>JARBDR010000415.1:0-138238 GCA_029721355.1 Tegillarca granosa | reverse complement strand
TGACATAAATAAATTAATTAACTGATTTTGAATTCCTATTTCTATGTGCCAAAAAATCATTTTTGCAAATCGGAATCAGATTTGGTTCCGGTTCGAAAGTGCGACCTTAAATCTTTGAAGTGCTCTACAAGCTGAAATCATTTTTTTTTCCAAATCAGACAGACTTTATTCATTTATAATTTTTTTCTCAAATCGGACGGACTTCATTAATTTATAATTTTAAATACATGCATTTATTTCATGACAATCGCTTTTTCCACACTTCAGTATTTAATACTTTACACTGTTGTATCTTTTCAGAAAGAAATTGGAAGAAGAATTGAGGGTCTTGGAGACCCAAATGGCTATAATGCAGGCCCGAAAAACGGACATTTTAAAAGTATTTAAAAAAAATTGATCAAATAAATAATAATTCTTGGATTATGGTGTTATAACTTATTTGTTCAACAAACAATATTCACGGATCATGACTTATTTTTGTTCAGGTAAGACTTTTTCTTTATAGCTACATATTGTTTTGTTTTTAAGACGTCTCTAGATAATTTATCTTCTATTTATGCGACCTTAAAATAATTCTTAAAACTGAAATTAAATTGTCGAAAATTTCAGGTCTGCGTTTCAACCAGTTTCTGTTACATATTTAAATTTTCAATCATACTGTAGAAAATTGCGATATCTTTTTGTATTGACTAACATTAATATCTGGAGAAGTCTGAAAACGTAATACATGTACAGCTATAAAGTTGAAATTTCCAAACCCTTAAATTTTCACTTACTGTAGATTGAGTTTTTTTTTAAACTCAATTTCTGTAGAGTTTTATTTTCACCGGGATCTGACCTTCAGTAGATGCGTCTGTAATATGACAATCTAGAGATTTGAATCTGCGTATATTCGCGTGAGTATTTAATTTATACCAATCAAATCCCGTTTTTCCTACATGTCCACCGATGGTGGAGTGAATAGCCTCTTTCTAATGACTCCTATATCGGGAGTCCCCGCGAGCTGCGGGGACTCTTCAAACGTGGAATCGAAGACTCCGGACCTGAAAAAGATAAATTCAATCATGAAATAAATTGTTTCTCAAAATTATTTAAATAATAATAATAATATAAAATAAAAATAAATTGTCTCTCAAAATTTTTGAAATAATAATAATAATATAAAATAAAATAAAATGTCTTTTAAAATATTTTGAACTATCGAAAAAAATATACATATTTTATTTTTATTAAATTGAACTTTCGTTATAAAAATCAATTATATGCCTTTGTGAAGAAACACGAAGAAAATATACTTATTTTATGAAAAAAAAAAATAAAATCAATCAATTAATGGAATTAAATTTTAGCGAGTATGAAAAAATAAACATTTTAAAAACAAATTTGCAATTAAATTTTGAGTGTATATTTTAAAAAAAAATACTTACAAATTATGTTCCATGGTGAATAGGTGCGATAAACGATGGAATGACAAGCGAAAGTAATCGAAGTATTAAAACCTCCTAAAAATGACCAACCCAAAAAAAAAATCATATCATGTGATGATCGTTAACCAATAGGGTAATAAAGATTGTGAAATAAGAGGATTAAACTATGATATAAACAGTATTATGTGATTACTTGAGGTATTGTCAACTAGAATATGATGCTATCGGGACGAATAGATTGGTCAATCAAATATTCGAGCAAGAAGTAACCGTCGAAAGCTCGCATGTTGTGTGCCAAAACGATAAAATGCTTGTGTGTTGGAGAAAACAACCACTGTCTGAAGTCTGTTACGCAATTGTCACCCCTGAATATTACTTCACGGAAGCCACAAGTGTTTTGACAAGGCGGTATGTCGTACACTTTGTCGTCCTTGTTGAATTTGTCACATTTCTTACAACGACTACCGCAATTCTCACATTTGCTTTCGGGTCCCAAGGGTTCGTTCATACATGTCATGCAACATTTCTGGGCAATTATCAGATTTGCTTGATGGTTGTATTTACCGCAGAGACTATCGTTGCAATTTTTACATTTTATACACAACTGACAGAGTGTATCTTTCTTACACTTTGTACAGCCTGGCGTTTTGATGGGTTGGTACTTATCCTTACACTGGAATATTTCATTTTGTGACGTTTCGATGTCGAAAAAAATGAACTGTCCTTTACTCTCTTTTGCATCGAGAGCACGAATGTAGCATAAATGTCCCTCTGACACGAACTTACCGCAAGACTTGCACTCCCAGGTATCGCATAGATGTTCCTCTATTTTATGTTTTTCTCGATTGACCACTTTTTTACATTCAATGCATTTCCAGTAGAGGTCGCATTGTGACGCCGGTTGTTTATTTTTCCTTTGTTTCTTGGTCGAATGTCGTTCAAAACAGGAACCTGATCGACAGGTCATGTGACAGGTTCGACAGCTCATTGCGTCATCTAGGTTTGGACAGGCACCCGACTTACATACAAAACAGGCTACCTCACAGTTGTGTTTATCTCTATAGGGTTTTAGACAGTGTTCACAGAATTTAGACTCAGCGAAAAAGCCGCAAATGTTGGCGATAGTGTGGTAGTGTCCAAAGTCATCATTCTCCACTAAGTAGAGGTAAATTCGAGGTTTCTGGCTATCTTCAGGGGGCACACGGATGAATTTATTGTTCATGCGCGAACTCACTACCAATATATCTACGTCAAAGAACTGTTTAAAGGACGGTATGTCGTTCAAACATAGGAACTGCGTCATGTCAACTTCGACTTCTGTGCACAACTTGTTCGCGAGCTCGGTTTGTCGATGAGAAAACTTCTCCTTATTGAGATCTCTGTACAACCACTTAGGACATGCTTTATATTTGATGATCAAGTTTTCCAAACTTAAATGAGAATCCTGGGATGTCATGTCTTTCCATTCATGCGTATTCAATTGATTGATTTTCAAATATCCCATCAATATTGCTCGGGCCAAACAAAGGAAATCTGTGTTCTTTATTTCAATGATTGATTGTTTTTGCTTTAAAGAGCTATTGGGTCCAAACAAATTGTTGATGGGGACACCATAACCTCCCTTGGGAATTTCCATAGTACCTATATCTATTGCCATTTCGTTCTCTAGTGCTAAATCTTGGTGGCTAGTCAGCACATTTTCAATATACTCCAACACTTTGTTTCCCGTAAGTTCGTCCAGTTTTTGAAGTGGCACGACTATGTTTGATGTCAAATCAGGGTGAGTTATTACCACACGTCCGAGATCGTTGCCTTGCAGATCCGATTTCACTTGATTTAGTAGTTCATCGAACATATCTTGTAATTCATTGTGCAAGTCTGACAACTTTTCCCCTCGCAAAGCCTCATTCTCATGAAACTGAACCCAGTAATGTCTGTCGATCACTGTATTTCTAAATGTTTTTTCACCGACTTTTTTTATGGTGTATGACAACCTGTTATTTCCACCACCCAACTGACCCATCGAGCTTGGACCCGCAATAGGTGAGAGGTCATCAATTGAATTATTACGCTTTCTTTTTCTTTCTGGCAGGGGGTCATCTTCTATCTCATGACATCTTTCATGCTCTTTTAGTTCGTCTTCATTGGTAAAAGTTTGTAAACACCAAAAACACTTTGTGACTGGTTCTTCGTTATCATCTAGGTCGTGTATGTGTTCATGGGTTTGTAATAAGCGTTCATTGGAAAAATTTGTAAACACCAAAAACATTTGAAAGGCGGTTCCTCATCATCTAGTTTGTGACATTGTTCGTGTGCTTCTAGTGCCTGTGCATCGATAAAAGTTTCCAGACACCAGTAGCCGGTCAATTCATGAATGGAGTTTCGGTGTTTATCCAATAACTGAGATGTCATGAAACTGGCTGGACAAGATTCACAAACGTATGGTAAATGAGATCCTAATGCTCTGAAATTCTCGTGGAATTCCTCACATTCTTTTGCTTCAGACGCTGATGGATGCTCGGCACCGCAATACTGACAGTGATACATCTACAAAAGATAAACAGTACAAAATCTTGTCAGAAAAACATCAAAAAAACAACATTTCAACTTCAGATTCTTGATCAGCACCTCTGGTGGTAATCGGAGGAAAAATAAGAAAACCGGAAGTCTTGGGAACGCCGCCATCTTGTACAAGTTTCAAATGGGCGTAACTCGGTCGTTATTGGAGATATCGAGATGCGGTTTTCATTTTTAGCATCGGGAGGACCTGTTCTGACGTTTGCCAATGCAAAAAAATCCACTAGGCAAAAATTGGCAAATTTTTTTGCCATTTGGACAGATAACATTCATACATTGATTAGGTAACTGGACTATGTAATTAATAAGTTGACAACACCATATATACATTCAATATTTGCTTTTATTTTTGTATATTTAAGTTCAATTCACAAATTTGAGTTACAATAGAATTCAAGTTTTTTTCTTTATATAGATTAACCAAAAAAGATATGTTATATATATATATATATATATATATATATATTCTCAAATTGGAACACCAGAAACATTCAAATACTGAAAAAATCGAAAATATACCACCACCATAAATTCACAAACATTTCAAAAAATTAACTATACTAATAAAACAATAACTCTCATATATATATATATATATATATATATATTTCTTAAATTAAAACACCACAAACATTCAAATACTAAAAACATTTCAAAAAATTAACTATACTAATAAAACAATAACACCTCTCTCTCTCTCTCTCTTTCTTAAAATTAGTGTTAACTAATAACAAAACTAACAGTCTTAATAAATAATTTCTATTTTTCTAAATTCTACTGTGACACTCTGTCTCTAAATTACGACATAGGTGAGATTTAGCCCTACAGTAAACTTGCAAATTTAGAATTATTCCTTATTGTTCATTCGGGCTAATTGTTGCAACCAGTAATTATCATCGCTAGATGAGCCAGCAGAATGAAATGATTTTGACGATGATGAGCGTGACGACAACTGCGAAGGACTCTTAGGTCTTGCGGCGACTCTCATTGTAGTCGTGCCTGGAGCGGACGTGCTAGAACGGATAGGTTGACATGTAGACTGGGCGGTTCGTGGAGGGCGTGCAGGAAGAACGGTTGGAGTCTGTGCTGGTCTATCAGTGATCGCAGATGTTGACCATGTGACACGGCGTGATGATGCCTGAGTATGAACTGTGGGACATGAGGAAACTCTCTGTGGTGTCGTACTAAGACGTATGGCACGGGCAGGCATTGAAGGACGAACAGGAGGACGGTCTGGAATCTGTGCTGTTTGATCAGTTCTTCGTTTACTCAGGTATCTGCACAGGAAGATTACAAAGGACACAACAGAAGCCGTACTAATAGTAATTTGTAATACTGTAATATAAAAAAAAAATCGCAAAATAAATTACAAGCTTACAGTACATGTTTTTTACAGAAATCAAATATATTAATTTAATTTAATTCTTTTTATATATATACATTTCATTCAAAGACATATGTATATGATAAGGTATTTTAAAAAATCTGGTTGAAGGGGGACAACTCTTGCATACTTATTAACCATCAGCACTCAATATAGTCACACACTAGTATCTATGATTAAAGGGACGCATCTGTCGCGTTCTTATTACTTACTCATTCTGTGTGCATATCGATTTTACTTTAAGATTTCCTCCTGATTTAATATAAATTAACTTTATTGTTTTAAACCATCAAACTGTTGCCATTTTAGCCCGATATAAAACTATTTCTTCATTTGCGGCATCAGAGTTGAAATTGGAAATCCTGTTTAACTCAATTAAATAAGTGCGTCTTATTTTCCTTTTTTTCATTACATAAACAATTATTAACATAAAAACTATAAGAATAGGCATACTTAAAAAGCCTAGATATTTTAATTCATTATTTTCAGTGAATTTGTTCTGGACTACTGTATGGTTATACATACCAATAATGATCGTCATCTGGACCGAGGTATTGGAAGTATTGTCGGTGGGTAGTGCGGTGGACGTGGCGTCGGGTTGAGAGGATTCTGGGTTACTGGTACTGAAGGATGATGGGTTGGGTATATCTGAGGATGGTGAAATGATTGAGGTGGTGCTGTCAATGATACCTGAAAAATTAAAATATTGCATGCCATTTGTTGTGATTTCGGAGCGTGAAGTAGAAAAATGTTCATGTGTATAAATTTCCGAGGATGACGTAAATGCTTTAGAAATACTGTTTAGATGTATATCAGTTTCCTTTAAAGTTGCTGTACTTCTTTCAGTTGTTACCACACTTTGATCTGATGAAACTTTATAGTCAGAAGTCAGACTCGAAGTTGTGAATTTGTCGTCTGAAACATAATAATTTTTTTTTTACAAAACTAAGATAGAAAGTGCCTAAATGCATTCTACAAAATAATTCAAACTTTGATAAACTTCATTCAGTATTTAAAAACTCTATAGATTTTTTCTGCAATCATTCAGAGTACTTTATATAGAAAGAAATATTTTGTTTAAATTCTGTTGTAAACTTTAAGCAGTTTATTTCACATCATAATCCGAGAATTACTTACCGCATTTCTTAATTATGTTTCCAAATTTCATTTCGTGGATCCTGCTGTCACATATTGTCAAAAACTGCCTCTTGGTGGTCACAATCAGGGTTTTTATCATGGTTCCATCACTTAAAATCAACTGATTTGTCTTTGCCGATAAAAAAAAACCATATCATACTGATGTGTAGGGAAAACAATTGTACTGCAATCACGGAATCTGGACATATCCTCAGTGCATCTTAATATAAGATCTTCTTGGTCGCAGCACTGCCCCCAGGGTGCACTTTCACCCGAAACACAGACCATAAATAATATGAAGAACATGCACAGAGTCATGTTGACAGCTTGGATGATAAATTACTACTGTAACAATTTTAGCGCGAATCGGAGGTTGACCTATGGTCATCTTACGTAAGATCAGGATGTCCATCTCTAATGGTCACACTTCTTTCTATACATCAAAGGTAACCGACACGGTCAGTTGCGTGATAAGGGAGCAAGGGTTACAGAAGGTACAATATACATTTGCTATCTAGATAAATTAGCAATGATTATAGACATTATATACCAACCATATATAATATATAATTTCATAAACACAAATAAAACACTTTTTTATGATGATGATTTTTTATTAATATTAATCTTACTTTCAGAATTATCACATTGAAAATAGGAACATTTCAATGTAACTAAAATTATTAGAAGATAACTACATGAACATTTTAAAATTCTTTTTTTTTTATGAAAATTTTAAAATTGTTTTTCTTTTTTTTTTTATGAAAACTTTAAAAACTATTCTTCGCTTAAAAAAATATTTATGACTGAAACTTTAAAATTGTTTTTCTCTTTTATGAAAATAGGAACATATAAATATTTGTATTTATTTGTGTATTTTGACATTTAGGTTATTCATTTCTATGTAGACCTGATTAATACATCTTAGATCATCAACTTAGATACTTTTCGAAAAATATGGTTGGCCCTTAAAAGGGCCTTTTATTAAACTGGTACTGGTCAGTTAGACTTTCCAGTGATGCCAAAGTATGTCTTGATAAACCATGACATGGAAGCGTACAGGCTTGGGTAGGCATTCTTGTATGTCAGGATGCATCTTCGCGCATTCAGCAATGCACAACGCCAACAAAGTATTTTCACAATACAAAGTTGGTGGAAACCTGTTTCTATGTATCATCTCGCCATAGTTCATCCAAAACCAGGGCTTTTTCTACCTTACATTTATGGCCGAAATTCGGCCTCATTCCCAATGCAAAATATGGCTATTTTTTCCCAATTTAGGCTTTCATTTTCCCCAATTTTAATATGTCAAAAATACTAGGTTTTTTTGATGAAAAAATTATTTCTAAATGACTTCCGATTTATTCGATGTTCACTTAATCATTTCTGGAAGGATGTAACGGCAGCATCAAGTTTCCGGAAGTACATTCGAAATTCCTCGGTTAACTTTGTATAGTCCTATAACTGTATAAACAATACTGTCACATGTACGATACAAATGGCTACGACAAATTACAAACATGTCACACAACGGCAGATATTACGTGAAGAAATTAAGCAAAAAAAGACGCCTCAAAATGCCAAAAACTTGATGCATTTGGATTTAAGAAAGGGGCCCCAATACCAGGTAATGATGTTACTTCTGATCTAGGGCTGCCTCAAATGGAAACAGAAATGGTCTGTAAAGTGAAAGAGGTTGACTCACGTACTGCAGAACCTTGCATTAGTAGCAGAAGTGTTTATCTAGGTACACATCCTACAAGGAAGTTAGAGAGGCATAACTCGAGTAAAATGCACTCAGTTTCATTGGAAGGTTATGTAAACTGCAGTATACATGTTAATGTATATCAGCAATTATGCAAACAATGCACATGTTCCAAAGGAAATGATAACTGTCTGATGTTCAGTTAGATGCTATGGTTGATAATTTTAAAACACTTAAAAAGAGAAAAATTATACCATAATAAATGAACTCATAAAATGAATCATAAAACTCTTAAACTCAGTAAACTGTTTTATTGTTCTTTCAGTTTTTCCCAATTTCTGTAGTTTACGCACTAACTTTCCCAAAGTCATGGGACCTGGACATTTTTCCAGAAAAGTAGAAAAAGCCCTGAAAACTCATCATCGTCTTCGTCTCTAATATATCGCAAAAACAGGTTGTTCCATGAGTAAGACATTTTCAAGACTGACTGTTTGAAAAATTATTTTGAAATTTATACTATAAAATTCCTCAGTTAGATGATAACGAAAGAGTTAGGGCTTCTTCTCACGGGAATCTAATTGCAAATTCCACAAATTAGCTTATTTCCTGATTATTTCAGAATGATGTCCCCCTTTGAACCAATATTTTATTTAGACATTTACTAGTTATGTAAATATTCTAGTTGACAATACCTCAAGTAATCACATAATACTGTTTATATCATAGTTTAATCCTCTTATTTCATAATCTTTATTACCCTATTGGTTAACGATCATCACATGATATGATTTTTTTTTTGGTTGGTCATTTTTAGGAGTTTTAATACTTCGATTACTTTCGCTTGTCATTCCATCGTTTATCGCACCTATTCACCATGGAACATAATTTGCAATTACATACAATGTCTTGTCACAAGAAACAAGTTGACCAAGTTTAAGATTAATCAGAAAAATGTGTCTTCAATGCATGGAAACCAAATTTATACTTATAGTTACTGTGACCTTTGACCTAGTGACCCAATTTGCAATTCCATTCGATGTCTAGTCACAAAGAATAAGTTTATCAAAATGGAGATCAATTGGACAGACCTTGCAACTTTGAATGCAAGGATACTAAATTTATGTTTACAGTACTCTAGTGACATTATTTATAATCTCTTGTCACAAAGAATAAATCAACAAAGTGTGACATCAATCAAACAAACCACTCGTCTTTAAATGCATGTAAACCAAATATATATTTATAGTACCTGTTACTTTAACCTATTGACCTGATTTGCAATTCCTTTTGATGTCTTATCACAAGCATTTAGTTGACCAATTTTGAAATCAAACGGACAAACTCCTCATTCAAGTCATATATAAGAGAGTGAATTCTTTCTCAGAAAATGCAAAAAGTTACAGCAAAAAGTGGACCAAGTTTGAGATAAATCAATCCACTCGTCTTTAAATGCAGGGAAACCAAATGTATATTTAAAGTACCTGTTACTTTGACCTTTGACCCAGTGACCCGATTTGCAATTCCATTTAATGTTTTGACCGAGTTTGATATCAATTGGACACACTACGTACTCTTCTGGTGACAGAATTTTTGTGTCTTAAACTTAAAATGAGTTAGCCATACATGTACTTCTAAGACTATCATCCAATCAGAATTTAGGAATCTGTCACAACATTGTTAATTATGCATGGATCACTGTCTGTTTTAAAACTGCATCCTATCAAAACTCATTGATGAAAACAGGTGCAAGTTAGACTGCAGAAACCAATCAAAATCCAGCAATCTGATGTAATGGTGTTGGTTATACAATTTCGACAATAACATGTATCCTATCATAATTTCATTGTTTACATTGATCATATCAGTTCAAAAGGAACCTGTATCCTATCAAAACATACCTTATAAACAAATTTGATAAAAATTTGTTACACTTGGAACCTGTATCCTATCAAAACACACCTTATAAACAAATTTGATAAACATTTGTTAACAAGTTTGCAAGCAAAATTATTGACCAATATGCATTAAGCAATCTACGGCAATGTAATGATATTGGAAATTATAGAAATTAAAAATCAAGATATTTTTTACAATTCGGTTAACTTTGGCTATTTGTATTTTAACTTTATTAAAACATTGTCAGGTATATCACTAAGGTAGGGAGAAAGATAAGGTAGAAAAATTTTTGACAATGAAATTTAAAGTCCACAAGTTTGAGAAACTTCATACACATTTTTGAAATTGTCATAGCTGCGTGCACATTGAAGTTTTTTATGGAACTAAGTCCATGTAAATGTGGAAGTACAAATCCATGAAGCACTAAAATAAATATGTTACACATAATGTTTATATCCGCAAAAGGTCCATGCTGATATTGAAGTCCAAAGTCAAGAAAAAAAAAACACTTAAAAGTCAGTATGTGTTGCACAATAATGTTCATATTTATATTTAATGTTTATATGTAAATAATTCCATGTAAATATTGATGTCGAAATCAAGGATTGAACATTAGAAATATATATTAATATATGGACGATGTAATGGCTTCAGGATGGTATATAAATACACACCAACATTGTCCTGAATTATAGTTCTAATGATAATGTCTATACATGTATGTATACCTTTTGTCATAATCCATGGCATTAAAAATAGCTTTCTTGATTGTCTCCTTAAGTAATTCTGACTTCAGGCACAGACAACAAGCTTAAATTACATACAAATAAAATTAACAACATGCATTTGACCATATTCTCATTGGCATATTAGTGTGAATGAACTATCTTAAAAAAGAATATTTAGTTCTGAATAGAAATAAGTAGACTTACACAGGTTGCCAACTACATACACTTATATTTTTATATGCCTAAACTTAAAATTTGTTCCCCAATTCAAGTGTCAAAAACAAATGCAAACATTTTTTAGCTATCAAAGCTAACTTTTTTCAAGTTGTATGTAGTTTTCCAGGGATCATAATTATTAAAACATTTAAAAAATTAGTTATTTGTCCTTTTGACCCTGTATTGAGGTCTGAAATTGAATCTTTTCGACTGTTTGCATAATTGACAGTACAGAAATTTTTATCGAACGAACAAAGCAACTTTTAACTCGACAGCAGGCATATTCAAACTAATAAAAGCATAATACAGCTAAATTTCTGGAAGCCATTACACCAACTGGTTCTTTCTCACGGGAGTTACTTGCAATGCATTATTTGCTGTGGGAGGGTTTATATTTTTTTATTCCATCTGTTATGAATTTGGTTTAATTGATTTATTTACAACATTTATGAAAATTCAAGCTAGAATTTAAGAAATCATCTTACCAATAATGGCTTTAATTATCACCCGACCGTCCTTTAGATCCGATAATGATCGTGCTTTTTTAATCTCATCTTTAGAATAGAAAGTTCTTAAGAGTTTGGCAGCAAGATCGGTTCTACTTCCAGCACCGTTAAATACAATCGTCTTCACCTGAACTACCAGAAAAACGCTGCTGCCAGGAAGCAAAGTTTTGTCTTTCACCTAATATTGTATGATGATGTTAAATCATAATCTTATCCTGCAACTGCTTCGCTGTATACGTTTTTCCCGTTTCTTTTAGTTTTATGTCTTGCATCTCTTTTTTAGGACACTTGATTCCATTTTGTTTCTAATTTCTTTAAGTTTAATTTGTCTGCAGTCTCCAAAAACGAGCTTCAATATTTCTTCTTCTTCTTTGGTAAAACCAGTCAGCTTTCCATGTTCCTTTTTCTGAAAAACCTCTTCTTTCTCTAAATCACTTTGTTTCTCGTCAAGAGTGTTTGGCCTTTCAATTGTAATCATCTGTTCTAAGATCCAGGCGTCTATAAGTAAAAATTAATTGAATGATAATGACAATAAAAAGTAAATAAATAAGATAAAGAAATGGCACAACAAAATTAAACAGGTAAGGGTTATGTTAAGGGTTATTTTTATAACATATTTATTGATCCAATTTTACTCAGAAATATAGAATTTAATGTCCACTTACGTAGCTAATAAATGATAAACTTATTTTCAACTGTTTGGCTTATATTTTTTATCTATCAAACTTTTCGGTCTTAGTGTCACTGATGAGGAATGAATTTCCGAAATGTGCACATCTGGCACATCAAAATTCAACTGGTATTTGAATTATATATTTATTACCCCTGAGCGGGTACCACTGCTGGTGGAGTAAAACTCCCCGAGGGTATCCATAACTCAGTAGGCAGTACTTTGCGCTGTCAGAAAATGTATCATTTAGCAAAATTGTCAGTCGTCTAAAATTTGAAATTAATTTAAAACTACGGTTTGTTCCCTCATGCACAGCATTCCTTAGCTGGATTTTGTTTTATATAATTTTGAAACTTTAGATTCATTATTTTCAACTGTTCGACTTATATTTTTTATCTATCAAACTTTTCGGTCTTAGTGTCATTGATGAGAATGAATTTCCGAAATGTGCACATCAAAATTCAACTGGTATTTGAATTATATATTTACCACTACCGCCGCACTTTTAGTCATAAGTGCTGCTGGCTTTAAGCACTTTTCTAATGGCAGTAGTTGCAGAACTGTGTTGTAACTGCAATCCATTTAATGATGAGAAAACATACTTTGGGTGCTTGCTTATTCTTTTAAGCCAGTGGATACCATCTTTAAAGATAAGTTTGGCTGCTGGAGTTGCTGTTCCAGAAACTTTTGTCTTATGTTGTGCAATCAGCAAAGAATAAAGCATGTAGCTATTCAATTAAAATGAAAGTGTCAAACAAAATGCAGAACAATGGTCATTTTGGACTTTCCTGTTAGGAACGTGCGTCTATTTCAAAGACCTGCTATTTAAAAGATGCTTAAGTAATGATACTTACGGGAATTACAATGCTGTTGAGCATTTCTCTTGCCTTTTCCACTTCTTTTGTCATGTTTATGATGACACCTGATCTTTGGGCGCTTCCACCAATTATTTCGTATATCAGTGTGTCTCTTATTGTGAAAAAAATTCCAGGCTTAATTGTCTTATCTAAAATTTAATAAACAAGTTATTAAAATATCAAAAGTAAAAATCGAATATAGATTTAATGAAGTCATGTCACGATACTTTTTTAACAGACCTGTTAAATAAAAATGCAAGAAAATAAATGAAAACATTAGAAAGCTATAATGGTAAACATACTTTCTTTCTCCCTTTGTAATTCTTTTTCAATTTGATTCTTCAAAGCTACACATTACGCTTGATTGTGGAAGCTGTACTGTAAGAAAAAAAAAGCCAATATGTTTTGGATAACTAATATTTTTGAAATCAGGTTCTACTGTTAAAAAAACTTTTATACTTAGAATAAAATGGTTAATATTTGTACTCAGTTTCAAAGCACTTGAATTAGTGGAAGTTTATCTGATTTACATTATAATGCCTTGATTGCATCTTCACTAACATTGATAATATGAACATTGCTTGTGTGTTGTTATCTTATTTTTCAGACGATAAACCTATATTTTTGATTCTTAAAAATGAATCTTCTACCAGTTTATATCATTAACATGGTTTTCGCTCATCATGTTTTACTTACAAAACTATTACTAACTGTAATTCAACTACCCTGTTTTAAATTATACTTTACTAATTATATAACACAAATACCACTTGAATTTTGATGTGCCAGATGTGCACATTTCGGAAATTCATTCCTCATGTAATATATGCCAAACTATATACAATTTCAATTGAATCTTTGTTGAAAATTTTCAAATAATACAAACTTCATTATTTGTTGCTCTTCTCCATGATATTTGATCTGCTAGGAAATTTCTTGTTATAATTAGCATCAGTCGAAGTATCCTTTTCTTCTCAAAGACAAGAAGCATATATTTGTAAAGTAAATTTTAGATTCAGAAATTGTAGTTGAAAATATACACTACAAACAATAACTCTTAACCTGATATAATATTTTGGTTGATATGTTTATGTTGATTTTTTATGTTACATTTTGAGTCATTGAATAAATTTTAGCTAATGTAACTTTTAATTATTTCATGTTACTAAAATAGTTGTAAATTACCAGTGCTTTTAAAACTTTTTTACAGTTGTGAAATTTAAGGTAATGGTGTTTGCTGTGTTCAACTCCATTAAGTGATAATCAATTTTGTTTTGATTATACATGAATCTTTCTGTATGTGTTGTTTATAGAAAAGATGCATTTGTATATCTATCAATTTCAGATGCTGAATTTAAAAGATTATGTTGGCAAGAAATTGTCTACAGCACCATATACAAAGTCTGTGAAGGCTTTGAAGGCGAAAGTGATTTGTGCTGAAAGCGCAAGAAATTATCAACAGAAAAGGTGAAGGAAAACAAATGAAAGTTTGTGTCGTTGGAGACCGTGAATCTGTAGTTAAAGTTATACCCTATGATCATACTAATTTTCATTTCCTATGTCCAGGAAACAGTCTTGTTATCAGAAATTTCATCCCTAAAAAAGATAACATCGTTGTAACAAAAACTTCCAAGTTATGATAACGTCAGATGTAATGCTACCTGAAAACATTATTCAAACTGGAATTAACATCTTATTCCCTCTTCCACCTGCAGTTACTAGTTTGAAATCTGCAAAAACATCACCTTTTAAAACCCGGTTATCAGTGCGTGGAAAAGTGGTCCAGGTAAGATTTGAATAAGTACAGTAGAACCTGTATAAACTGTACACCTTCTGGACTGAAGATTAAGTTCAGATTAAACAAGGATTCAGTTTACACGGATTAACTTAACAAAGAATATCACATTATTTCTTAAAACTAGAAATCAGTACAGTTAAAAAAGGTTTTAGGTTTACTCGGGGTTTTCTTTGTATATCACCACTATTCAGAAAATCAATACAGAGCTCATAAATAACATTAAATTTCTCCATGTCTGACTAATAATTTTTGATTGAAATGTGATATATAACAAATACAAGTTAAATTTTGATGTGCCATATGTGCACATTTCGGAAATTCATTCCTCATCAATGACACTAAGACCGTAAAAGTTTGATAGATAAAAAACATTGGCCAAACAGTTGAAAATAATGAATCTAAAGTTCCAAAATTATATAAATCCAAATCAAGCTAAAGAATGTTTTGCATGAGGGAAAAACCTTAGTATTAAACAAATTACAAATTTTAGAGGGCTGAAAATTTTGCTGATTGGTAAAATATGTAATGACTAGCCGATTCTGTAACATCATATCAGTGCATTTGCATTGCCATAAGAAGTTAAGAAGTACTTTCAAACTTATCAATAAAGGATCAACAGCATGTAAAATAGTCATCCTGTTTTAATATGGTTTTCAACAGGACTAAATTATTACTGGATATGCTACCAAAACATAACCAGTTATGTAACAAATGACCAGCTAAAATTTGTATGAGAGCAGCAAGTTTAGACAATGTTTGCGAAATGGATATGCTATCAAAACTTCACTTTAGAAGACACATTATTTTTGTCGCATGATTTGTAATTTAACAACAATCATTTCACTCAGTATATCGACGTGTGCCTATCGAACAAGTAACAAAAGTGTCGAATGTTAGGTACTGATAGTGTAGATATCCCAATTGGAAAGAGAACACCCCTTTTTAACACATTTCCATGTTATTGAACTACTAGTGTAGAAAATAGAAGTGGTACGAGAAAACCACATTTATGTGTACATCTGGAGCATCGAAATTTAACTGGTATTTGTATTATATATTTACTACCCCTGAGCGGGTACCGCTGCTGGTGGAGTAAAACTCCCCGAGGGTATCCATAACTCAGTAGGCAGTACTTTGTGCTGTCAGAAAATGTACAAATTAGCAAAATTTTCAGTCGTTTGATTTAAAACTAAGGTTTGTTCCCTCATCCAAAGCATTCCTTAGCTGGATTTGGATTTTGAAACTTTAGATTCATTATTTTCAACTGTTTGGATTATATATTTTTTATGTATCAAACTTTTCGGTCTTAGTGTCACTGATGAGTAATGAATTTCCTGCACATCTGGCACATCAAAATTTAACTGGTTTTAGTGTATTAACCAATAAACCGAACTGATAGTGTGTTAAACCCAGAAAGAAAACCACCACATAACAGAGATATTTTGATTGACAAGCCATTGAACTAAACGTAATGAATCCCCCTTTGAACCAATATTTTATTTAGACATTTACTAGTTATGTAAATATTCTAGTTGACAATACCTCAAGTAATCACATAATACTGTTTATATCATAGTTTAATCCTCTTATTTCATAATCTTTATTACCCTATTGGTTAACGATCATCACATGATATGATTTTTTTTTTTTGGTTGGTCATTTTTAGGAGTTTTAATACTTCGATTACTTTCGCTTGTCATTCCATCGTTTATCGCACCTATTCACCATGGAACATAATTTGCAATTACATACAATGTCTTGTCACAAGAAACAAGTTGACCAAGTTTAAGATTAATCAGAAAAATGTGTCTTCAATGCATGGAAACCAAATTTATACTTATAGTTACTGTGACCTTGACCTTTGACCTAGTGACCCAATTTGCAATTCCATTCGATGTCTAGTCACAAAGAATAAGTATCAAAATGGAGATCAATTGGACAGACCTTGCAACTTTGAATGCAAGGATACTAAATTTATGTTTACAGTACTCTAGTGACATTATTTATAATCTCTTGTCACAAAGAATAAATCAACAAAGTGTGACATCAATCAAACAAACCACTCGTCTTTAAATGCATGTAAACCAAATATATATTTATAGTACCTGTTACTTTAACCTATTGACCTGATTTGCAATTCCTTTTGATGTCTTATCACAAGCATTTAGTTGACCAATTTTGAAATCAAACGGACAAACTCCTCATTCAAGTCATATATAAGAGAGTGAATTCTTTCTCAGAAAATGCAAAAAGTTACAGCAAAAAGTGGACCAAGTTTGAGATAAATCAATCCACTCGTCTTTAAATGCAGGGAAACCAAATGTATATTTAAAGTACCTGTTACTTTGACCTTTGACCCAGTGACCCGATTTGCAATTCCATTTAATGTTTTGACCGAGTTTGATATCAATTGGACACACTACGTACTCTTCTGGTGACAGAATTTTTGTGTCTTAAACTTAAAATGAGTTAGCCATACATGTACTTCTAAGACTATCATCCAATCAGAATTTAGGAATCTGTCACAACATTGTTAATTATGCATGGATCACTGTCTGTTTTAAAACTGCATCCTATCAAAACTCATTGATGAAAACAGGTGCAAGTTAGACTGCAGAAACCAATCAAAATCCAGCAATCTGATGTAATGGTGTTGGTTATACAATTTCGACAATAACATGTATCCTATCATAATTTCATTGTTTACATTGATCATATCAGTTCAAAAGGAACCTGTATCCTATCAAAACATACCTTATAAACAAATTTGATAAAAATTTGTTACACTTGGAACCTGTATCCTATCAAAACACACCTTATAAACAAATTTGATAAACATTTGTTAACAAGTGTGCAAGCAAAATTATTGACCAATATGCATTAAGCAATCTACGGCAATGTAATGATATTGGAAATTATAGAAATTAAAAATCAAGATATTTTTTACAATTCGGTTAACTTTGGCTATTTGTATTTTAACTTTATTAAAACATTGTCAGGTATATCACTAAGGTAGGGAGAAAGATAAGGTAGAAAAATTTTTGACAATGAAATTTAAAGTCCACAAGTTTGAGAAACTTCATACACATTTTTGAAATTGTCATAGCTGCGTGCACATTGAAGTTTTTTATGGAACTAAGTCCATGTAAATGTGGAAGTACAAATCCATGAAGCACTAAAATAAATATGTTACACATAATGTTTATATCCGCAAAAGGTCCATGCTGATATTGAAGTCCAAAGTCAAGAAAAAAAAAACACTTAAAAGTCAGTATGTGTTGCACAATAATGTTCATATTTATATTTAATGTTTATATGTAAATAATTCCATGTAAATATTGATGTCGAAATCAAGGATTGAACATTAGAAATATATATTAATATATGGACGATGTAATGGCTTCAGGATGGTATATAAATACACACCAACATTGTCCTGAATTATAGTTCTAATGATAATGTCTATACATGTATGTATACCTTTTGTCATAATCCATGGCATTAAAAATAGCTTTCTTGATTGTCTCCTTAAGTAATTCTGACTTCAGGCACAGACAACAAGCTTAAATTACATACAAATAAAATTAACAACATGCATTTGACCATATTCTCATTGGCATATTAGTGTGAATGAACTATCTTAAAAAAAAATATTTAGTTCTGAATAGAAATAAGTAGACTTACACAGGTTGCCAACTACATACACTTATATTTTTATATGCCTAAACTTAAAATTTGTTCCCCAATTCAAGTGTCAAAAACAAATGCAAACATTTTTAGCTATCAAAGCTAACTTTTTTCAAGTTGTATGTAGTTTTCCAGGTATCATAATTATTAAAACATTTAAAAACTCAGTTATTTGTCCTTTTGACCCTGTATTGAGGTCTGAAATTGAATCTTTTCGACTGTTTGCATAATTGACAGTACAGAAATTTTTATCGAACAAACAAAGCAACTTTTAATTCGACAGCAGGCATATTCAAACTATTAAAAGCATAATACAGCTAAATTTCTGGAAGCCATTACACCAGCTGGTTCTTTCTCACGGGAGTTACTTGCAATGCATTATTTGCTGTGGGAGGGTTTAGATTTTTTTATTCCATCTGTTATGAATTTGGTTTAATTGATTGATTTACAACATTTATGAAAATTCAAGCTAGAATTTAAGAAATCATTTTACCAATAATGGCTTTAATTATCACCCGACCGTCCTTTAGATCCGATAATGATCGTGCTTTTTTAATCTCATCTTTAGAATAGAAAGTTCTTAAGAGTTTGGCAGCAAGATCGGTTCTGCTTCCAGCACCGTTCAATACAATCGTCTTCACCTGAACTACCAGAAAAACGCTGCTGCCAGGAAGCAAAGTTTTGTCTTTCACCTAATATTGTATGATGATGTTAAATCATAATCTTATCCTGCAACTGCTTCGCCGTATACGTTTTTCCCGTTTCTTTTAGTTTTCTGTCTTGCATCTCTTTTTAGGACACTTGATTCCATTTTGTTTCTAATTTCTTAAGTTTAATTTGTCTGCAGTCTCCAAAAACGAGCTTCAATATTTCTTCTTCTTCTTTGGTAAAACCAGTCAGCTTTCCATGTTCCTTTTTCTGAAAAACCTCTTCTTTCTCTAAATCACTTTGTTTCTCGTCAAGAGTGTTTGGCCTTTCAATTGTAATCATCTGTTCTAAGATCCAGGCGTCTATAAGTAAAAATTAATTGAATGATAATGGCAATAAAAAGTAAATAAATAAGATAAAGAAATGGCACAACAAAATTAAACAGGTAAGGGTTATGTTAAGGGTTATTTTTATAACATATTTATTGATCCAATTTTACTCAGAAATATAGAATTTAATGTCCACTTATTAACGTAGGCTAATAAATGATGAACTTATTTTCAACTGTTTGGCTTATATTTTTTATCTATCAAACTTTTCGGTCTTAGTGTCACTGATGAGGAATGAATTTCCGAAATGTGCACATCTGGCACATCAAAATTCAACTGGTATTTGAATTATATATTTATTACCCCTGAGCGGGTACCACTGCTGGTGGAGTAAAACTCCCCTAGGGTATCCATAACTCAGTAGGCAGTACTTTGCGCTGTCAGAAAATGTATCATTTAGCAAAATTGTCAGTCGTCTAAAATTTGAAATTAATTTAAAACTAAGGTTTGTTCCCTCATGCACAGCATTCCTTAGCTGGATTTTGTTTTATATAATTTTGAAACTTTAGATTCATTATTTTCAACTGTTCGACCTATATTTTTTATCTATCAAACTTTTCGGTCTTAGTGTCACTGATGAGAATGGATTTCCGAAATGTGCACATCAAAATTCAACTGGTATTCGAATTATATATTTACCACTACCGCCGCACTTTTTCTCATAAGTGCTGCTGTCAGCCTTTTTCCTTTGTGTCCGATGGCTTTAAGCACTTTTGTAATGGCAGTAGTTGCAGAACTGTGTTGTAACTGCAATCCATTTAATGATGAGAAAACATACTTTGGGTGCTTGCTTATTCTTTTAAGCCAATGGATACAATCTTTAAAGATAAGTTTGGCTGCTGGAGTTGCTGTTCCAGAAACTTTTGTCTTATGTTGTGCAATCAGCAAAGAATAAAGCATGTAGCTATTCAATTAAAATGAAAGTGTCAAACAAAATGCAGAACAATGCTCTTATGGAGAAGATTTTGTTTTTATTTTATTAAAAAGAAAAAGAGGACGTGCCATAATTTATTTTTATGTAGAGTTTAGTTCATTTTTTGATATTAGTTAGTAACAAAATTACTATTGTCGTATGAAAAAAAAAATAAATAAAAAAATAAAAAGAGTATTTTAAACTTTTGCAAAGACTCCTTCATAAAAACTTAATAATTAAATCTGTTTTAACATGGACAGATAATCCATCAGAATTGAGACCCCTCCCCCCCCAAAAAAAAAAATTCTAGATGCATGCAGTTTACAACATGAGTTGTCTCTCTTGTATCATATGCTGACAACTTTGGTAATTTATTGGGGCTTTTGGAATCCCAAACTAGACTAAATTAATCTGTATATACTTAAATTTTGGAGATTTTGAAATCACAAATAATTTTCTTTTTTTTTTCTTTTTAATGTTGTGCTTTGTTCCCAGTGTTTATCATAACATCATGACCATTTAAGTTAGATTGATTGATTTATTTCATTTCTAAACAATATGTTTGTTACAAACTAGTCAAAAGTAACATTTTATTATCACCCTTATTGTTATTATTAATAATAGTAGTAGTAGTAGTAGTATATTGACATTACATGATTAAATCTGATTTGACAGAGAAACGATTATATTATGTACATCTCTTTTCAATAATATTTTTTAAAAATACTCTGAATTTTTTTTTTTTTTTTTTTTTGCTCAAACCTGACAATATCTAATGTCTTTACCGGTGATAAATGTCTTTCGTTGTGTGAAAAATGTTCTCATTGTAACTACCTCTCTATGCGACAATTTTACAATTTTTGTATGATATACAAATGTTATATTATCATATTATATTCAAAGTCAAATATTCTTTTTAATGATTCACATATCATCCTCAATTTATCATATTCATTTTACAATGCATGATGTCTTAGTCTAGGTGCAATAACTTATTGTCTATTATGATTTGAGAACGCTTGAAGCAAACAAGTACCTCACTATGCAATATTTATTACATGTTAATGATGTTGATGACTTTGTTATATCAAAATTGTCAGTTTATCAACTCAAGTTATTTTTAGTAGAGTTACTTTATACCAAATAAATATATGGATGTTTTAAATATTGTCTCTTATTATTTGTGGAATCATGCTTAAATTTAGCACGTTTTCCCCATTATTAACGGTTAAATCTATCTCAATTACTTAAAATGGTTAAACTGAAAAAAAAAATGATTATGCCAAACACATCGTGATGTGATATAAAGTACAGGTCTGTTGAATGTTTAACACAGAGCTAATGAACAGGAGTCAAATTTTGACTTTTTAAATGAAGAAGGTTTGAATTGTCAAATTTTGAAATTAGATAGTAAAATTAGATAGTAACTGTTGAGATAAAGGTAACGAAGCAACGTAAACAACCGCGAATGTGATATCATTTGGTTAATTAAATATTGTTAATTCTTTGTATGGTAAAGTTGGAACAAAATGTGAAGCTTTAAATTCGAGTGAACTGCTGGGGTCTTAAAGGTTTGTCAAGGTTTACCAATTATTTCACATAGTTAATACCTGCTAGTCATTCCAGAACACCAAATTGTCTGGGTGTTTTGTTGACTAAACACATCCGGTGTTGTATTGGAGTCGGTTGGAATGCTGATCCTAAAAACGATGCTGGTGGAGGTGTCGTGGTGGATACCTGACTTCTAGATCTTGAATATGGTGTTTATCTACGTCCATTTGAAAAACTGGATGTTGTTGATCTGGGTGGTGGTGATGTTGCTACTGATGGCGATCTCGTTCTTTGAGATGTTTTTTCGTTACTTGATTGATCTGAATTTTCTATTAAGTTCTTCAGCAGCATAATGAAATATATGATAAGGTCATAAACATTGACATCTCTCAAATGAATACAAGGTCCGTTGCATTCGAAGTGATTCGATGAATATGCACAGTCGGATATATTTGTTATATTGTTTTGGATATGTTAATAAGCCATTTCTTGAGACAAAAGAGTAGTGTACAATTTATTGTATGCGCGTGATAAGACAGTTGTCATTTTAAAAACTATTTACAGTAATATATTTTACACATTTCGGAGCGCTGTTGGACATTATTTTATCAAACATTCGATTGAAAAAAAAAATCTGACAGTTAATGTGTGAAACACCTAGTCAGGGAATATGTTAATTACCCATGTCACTAGATCGCTGATATTCAACGTTAACTTTTAAGGCTAATAATTTACACAGTTAGTAACCTCAAATCAAAAGAATAATAGGAGTATAATAATAACCTCTAGTGAATTTCATTCAATTTTATTTATTTTAAGGACTCTCTCTCTCTCATAAACGGAAATATGTTGAAGTGACCATCAAATGGGACGCTATAAGATCATATATGGTGACGTTAGATTAAGTTTGATTGATTAGCATAGACACCGGTGTTAGTAAAACTTATTTCAGTGCAATTACTATTATTATTATTATCTTTCTGTGCAAGGCAAATATAGGATAAGATTAAACAGCTCAAAACATTGCGCTTTATCTCCATCAATTTATATTCCCTGCTAATTAACATTAATATGTAATGATCATATATATATATATATCGCTATTTATTTCTACAACTGCTCAAGCATTTGACTTGATTTTTTTTTAAAATTTATTTTCAGAGTTCTGTGGGAGTATAATAAGTGTTTTTTATCAAAGATTACATAACCTTTGGTTAATTAACAGAAATGTATAATAGTCACAATAGGACAAGGTCTAATCCCTTTTATAGTAGAATGTAAAATGCTTTAATATCTACAAAATCCCTAGTAAATTGGTATGAATACGTTATGCTCACAGTAGGTCATTTCGTATATAATGTGAGGACTAATCCCTTTAACAATAGAATGAAGTGAGAAACAATCCCTCAAACAATAAAGTGATTTAATCATAACAAAGGGATCCCAGTAGGGGTTGTGTGCCAGACACCACCAAAAACATCTACTTTGAATAATTTTTAGCTCAACTGGCTATAGCCAGCTGAGCTTATGGCATGGTTTTGCGTGCGTCCGTGTGTGCGTAAACTTTAATCTTCTCCTCTGAAACCACTGTGGCAATTGGGACCAAATTTGGTGTGGAAGGCCCCTAGGTGGAGTAGACTAAAGTTTGTACCAGGCGACCCCGCCCAACATCCAAGATGGCCGCTGTTACTATAAATAGCAAAAACACATAAATAGCCATTGTTGAGTCATTTTTTAACCGTTTTTTTTCAAATTTGAAATGTAGAGAGTAGATAGCGGGGCATTCAACATATGTAATGGGTTTTTATGAGAAATTTTTCGTTGACCCGATTTTTACGTATGATGCAAATGAGGTGTAATATTTAATCAATTTTTTGAAAATCTTCTCCTCTGAAACCACTGGGCCAATTGGAACCAAATTTGGTGTGGAAGGTCCCCAGGTGGGGTAGACCAAAGTTTATACCAGGCGACCCTGCCGACATCCAAGATGGCCGCTGTTACTATAAATAGCAAAAACACACAAATGGCTATTGCTGAGTCATTTTTTAGCTCACCTGACCGAAAGGTCATGTGAGCTTATGGCATGGCACAGCGTGTGTGCGTGCGTCGTTAACACCTATTTTCGACTTCTCCTCTAAAACTGCTGGACAGATTTCAATGATACTTAGTCAGAAGCAAATATGGGCCAGTGCAATTCAGATTTGTTCATGGCATTGCCATGGCTACCAAAACTAGGTCAAGGTGACCTAGTGGTCCAGAAATCTTAAAAAATCTTCTTCTCCGAAAGTAATGATGGGAGAAAAAATCTGATGTGATATTTGGCTTCTCTAGGGTCTTAAGCCTATAGTTTGTTCATTTCGTGAAATTTGGTTGAAAAATGGGTTACGCGTTTTTGCGTTTAATTTAAAAAATTTCGTAAAATGGCTTCAGATTGTTATAACTTCACTATTTGAACAGATATTGACATGAGGTTTTCAGTTTTGACTTTTTCTTGAAATGACCTTTAAATTAGGGTCAAGGTCACAAATCAAGGTCATGACCTAATTTGTGATTTATGCAGTTTTAGGCAATTTTCTTGCAAATATTAAGAGAAATATCAAATCAAAACATTGTAAAAATGTTCAGCATGATAAAATTTTTAAAGGTACCAAGTTTCGTAACTATATGATAATTCATGTAGGAGTTGTTGCCCCTGAAATGTTATTTTTGGCTTATAAATACTAAAATTGCTAATTATCTTGAAAACTGTTAACTTTTTGTATAGGCATGTATATTAGAATATTGTAGGTATTGTGACAATGATCATTTTGATATATGGTTCAAGGTCATATGTTCAAAGGTCAAGGTTACAGCTGCAAAAAAGACTTAAATTGCTAATTATCTTGCAAACTGTTAACTTTTTGTATAGGCATATATATTAGAATATTGTAGGTATTGATATGACGATCATTTTAATATATGGTTCAAGGACATTTTAAAAGGTCAAGGTCACAACTGTAAAAGAAGATAAAAATTGATAATTAACTTGAACACTATTAACTTTTTGTATAGGCATATATATTAGAATATTGTAGGTAATGATATGACGATCATTTTGATATATGGTTCAAGGTCATGTGTTCAAAGGTCAAGGTCACAGCTGCAAAAGAAGATTTAAATTGCTTATTATCGTGAAAACTATTAACTTTTTGTATAGGCATGTATATTAGAATATTGTAGGTATTGACATGGCGATCAATATGGTTCAAGGTCATATATGTTCAAAGGTCAAGGACATAGTTGCATAAGTATACTGAAATTTGTGACTGATTTGGAAATTATTCATTGCATATCAGTTACTTCATGCATATTATATAAGCGTCTTATAAATGAAATGCGAGTGGATATATTTCTGATTAAATTTTGTGGGAGTTCTTAACTTGAGAAAACTTGTAAAGTTTCTGTACCTAGTATATTGTCTTTTGCGCTTTGCAAACAAATTTTGGAAATATACTCAGGTGAGCATTAAGGCCCATGGGCCTCTTGTTAACCGTTTTTAGCTCAACTGGCTATAGCCAGCTGAGCTCATAGCATGGTTTTGCGTGCATCCGTGCGTCCGTGTGTCCGTGCGTGCGTAAACTTTAATCTTCTCCTCTGAAACCACTGGGCCAATTGGGACCAAATTCGGTGTGGAAGGTCCTTTGGTGGAGTAGACTAAAGTTTGTACCAGGCGACCCCGCCCGACATCCAAGATGGCCGCTGTTAATTTAAATAGCAAAAACACATAAATAGCCATTGTTGAGTCAATTTTTAACCGTTTTTGTTCAAATTTTAAAATGTAGAGAGTAGATAGCGGGGCATTCAATATATATAACGGGTTTTTCTGAGAAATTTCTCGTTGACCCGATTTTTACGAATTATGCAAATGAGGTGTAATATTTAATCAATTCTTTGAAAATCTTCTCCTCCGAAACCACTGGGCCAATTGGGACCAAATTCGGTGTGGAAGGTCCTTAGGTGGAGTAGACTAAAGTTTGTACCAGGCGACCCCGGCCGACATCCAAGATGGCCGCTGTTACTATAAATAGCAAAAACACATAGATAGCCTTGGTTGAGTCAATTTTTAACCGTTTTTGTTCAAATTTGAAATGTAGAGAGTAGAAAGTGGGGCATTCAATATATAAAACGGGTTTTTGTGAGAAATTTTTCGTTGACCCGATTTTTACGAATTATGCAAATGAGGTGTAATATTTAATCAATTCTTTGAAAATCTTCTCCTCCGAAACCACTGGGCCAATTGGGACCAAATTCGGTGTGGAAGGTCCTTAGGTGGAGTAGACTAAAGTTTGTACCAGGCGACCCCGGCCGACATCCAATATGGCCGCTGTTACTATAAATAGCAAAAACACATAAATAGCCATTGTTGAGTCAATTTTAACCGTTTTTGTTCAAATTTGAAATGTAGAGAGTAGATAGCGGGGCATTCAACATATGTAACAGGTTTTTCTGAGAAATTTTTCGTTGACCCGATTTTTACGAATTATGCAAATGAGGTGTAATATTTAATCAATTCTTTGAAAATCTTCTCCTCTGAAACCACTGGGCCAATTAGAACCAAATTTGGTTTGGTAGGTCCCTAGGTGGGGTAGACTAAAGTTTGTACCAGGCGACCCCGGCCGACATCCAAGATGGCCGCTGTTACTATAAATAGCAAAAACACATAAATAGCCATTGTTGAGTCATTTTTTAACTGTTCAAATTTGAAATGTAGAAAGTAGATAGTGGGGCATTAAACATATATAACGGGTTTTTCTGAGAAATTTTTCGTTAACACGATTTTTATGAATTCTGCTAATGAGGTGTAATATTAAATCAATTCTTTGAAAATCTTCTCCTCTGAAACCACTGGGGCAGTTTGAACCAAATTTGGTGTGGAAGGTTGGTGTGACTAAAGTTTGTACCAGACAATCTTGTCCAACATTCAAGATGGCTGCTGTTACTATAAATAGAAAAAACACTAAAATTGCCATTGTGGATCCATTTTTCAACCAATAAATCTCAAATTTGAAATATACAAAGTATATCGTGAGAGATTCAACATATTTAACTGGTTTTTGTGGGAAATTTTTTGTTGACCTGATTTTCAAGAATTATGCATAAGGTGTAATATTTAGCAAAATCTTTGAAAATCTTCTCTTCTGAAACCACTGGGCCAATTGGAATGAAATTTTGTGTGGAAAGTCCAAATGTCGGCCTGACTAAAGGTTGTACCAGGCAACCTGGCCTGACATCCAAGATGGCCGTCATAGCTAAAAATAGAAAAAAAAAGAACAAAAATTACCATTGTTGATCTTTTTTTCCACAAATTGAGCTCAAATTTTAAATATAGAAAGTATACTGTGTAGGATTCAAAATATATAATGTTTTTTTCTGAGAAAACTTTTATTGACCCAAGCTTAAGCTGATGAACCAATTATGGTAACCACATTACACTGTCTTACAGGCGCCACAATGGCCGAGTGGTTTTAAGAATTCGATGTTACGAATCACAGCACCTTTCACCCCTGACACTGTGTATTAATGCCAAGTGGCGCTAGCACTTCATCTTTCTTTGAAAGTTTATATGTTAACTTGCTGCTTGGTCGTGGTTTTCTCTAGTGTCCTCCATCATTTCTAAAACTGACAGTCTCCGTATAAGTTGAACGTTAAACAGCATTACAAACAAAAACAAACATTGTCTTACATATTATATTTATTTTGTTGTTTTAGGAGAAAACAGATAACAAAAAAACAAAAATTGAAATAACAAAACCTACTGACAGAGTGGAAACAGAACCAAACCCTAGTGTAAAAACATATGACAGTATGGAAACGGAACACAACAGAAGTGTTGAAAAAGAAACTAACTTTAGTGTTGAAACTGAACACAACTCCAGTGTTGAAGGAGAACTTAACAGAACTTTGGAAATAGAACCCAGCGATACTGTGGAAGTAGAACCCTGTCATACTTTGGAAGTAGAACCCAGCCATACCTTGGAAGTAGAACCCTACCATACTGTGGAAGTAGAACCCAGCCATACTGTGGAAGTAGAACCCAGCCGTACTGTGGAAATAGAACTCAACAACCTTGTAGAAATGCAACCTGACCACAGTATGGAAAAAGGATCCAATCTGACTATAGAAACTGATACCAAAAACAGTATGGAAAGAGAACCTAACTATAGTGTAGATACAGAACCCATTGAGACCAATGAACTCAGTTACATTGTAGAAATAAAACCAAACCTCATTTCAGAAACACTTCACAATCGAAGTGTTGAAACAGAACCTGACCTCATTTGGAAAATAGAACACAGCAATATTTGGGAAAAAGAAGCCATCAACATTGTGGAAGTTGAACCTAAACTTCATGTAGAAACAGATCACAGTTACAGTGTTAAAAGATTATACAGCCATAATAGAGAGACAGATCTAAACCCTATTGAACCAAAGCACAGTACAGAAAAAGAAATCAATCTTGGAGCAGAAACTGAACTTAACAACATTGCTGAAGCAGAACCAAGCAGCCATGACGACATTGAAACAATTCTCAGCATGGAAGTAGAGCCCGAAAACTGTTTTGAAAGAGAACCTGAAAACAGGTTGGAAATAGAGCCCTTTAAAATTACAGATATAAAAACAAGCCACACTGTAGAAATAGAACCCTGTCCAGTTTTGGGAAGTGAATTTGATCACAGTATGGAAACAGAACCTAAACTCAGTGTGCAAACTACACCTAGCGATATCACAGAGCCAAGTCACAGTACAGAAGTAGAACCAAGTCACAATCACAGTATTAAAACAAAAAGTACAACAAAAATGGTGAAAAGTAAGTCCTGAAAAATGTACACTGCCATTCATAAATAACTTTACACCAGCAATTTATTCTAAAATTTATATAGTGTGAAAGATGATAAAATTGAATATTTACAAAAATGATTTTAACAATTCCATTACCTGTTTTTTGATTTAGAATCAAAGTTAATATCAGAATTAATATCAGACATTTTATCAAGGGAAAATGCCATAAAAATAACAAAGTGTATAGTTATATATGGATGTCTGTCTAGTTAATTTATCATCAAAGATGACCATATGTTGTACTTAATATAGTTACTTTGTTCATATTGGAATTGATTTCCATTTGAGATTTCAATTTTCTAAAAGTTTAATAATGATTCACCATCCATCATATGTCATTCATTAACATTTAACTTTTTTATCTTCTCCTCTAACACTACTTGCCTCCAATTTAATTAAATTAGTGGATATAATGACTGGTACAGGGCTATCAGATTTGCAATAGTAGCCTTATGTAACCATAAGGGGGAAATAAGAATTTATATAAAAATCTTCTCTTCAAAAACTTCAGACATTTCATGCACAATATCCTTAGGTATCTAGTTTTAGCTTTACACAAATGGTAGCCATTGGGGCTTAAAATTGGGAAATGGCAATGCACATAGTGGATAGTATATTTGTCAAGATTTCTTGGATAATGTAAATTTTTATATTGACATATATAATTGAGTATTGTAGATATTGATATTATCATAATTTTTGTATAAGGTTCAAACATTATATGTTCAAAGGTCAACGTCACAGCTGAATAGGAATACTAAGATGTTAATTATCAGGAAAACTATAATTTTTTTGTACATTTTGATATATGGTTCAAGGTCATTTGTTTAAAGGTGATAGTAGACACACTAGAATGCTGAAATGGTTATAGGCCTGTAGGTTAGATTATTGTAGGTATTAAATAAATATTACAATCACAATAATTTTGATATGGTTCAAGGTCATAGATTCAAAGGTAAAAAACATAGCTGAGTAAGAAAACTGAAATGAATAGTTATCTGGAAAACTATAAATTAGAGTATTGAAGGTACAATAATTTTATTCAGGTTAATGGATTCATATCTGCATAAGAATACTGAAATAGTTAATCATCTAGAAATTACCCATTGTATTTGAGCTACTACATGCATTTAAGCTTTTTATAAATAAACTGTGAATAGACTAGATATTTCCAACTGAAGGAATACAGATATTTAGTAAATACTGTAACTGTCTATTAATTGTACCTTGAAAAGAATTTTTTATTTACATATCCTCAGGGGAGTGTTAAGACTCATGGGCCTCTTGTTTAAAGATTTGCTAAAATTTATTTTTATTATAATTATTATTATTTTTTTTTTTTGATGACCATACTTTAAAGTGTTAGGCAAAAAGTTATAAAATAATTAATAAACCTAATGTAAGATTTTTTCCTATTGCAATAATGGAATGAATTGATAATCAGCACCTGTTTAAATAAGAGGGCCATTTGGCCCTGGGAGGTCACCTGACAAAAATTTGCATGTAGCTCAATTTGGATAGGATTCACTGAACATGAAACATATACAAGTTCAAATGATACAATATATACTATATGAATAGTGTCATGGGTTTAAAGGGCAAAAACAAAGATGCATAAGAAGACTGAATTGTTCAATTATCTTGATAAATATTTACTTTTTGTATTTAGGCATGTATATTACAATACTGTGTGTATTGATTTAACAATCATTTTGATATATGATTCAAGGTTATAGGTTCAAAGGTCAAGGTTATAGTCCCATACCCACACTTAATTTGTTAATAATTAAAAAAGACATAATTTTGTGTATAAGATGTATATAAAAATATTGTAGGTATTTATACAGCAATAATTTTGATACAAGTTTCAAGGTCATGGTTTTTAAGATTAAGGTCAAAGATGCATGGAAGACTGAAATGTTTAATCATCTTGAAAAATGTATACTATTTGTATAGGTTTATATATGTATTAATATATAGTTCAAAGTTATAGGTTTAAAGGTTATTGTCATAGCAGCATATGAAAAATGGAATTGTTAATATTCTGGAAAGCTGATAACTTTTTGCACAAACATGTATATTAGAAAAATGTAGGTTTGATATGACAATCATTTTGATATATGGTGCAAGGTTATTTGTTCATAAGTCAAGATCATTATGTACCGAAGAATGAAATTGTCAATTATCTTGAAAACTACTTTTTTTGTGATAGGCATGTATATGGGAATATTTTAGGTATTGATATGATAATCATTTTGATATGATTCTAAGTGATAGTTTCAAAGCTGCATAAGAGAACTAACATTGTTAATTATCTTAGAAGCTATAATCTTTATGTATATGACTGTATATAACAGTATTGTAGGTATTGATAGAGTTAAATATTAATCATCTAGAAATTATCTGGACTTAATGTGCATTTGAGCAATTTATAACTCAACTGTCTGCTTAAGTATTGTGGCCATGGTTACAAACTGGGGAAAACTTGGATAGTTTCTGTAATTTCTGCTATTGTCTATTGTTATATTTGCCAACAATATGGGTCATTATATCCTTAAGGCCCATGGGCTTCTTGCAAAAAAAAAAACTGTTTCGAGTTTTTAATTTGGAAAAAAAATAGCATTTCAACTTATGACATGCATTATCAGTGGCTGGAGCTAAATACATTTCAAACTAACAATCAACATAATCACCAAGATCACTTGTATCTGAACCAAAAAATTAATATTAAAATGTAGAGACACATAAAATGTCAAAATAAGTACTATACCAGAAACCCAAACATTATACGTTTATATTTGTAGGACAAACTTTTCATGGAAATTTTTAAAATCACTCGATTCAATCATTATTAGGCTCTTTCATCAATATTGAAGTATAATAAAAAGTTCAGAGGTCATTCCTGTCATTTCACCATAATCAGAACTAAATAGATAGCTAATATAGTACATGTATATATATTTGTTTTAATTGTAAACTTCATTTTAAGGCAATTAAGTATTTCAATTTTCATTGTAAAGCCATGAAGTACTTATACTAGTAAATAAAAATTAATTATTTGGAAATATATATTTTAGCTCCTTAGACAAAGCCAATGTGAGCTGGTGACATAGAAAAATGTACATGCATGTGCATCTGTGCATCCATAACTTGAACCTTTTACTCAGAAATTAATAGGACAATTCAAATAAAATTAGGTATGGAAGATCCTTGGTTGTTAAAAACTAAAAATTGTTTCAGAAACCCAAGATGGTGGCCAATACTTTAAATAATTATAACCTCTAAATTGCCATTTATGTACCAGTTTTGTTGAAAATTGAAACAGAGAAAATCAATGTTAGCAGATAAAACAAATGCAGTAGGTCTTTCTGTAAAATTATTTATTTGCACAGGTTTTAGGTAATATGCATAAAAAAATTTAAAAAAGGTGTATTTTTAGTTAAATATTTGAAAATCTTCTGTAAACGTATTTAGCAAAACACATATTTATGTACTTAGGTTAGATATTTTTTGATATATCAGAATATCAAGTTACTGAGTTACCATGTGAATTGTTGTTTAAAGCTGCATCAGCAATTTTACAGCTTTTCAAGGCTAGAAAAAAGTAAAAGACACAAAAGTATTAATACGCATCTAAATAAATGTAAAATTCAGCAGAGGTAATCTGATAGAATACCAGTAATATCACAGACAGGCTTTAAATAAAAGACTGTAAAATATTTAACAAAACAATTAAATTTACTAAACAAGTTTATTCTCCAAAACAAGATCCCAACCAGATGTTCACTGACATTACTAAAAATATCTTGCACTGTTTGATAAAAAATAATTCCTGTATCTGCAAAGTCAACACGATCCAGCAAAATGTGCTGGATAGATTGTTGACTTTGACAAGAGACACATTGTGAGGGTTGTTCTCTCTTCAAAATAAAGGACTGAGTAAAATCACTGTGGCTGATTCTACAGCACCTAAGAAAAATACAATCACATCTACTATACTATACTGTGATAAAGATATTAATCCCAGACAGGGATTGTCATAAAATCAAGATATTGCTACTTATTTTGTTAAAAATTAAATAATTGGATATTTAAAAAAAAAAACAAAAACAAAATAAACTAAAATGTTTTAAGCCGAGCCAAACATATGTAACCAGATGGGGAAGCAGGCTACACAAAATACAATAACTTGAAGATTGATCACTTTTAAAATAATAATTTAATTATACAAAATCACATGTTACAATCCTGAACCTAAAAGGTCTAATATATCCTCTTCTCTCTCTAAAGGTTAAAGGGTTTCTTTTTTAGCTCAACTGGCAATAGCCAGCTAAGCTTATGGCATGGCGAAGCGTGCGTGCGTCCGTGCGTCAGTGCATAAACTTTAATCTTCTCCTCTGAAACTACTGGACCAATTTCAACCAAATTTGGTGTAAAAGGACCCTAGGTGATGAAGATTAAAGTTTGCACAAATCAACTTCCTGTGGCATCCAAACTTTTTAAGGGGCATGTTTTGTATGTTGTGTAATTGTGTTGGAATGGTGAGATTATGATGTTGTGGAAAAGCAAGGTGAAATGGTTTCCAGATGGAGATTGTAGAAAAATTGATGCGTGTAAATGCAGCAGAGAACTCGTGTAAATATATTATATTTATATTTATAGCTTAATATATATAGCTATACAGAAAAATTTATACCTGAACAAAAATAGGTCATGATCCGTGAATATTTTTCTAAACAAATAAATTTTTTACACCATAATCCAGGAATGATTATTATTTGATTTTATACTATTTACTTTTAATTTTTTATCAATTTCATAAGGTCTTTTTTTCTGGTCTCCGTAATTGCCAATTGGGCTTCCAAGGCCTCACGTTCCTCTTCCAATTTCTTGCAGCCGGTGATTCAACGGTTGGACTGTTCTCCCCTGTAAAGGAAATTGAGATGATGGATATGACTGCAAAAATAAGATAAAAATAAATCAATATCAGTTCAGGTAACCTAGTCGTTTTATACAACATGCTTCATCTCCCAAATGAAAGTTACAGATCTCCACATTATCCGGGCGTACTTTAGGTTTGTCCAGACATCTTTCAGTAACTGGATCATCATCAATTATAAGTGTCTGTTCTTCCTTCAGTTTACTTCCATTGCACTCCTCTTGTCTCGGGTTTTTCTTAGACTGACTTTATATTTCAGATCGATACTTTGTCTTTTATATTTTCATGGGCCCCCCTGTTGTAAATGATGGTCAAACTGAAGTTGACGCTTTTGCTATACATGCTGTAGTCGTTCCACTCTCAAGAGTAATATAGCTTAAAACCGTCTCACCTTATATATAGTAAGAGTATTTACGTTACTATAAACATAAAGACTATGTTGTTAACAACCTTAATATTGCAGTCTATGATCTACTAGGGTCGTTTCTAACAACACAGCATTTGACACACCTCGTATCCATATGCTTTGTTCATTGTTGCTACCAACATTGCGTTTGGACACGCCTCGTCTCCATACGCATGCTTGGTGTTGCTAACATCTTTGTATGTGACCTTGGGTGTTGGTAACAACACGGGGTCGTCGCCTCGGTTTGTGTTTTGTTGTTTCTAATAACACCTAAGACTCTTCCCCCCGTGTCCTAGCAACTACCAAAACAAAGTCGCCATTACCCCCCCCCACACACACACACACACACCTCTATACAAGCTGCTTCTAGATAAACATTTGTTATACTGCTTGCGTTTTGAAGCACAGCATACAGAATTTCCAACTGAGGGAGTGGACGATATTCTAGAGTTAAGCGATTTTTCAAAGCAAATGCGAGCAATTTAAGATGACTGTGAAGATTTAGAAGATCTAATATCTAAAGGAAATACAAAGACGAAACAATTTAAAGCATGCAGTTTTGGCTATCAAATTGTTTACGTCTTAATTTTTGAAATTTATTTAAAACTAAGGTCTGTTCCATCATGCAAAGCATTCCTTAGCTGGATTTGGATTCATACAATTTTGGAACTTTAGATAAAAATTTTTTTAACTGTTTGGCTTATGTTTTTATCTATCAATTTTTTCGGCCCCTAGTGTCACTGATCAGGAATGATTTACCTAAATTTGCACATATGGTACATATAAATTTAACAGGTATTTATGTTATATAAGTAAAATTTCACTTGATGAAAACTTTAAAAATTTATCTTTCGCTATGTGTAAAAAAATGGGAAAATAGAAAAAAATTACTAGTATTTATTTGGGGAATTTTAAAAGTTGGTTCTGACAAATATTTTGTATTATTCATTTCTATGCAGTCACGATTAATATGAACGATTTTTATACATATATGAAATATCAATATAACTTTACGTCATTGTATGAACTAAGGTAGATTCTTGTGAGAGAAATTATCATTCTGTAATTAAAAACAACCCCGATAAAAGTAGAAACCTGTGAAAGTTGCACGAAACGTTTCGATCCGTTTAGCTTATATAAAGGAAGATATGTTAGTCCGTTAAAGGTGTGGGTGAGGATGAGCACGCCTATTAATCGTAATCAATAAAGAGATTAAATAGCGTGGTTTGCTTTGCATATCGCATTTAACGGCAGAAAATTATATGTATCCAAATTTTGACAATATTGTATACAGTCTGAAAATCGTTTGGATATAAAATTTAACATACTAGTCCAGTTATTTCATGAAATGTCTATTGTGTGTGTATTTTTTTTTTACTATAAAATTATTAGATACTTATCCAAATCACGCCTTAAAATTATGTTTGATGATTTCACTTGAGACTGTAATTTAAAAAAAAAGGGGGACGTTTTTTGTTTTTATATAATTTTATATAAACATGCTTAAAATTTATTCATGTTATGTGTTTGAATGTGTCAGTGATGACTATTTAAAAGTGTAAACTTTGATGGTAAATGATATAACAATAAAAATAAATAGAATTGGAACGAAACGTTTCGATTTTTAGCTTTAAAGAGGACGAAATGTTAGCCCGTTAAAGGTGTGGTTAAGGATGACCACGCCTAAAGCGGATTAACATTCTAAACAATGAAAAGATTTAAGTAGCGTGGTTTAGTTTACTTATTGTTATCAACAGCACAACAGCGCTTTCTACAACACAAAATAATATGGTATATGGTATCACAGTACAAAAACTGTTAAAAATGCAATTACTAAGATTTTAAACTATTAATTGCTTTAGGCCCACTAAGATGACTTTGTTCTAAATATAAAACTACTAGTGGTTGAAAATCTTTTTTGTTTATGTTTTCCTTTATCTACCTCCCCTACTTTATCACCAAACCCCTTAATAAAGATTCAAGATTTCTACATCTTTCTGTTCTTGGCAAAATTTAAATATTTAAGGCTCTTTGATTAAAACTTTAAACTTCAAAAGGTTTGGACTAGGAAAGATACCTGCTGAGTTTCAATATCATTGTTTTATTTAGTCTTGAAAAGAAATTACGTTGTTCAAGTAAAAAGTATACATAGAATGGACAACAAACTTCTTTAGCATTTGCACAGTAGAGCTAAAACTTTTAAAGTCAAACAAAGTAGATAACCTGGATATCTTATGATTTTAATATTGCCTTATCTATAATCATTTAAATAAATGCTGAATTATCCTCTATTACTTTGATTGTTGACATGACTGTGGACCAGGCATCATCTGTAAAATATTCTCTCATCTGTGCCTGTATTACAGGATCACATAAAACATCCTTTGAATCAAGTAAAAGTTCAGGTGTAGATTCAATTTCATCTTCATTAACCAAACCTCTTCCAGTGACAGCTCGTATGAGTGCAGTCTGAGTCACCAAAGGTCCAAAAAATGCTATTAAAAATATAAATCAAATTATTTAATAAATAATGCATATAGACATTTCATAACAAATTAATTATGCTTTTGAATAAAATGTCGCTTATGAGCCAGTAGAGCAATACAGGTCCTACTGGGTCTCTTTTTATTCCTCCAATATTGCTATCAATGGAATTCATTCACATAACACGTAATACCCCATAACCTTTGTGCAGAAATATTATTTCTATTGGGTATGGAATCATGTAAGTGGGCATTTTCCTATAAAAACAACGTTATTTCAGGAATTTTTAACAAATATTTCTAAAACATTCTGCAAACATTATTGGGTACACATCACGTGGTATGTGAATGAATCCCATTGTTGTGCAATATTTTAGCTTCAATTAGCTGTAAAATCATCTTGGTGTGTAATTGCAGATACCTGTGAAAAAGCAAATTAGCTAAAATAGGTTAAACAAAAGATTTCTCAGAAACACTGATTAAATATTTCTACATTTCAAATTTGAAATCAAAGCACAAAAAGTGCCCAGCCAATAGATAGTTTAAACAAAATGAAAGCATCTTTTAGAATAATTATGTACCTATCATCATGAAGGATGTTAATATTATAACTCACTACTGATATTTGTCTTATCCTAATCTAAATGCAACACATTGAATCTGATTGACCAATGGATGGTGATCGCAGTTCCATCTTTACAAAGCACAACCATGGCAAACCCTATTTCAAACTTATGGAATTAATAAACATGTTTCATGACATATTTCCTGGTTCTAGTCTATACTGGTACCATGTACAGTTGACTGTCCTGATCTTGAACTCGACAGGGAATTGCAAAAAGTTCAACATATTGGGAGTTCGAGATAAACCATGTTGAAGACGACAACAAAAGGGAAACAACGAGTACATGCCTAAAGTCACTTCTAGTTTTTCTTGTCAAACTGTATTGTTGTTTTATCATATACCGTATGTATTCTAAGTTGTGGTACTTGAGTTCGAAGTACCATTTTCCAGCTACACTTGTTATTTTCTTAGGATTGTACATCAAGGGGCGAAAAATTGATCAACATATCCAAAAATTTGAGATATCAGAGTTTGAGATAACCGAATTTGTTGTGGTTTTATAAAGAACAGCTCTGTTCAGACTTTAAAAACAAGTTTAAGAAATACGAAGGTTCAAGATATCCGATTTTGTTATAACGAGAGTCAACTATATGTTGCATCAATACCAACAATATTCGAATATACAAAAAACTGTAAAGGAGAGGGTGAAATAATATCTGAGAGTTGGTTTCAAATCTTACCATCTATACCGGTTAAAAAGCCACCAACTACTGTTATTTCTTTCAGTCCTGTACGACACTGATACACATTTTCATTAATTTCTGCAGAGTGTCCCATATGTTGGTAAAAAATCTTCTTGTCACTCTCAGAAACATTACGGCCTGCGTGAATTGTAGATGCTCTATGTCTCATAGAGGTTGCAGTGATTGTTCTACTTAGTCTAGCACTTTTTGAGACTCTTTTACAACAATTCCAGCCACTAACATGTGTACCTGGTTTTTCAGTACCGATACATGAAATAAAAATTCATTGTTCTTTTGAACACCAACAGCTGCCCTTATGCCAGGATCAGCAAGTTTTTCCAATGCCAGCCAACAAGTCTTCTGGAATAAGATTAGGAACATCTTTCCCCACAGATTTTCACTCTGATATGCCAGTTTTAACCTTTGTAATAGCCTTTTTTCTAAAGGATTTTTGTGACATTTTCACAATCTTTTGTCAACCACTCTTTGTTATTAGCTTCGTCCCAATGTCTTAAACGCAGACTGCTGGGCTCATTACCTCTTCTTGCATTAAATAATGTAAGTCTGCAACACACATAGTCTCTTAATTCATTATATTCAACAGAACTTGGTAGTTTGTACTTATCACTAGAAAGTCTGTTTATTACTGCTAAGAGGTGATCTTTAATCTGAGCCACTTCTCTTTCTTCAGGAAGTTCAGCTGGCCGTCTTGGTTTTTCATGTCGAGCCTTAACACAGTTGTATTCAGCCGCATCAAATAGAGAAGATTACTTGTGTTTAAATAGAGTCATAAATCTCCCCATTTCTTTACTTTCTTCATCTCTCCTCTGTTGTAACAATTGGCCCTTCCAGTAATATGCAGCTCTAGAAATAAGATAGCCTAAACCTCTTCGTAATCCTGACTTTAATTTGCCATTACTGTCTATTGTATGTGCATCTAATGCATCTTGCAAGTACCCGAAATATGGTCTGTTAAATAAATCAACTGCTGACTTTAATTCAGTATTATCTTTCAAAGCTGCTTCTTTGAAACATAAATAAAATGCTGCCAGTCCTCTCATATCTGACATGGTATTAGCTCTTACTTCTAATTTCTTATCTACTCTGGAGAATGCTCGCTTATACCTAGATTGTCCTTACTGGATTATAAATGGGTCAGTTCTACAAGAGTTACCAACATCATTATTTAAAAACTTAGCAAGAACCCTTTCTTTGAAGTTCTGATTTAATTTTTCTTCACTAGCAACTAAATGGTACTGCGACAGGGTTTATCTGTATTTGATTCTGAAACTTTGCATATCTTTTTGTGTCTACTGATATAAGCTTTAACAAAGACACCATTGCACAATGAGCAAAAAGCATGCTCCTTACACTGTCCTCTTTTACGTTCCGTTATTATGTCAGCATCATCACCAGCATCCCTCATTCTCTGTACATAACATTGAAATAACCTTTACGCCTTAGCATTTTAAAAGCATTGCCCCTGTCCTTCTTTTTCATTTCTAGGGCTGCCTTTACCTCTTCTTCATCTTTGTGAATCCTGCTCAGCAAATGTTTGGTTAAATCCCCAACAAACTTTCCACAAAAAGGGCCTTTTATTAAACTGGTACTGGTCAGTTAGACTTTCCAGTGATGCCAAAGTATGTCTTGATAAACCATGACATGGAAGCGTACAGGCTTGGGTAGGCAGTCTTGTATGTCAGGATGCATCTTCGCGCATTCAGCAATGCACAACGCCAACAAAGTATTTTCACAATACAAAGTTGGTGGAAACCTGTTTCTATGTATCATCTCGCCATAGTTCATCCAAAACTCATCATCGTCTTCGTCTCTAATATATCGCAAAAACAGGTTGTTCCATGAGTAAGACATTTTCAAGACTGTTTGAAAAATTATTTTGAAATTTATACTATAAAATTCCTCATTTAGATGATAATGAAAGAGTTAGGGCTTCTTCTCACGGGAATCTAATTGCAAATTCCATAAATTAGCTTATTTCCTGATTATTTCAGAATGATGTCCCCCCTTTGAACCAATATTTTATTTAGACATTTACTAGTTATGTAAATATTTGACAATACCTCAAGTAATCACATAATACTGTTTATATCATAGTTTAATCCTCTTATTTCATAAGTTTATATCATAGTTTAATCCTCTTATTTCATAATCTTAATTACCCTATTGGTTAACGATCATCACATGATATGATTTTTTTTTTTGGTTGGTCATTTTTAGGAGTTTTAATACTTCGATTACTTTCGCTTGTCATTCCATCGTTTATCGCACCTATTCACCATGGAACATAATTTGCAATTACATACAATGTCTTATCACAAGAAACAAGTTGACCAAGTTTAAGATTAATCAGAAAAATGTGTCTTCAATGCATGGAAACCAAATTTATACTTATAGTTACTGTGACCTTGACCTTTGACCTAGTGACCCAATTTGCAATTCCATTCGATGTCTAGTCACAAAGAATAAGTTTATCAAAATTGAGATCAATTGGACAGACCTTGCAACTTTGAATGCAAGGATACTAAATTTATGTTTACAGTACTCTAGTTACATTATTTATAATCTCTTGTCACAAAGAATAAATCAACAAAGTGTGACATCAATCAAACAAACCACTCGTCTTTAAATGCATGTAAACCAAATATATATTTATAGTACCTGTTACTTTAACCTATTGACCTGATTTGCAATTCCTTTTGATGTCTTATCACAAGCATTTAGTTGACCAATTTTGAAATCAAACGGACAAACTCCTCATTCAAGTCATATATAAGAGAGTGAATTCTTTCTCAGAAAATGCAAAAAGTTACAGCAAAAAGTGGACCAAGTTTGAGATAAATCAATCCACTCGTCTTTAAATGGAGGGAAACCAAATGTTTATTTAAAGTACCTGTTACTTTGACCTTTGACCCAGTGACCCGATTTGCAATTCCATTTAATGTTTTGACCGAGTTTGATATCAATTGGACACACTACGTACTCTTCTGGTGACAGAATTTTTGTGTCTTAAACTTAAAATGAGTTAGCCATACATGTACTTCCAAGACTGTGTTCAACTCCATTAAGTGATAATCAATTTTGTTTTGATTATACATGAATCTTTCTGTATGTGTTGTTTATAGAAAAGATGCATTTGTATATCTATCAATTTCAGATGCTGAATTTAAAAGATTATGTTGGCAAGACATTGTCTACAGCACCATATACAAAGTCTGTGAAGGCTTTGAAGGCGAAAGTGATTTGTGCTGAAAGCGCAAGAAATTATCAACAGAAAAGGTGAAGGAAAACAAATGAAAGTTTGTGTCTTTGGAGACCGTGAATCTGTAGTTAAAGTTATACCCTATGATCATACTAATTTTCATTTCCTATGTCCAGGAAACAGTCTTGTTATCAGAAATTTCATCCCTAAAGAAGATAACATCGTTGTAACAAAAACTTCCAAGTTATGATAACGTCAGATGTAATGCTACCTGAAAACATTATTCAAACTGGAATTAACATCTTATTCCCTCTTCCACCTGCAGTTACAAGTTTGAAATCTGCAAAAACATCACCTTTTAAAACCCGGTTATCAGTGCATGGAAAAGTGGTCCAGGTAAGATTTGAATAAGTACAGTAGAACCTGTGTAAACTGTACACCTTCTGGACTGAAGATTAAGTTCAGATTAAACAAGGATTCAGTTTACACGGATTAACTTAACAAAGAATATCACATTATTTCTTAAAACTAGTAATCAGTACAGTTTAAAAAGGTTTTAGGTTTACTCAGGGTTTTCTTTGTATATCACCACTATTCAGAAAATCAATACAGAGCTCATAAATAACATTAAATTTCTCCATGTCTGACTAATAATTTTTGATTGAAATGTGATATATAACAAATACAAGTTAAATTTTGATGTGCCATATGTGCACATTTCGGAAATTCATTCCTCATCAATGACACTAAGACCGTAAAAGTTTGATAGATAAAAAACATTGGCCAAACAGTTGAAAATAATGAATCTAAAGTTCCAAAATTATATAAATCCAAATCCAGCTAAAGAATGTTTTGCATGAGGGAAAACCCTTAGTATTAAACAAATTACAAATTTTAGAGGGCTGAAAATTTTGCTGATTGGTAAAATATGTAATGACTAGCCGATTCTGTAACATCATATCAGTGCATTTGCATTGCCATAAGAAGTTAAGAAGTACTTTCAAACTTATCAATAAAGGATCAACAGCATGTAAAATAGTCATCCTGTTTTAATATGGTTTTCAACAGGACTAAATTATTACTGGATATGCTACCAAAACATAACCAGTTATGTAACAAATGACCAGCTAAAATTTGTATGAGAGCAGCAAGTTTAGACAATGTTTGCGAAATGGATATGCTATCAAAACTTCACTTTAGAAGACACATTATTTTTGTCGCATGATTTGTAATTTAACAACAATCATTTCACTCAGTATATCGACGTGTGCCTATCGAACAAGTAACAAAAGTGTCGAATGTTAGGTACTGATAGTGTAGATATCCCGATTGGAAAGAGAACACCCCTTTTTAACACATTTCCATGTTATTGAACTACTAGTGTAGAAAATAGAAGTGGTACGAGAAAACCACATTTATGTGTACATCTGGAGCATCGAAATTTAACTGGTATTTGTATTAATATTTACTACCCCTGAGCGGGTACCGCTGCTGGTGGAGTAAAACTCCCCGAGGGTATCCATAACTCAGTAGGCAGTACTTTGTGCTGTCAGAAAATGTACAAATTAGCTAAATTTTCAGTCGTTTGATTTAAAACTAAGGTTTGTTCCCTCATCCAAAGCATTCCTTAGCTGGATTTGGATTTTGAAACTTTAGATTCATTATTTTCAACTGTTTGGATTATATATTTTTTATCTATCAAACTTTTCGGTCTTAGTGTCACTGATGAGGAATGAATTTCCGAAATGTGCACATCTGGCACATCAAAATTCAACTGGTATTTGAATTATATATTTATTACCCCTGAGCGGGTACCACTGCTGGTGGAGTAAAACTCCCCGAGGGTATCCATAACTCAGTAGGCAGTACTTTGCGCTGTCAGAAAATGTATCATTTAGCAAAATTGTCAGTCGTCTAAAATTTGAAATTAATTTAAAACTACGGTTTGTTCCCTCATGCACAGCATTCCTTAGCTGGATTTTGTTTTATATAATTTTGAAACTTTAGATTCATTATTTTCAACTGTTCGACTTATATTTTTTATCTATCAAACTTTTCGGTCTTAGTGTCATTGATGAGAATGAATTTCCGAAATGTGCACATCAAAATTCAACTGGTATTTGAATTATATATTTACCACTACCGCCGCACTTTTAGTCATAAGTGCTGCTGGCTTTAAGCACTTTTGTAATGGCAGTAGTTGCAGAACTGTGTTGTAACTGCAATCCATTTAATGATGAGAAAACATACTTTGGGTGCTTGCTTATTCTTTTAAGCCAATGGATACCATCTTTAAAGATAAGTTTGGCTGCTGGAGTTGCTGTTCCAGAAACTTTTGTCTTATGTTGTGCAATCAGCAAAGAATAAAGCATGTAGCTATTCAATTAAAATGAAAGTGTCAATCAAAATGCAGAACAATGGTCATTTTGGACTTTCCTGTTAGGAACGTGCGTCTATTTCAAAGACCTGCTATTTAAAAGATGCTTAAGTGAATATACTTACGGGAATTACAATGCTGTTGGGCATTTCTCTTGCCTTTTCCACTTCTTCTTTTGTCATGTTTATGATGACACCTGATCTTTGGGCGCTTCCACCAATTATTTCGTATATCAGTATGTCTCTTATTGTGAAAAAAATTCCAGGCTTCATTGTCTTATCTAAAATTAATAAACAAGTTATTAAAATATCAAAAGTAAAAATCGAATATAGATTTAATGAAGTCATGTCACGATACTTTTTTAACAGACCTGTTAAATAAAAATGCAAGAAAATAAATGAAAACATTAGAAAGCTATAATGGTAAACATACTTTCTTTCTCCCTTTGTAATTCTTTTTCAATTTGATTCTTCAAAGCTACACATTACGCTTGATTGTGGAAGCTGTACTGTAAGAAAAAAAAAGCCAATATGTTTTGGATAACTAATATTTTTGAAATCAGATTCTACTGTTAAAAAAACTTTTATACTTAGAATAAAATGGTTAATATTTGTACTCAGTTTCAAAGCACTTGAATTAGTGGAAGTTTATCTGATTTACATTATAATGCCTTGATTGCATCTTCACTAACATTGATAATATGAACATTGCTTGTGTGTTGTTATCTTATTTTTCAGACGATAAACCTATATTTTTGATTCTTAAAAATGAATCTTCTACCAGTTTATATCATTAACATGGTTTTCGCTCATCATGTTTTACTTACAAAACTATTACTAACTGTAATTCAACTACCCTGTTTTAAATTATACTTTACTAATTATATAACACAAATACCACTTGAATTTTGATGTGCCAGATGTGCACATTTCGGAAATTCATTCCTCATGTAATATATGCCAAACTATATACAATTTCAATTGAATCTTTGTTGAAAATTTTCAAATAATACAAACTTCATTATTTGTTGCTCTTCTCCATGATATTTGATCTGCTAGGAAATTTCTTGTTATAATTAGCATCAGTCGAAGTATCCTTTTCTTCTCAAAGACAAGAAGCATATATTTGTAAAATAAATTTTAGATTCAGAAATTGTAGTTGAAAATATACACTACAAACAATAACTCTTAACCTGATATAATATTTTGGTTGATATGTTTATGTTGATTTTTTATGTTACATTTTGAGTCATTGAATAAATTTTGGCTAATTTAACTTTTAATTATTTCATGTTACTAAAATAGTTGTAAATTACCAGTGCTTTTAAAACTTTTTTACAGTTGTGAAATTTAAGGTAATGGTGTTTGCTGTGTTCAACTCCATTAAGTGATAATCAATTTTGTTTTGATTATACATGAATCTTTCTGTATGTGTTGTTTATAGAAAAGATGCATTTGTATATCTATCAATTTCAGATGCTGAATTTAAAAGATTATGTTGGCAAGACATTGTCTACAGCACCATATACAAAGTCTGTGAAGGCTTTGCAGGCGAAAGTGATTTGTGCTGAAAGCGCAAGAAATTATCAACAGAAAAGGTGAAGGAAAACAAATGAAAGTTTGTGTCTTTGGAGACCGTGAATCTGTAGTTAAAGTTATACCCTATGATCATACTAATTTTCATTTCCTATGTCCAGGAAACAGTCTTGTTATCAGAAATTTCATCCCTAAAGAAGATAACATCGTTGTAACAAAAACTTCCAAGTTATGATAACGTCAGATGTAATGCTACCTGAAAACATTATTCAAACTGGAATTAACATCTTATTCCCTCTTCCACCTGCAGTTACAAGTTTGAAATCTGCAAAAACATCACCTTTTAAAACCCGGTTATCAGTGCGTGGAAAAGTGGTCCAGGTAAGATTTGAATAAGTACAGTAGAACCTGTGTAAACTGTACACCTTCTGGACTGAAGATTAAGTTCAGATTAAACAAGGATTCAGTTTACACGGATTAACTTAACAAAGAATATCACATTATTTCTTAAAACTAGTAATCAGTACAGTTTAAAAAGGTTTTAGGTTTACTCAGGGTTTTCTTTGTATATCACCACTATTCAGAAAATCAATACAGAGCTCATAAATAACATTAAATTTCTCCATGTCTGACTAATAATTTTTGATTGAAATGTGATATATAACAAATACAAGTTAAATTTTGATGTGCCATATGTGCACATTTCGGAAATTCATTCCTCATCAATGACACTAAGACCGTAAAAGTTTGATAGATAAAAAACATTGGCCAAACAGTTGAAAATAATGAATCTAAAGTTCCAAAATTATATAAATCCAAATCCAGCTAAAGAATGTTTTGCATGAGGGAAAACCCTTAGTATTAAACAAATTACAAATTTTAGAGGGCTGAAAATTTTGCTGATTGGTAAAATATGTAATGACTAGCCGATTCTGTAACATCATATCAGTGCATTTGCATTGCCATAAGAAGTTAAGAAGTACTTTCAAACTTATCAATAAAGGATCAACAGCATGTAAAATAGTCATCCTGTTTTAATATGGTTTTCAACAGGACTAAATTATTACTGGATATGCTACCAAAACATAACCAGTTATGTAACAAATGACCAGCTAAAATTTGTATGAGAGCAGCAAGTTTAGACAATGTTTGCGAAATGGATATGCTATCAAAACTTCACTTTAGAAGACACATTATTTTTGTCGCATGATTTGTAATTTAACAACAATCATTTCACTCAGTATATCGACGTGTGCCTATCGAACAAGTAACAAAAGTGTCGAATGTTAGGTACTGATAGTGTAGATATCCCGATTGGAAAGAGAACACCCCTTTTTAACACATTTCCATGTTATTGAACTACTAGTGTAGAAAATAGAAGTGGTACGAGAAAACCACATTTATGTGTACATCTGGAGCATCGAAATTTAACTGGTATTTGTATTATATATTTACTACCCCTGAGCGGGTACCGCTGCTGGTGGAGTAAAACTCCCCGAGGGTATCCATAACTCAGTAGGCAGTACTTTGTGCTGTCAGAAAATGTACAAATTAGCTAAATTTTCAGTCGTTTGATTTAAAACTAAGGTTTGTTCCCTCATCCAAAGCATTCCTTAGCTGGATTTGGATTTTGAAACTTTAGATTCATTATTTTCAACTGTTTGGATTATATATTTTTTATCTATCAAACTTTTCGGTCTTAGTGTCACTGATGAGGAATGAATTTCCGAAATGTGCACATCTGGCACATCAAAATTCAACTGGTATTTGAATTATATATTTATTACCCCTGAGCGGGTACCACTGCTGGTGGAGTAAAACTCCCCGAGGGTATCCATAACTCAGTAGGCAGTACTTTGCGCTGTCAGAAAATGTATCATTTAGCAAAATTGTCAGTCGTCTAAAATTTGAAATTAATTTAAAACTACGGTTTGTTCCCTCATGCACAGCATTCCTTAGCTGGATTTTGTTTTATATAATTTTGAAACTTTAGATTCATTATTTTCAACTGTTCGACTTATATTTTTTATCTATCAAACTTTTCGGTCTTAGTGTCATTGATGAGAATGAATTTCCGAAATGTGCACATCAAAATTCAACTGGTATTTGAATTATATATTTACCACTACCGCCGCACTTTTAGTCATAAGTGCTGCTGGCTTTAAGCACTTTTGTAATGGCAGTAGTTGCAGAACTGTGTTGTAACTGCAATCCATTTAATGATGAGAAAACATACTTTGGGTGCTTGCTTATTCTTTTAAGCCAATGGATACCATCTTTAAAGATAAGTTTGGCTGCTGGAGTTGCTGTTCCAGAAACTTTTGTCTTATGTTGTGCAATCAGCAAAGAATAAAGCATGTAGCTATTCAATTAAAATGAAAGTGTCAATCAAAATGCAGAACAATGGTCATTTTGGACTTTCCTGTTAGGAACGTGCGTCTATTTCAAAGACCTGCTATTTAAAAGATGCTTAAGTGAATATACTTACGGGAATTACAATGCTGTTGGGCATTTCTCTTGCCTTTTCCACTTCTTCTTTTGTCATGTTTATGATGACACCTGATCTTTGGGCGCTTCCACCAATTATTTCGTATATCAGTATGTCTCTTATTGTGAAAAAAATTCCAGGCTTCATTGTCTTATCTAAAATTAAATAAACAAGTTATTAAAATATCAAAAGTAAAAATCGAATATAGATTTAATGAAGTCATGTCACGATACTTTTTTAACAGACCTGTTAAATAAAAATGCAAGAAAATAAATGAAAACATTAGAAAGCTATAATGGTAAACATACTTTCTTTCTCCCTTTGTAATTCTTTTTCAATTTGATTCTTCAAAGCTACACATTACGCTTGATTGTGGAAGCTGTACTGTAAGAAAAAAAAAGCCAATATGTTTTGGATAACTAATATTTTTGAAATCAGATTCTACTGTTAAAAAAACTTTTATACTTAGAATAAAATGGTTAATATTTGTACTCAGTTTCAAAGCACTTGAATTAGTGGAAGTTTATCTGATTTACATTATAATGCCTTGATTGCATCTTCACTAACATTGATAATATGAACATTGCTTGTGTGTTGTTATCTTATTTTTCAGACGATAAACCTATATTTTTGATTCTTAAAAATGAATCTTCTACCAGTTTATATCATTAACATGGTTTTCGCTCATCATGTTTTACTTACAAAACTATTACTAACTGTAATTCAACTACCCTGTTTTAAATTATACTTTACTAATTATATAACACAAATACCACTTGAATTTTGATGTGCCAGATGTGCACATTTCGGAAATTCATTCCTCATGTAATATATGCCAAACTATATACAATTTCAATTGAATCTTTGTTGAAAATTTTCAAATAATACAAACTTCATTATTTGTTGCTCTTCTCCATGATATTTGATCTGCTAGGAAATTTCTTGTTATAATTAGCATCAGTCGAAGTATCCTTTTCTTCTCAAAGACAAGAAGCATATATTTGTAAAATAAATTTTAGATTCAGAAATTGTAGTTGAAAATATACACTACAAACAATAACTCTTAACCTGATATAATATTTTGGTTGATATGTTTATGTTGATTTTTTATGTTACATTTTGAGTCATTGAATAAATTTTGGCTAATTTAACTTTTAATTATTTCATGTTACTAAAATAGTTGTAAATTACCAGTGCTTTTAAAACTTTTTTACAGTTGTGAAATTTAAGGTAATGGTGTTTGCTGTGTTCAACTCCATTAAGTGATAATCAATTTTGTTTTGATTATACATGAATCTTTCTGTATGTGTTGTTTATAGAAAAGATGCATTTGTATATCTATCAATTTCAGATGCTGAATTTAAAAGATTATGTTGGCAAGACATTTTCTACAGCACCATATACAAAGTCTGTGAAGGCTTTGAAGGCGAAAGTGATTTGTGCTGAAAGCGCAAGAAATTATCAACAGAAAAGGTGAAGGAAAACAAATGAAAGTTTGTGTCTTTGGAGACCGTGAATCTGTAGTTAAAGTTATACCCTATGATCATACTAATTTTCATTTCCTATGTCCAGGAAACAGTCTTGTTATCAGAAATTTCATCCCTAAAGAAGATAACATCGTTGTAACAAAAACTTCCAAGTTATGATAACGTCAGATGTAATGCTACCTGAAAACATTATTCAAACTGGAATTAACATCTTATTCCCTCTTCCACCTGCAGTTACAAGTTTGAAATCTGCAAAAACATCACCTTTTAAAACCCGGTTATCAGTGCGTGGAAAAGTGGTCCAGGTAAGATTTGAATAAGTACAGTAGAACCTGTGTAAACTGTACACCTTCTGGACTGAAGATTAAGTTCAGATTAAACAAGGATTCAGTTTACACGGATTAACTTAACAAAGAATATCACATTATTTCTTAAAACTAGTAATCAGTACAGTTTAAAAAGGTTTTAGGTTTACTCAGGGTTTTCTTTGTATATCACCACTATTCAGAAAATCAATACAGAGCTCATAAATAACATTAAATTTCTCCATGTCTGACTAATAATTTTTGATTGAAATGTGATATATAACAAATACAAGTTAAATTTTGATGTGCCATATGTGCACATTTCGGAAATTCATTCCTCATCAATGACACTAAGACCGTAAAAGTTTGATAGATAAAAAACATTGGCCAAACAGTTGAAAATAATGAATCTAAAGTTCCAAAATTATATAAATCCAAATCCAGCTAAAGAATGTTTTGCATGAGGGAAAACCCTTAGTATTAAACAAATTACAAATTTTAGAGGGCTGAAAATTTTGCTGATTGGTAAAATATGTAATGACTAGCCGATTCTGTAACATCATATCAGTGCATTTGCATTGCCATAAGAAGTTAAGAAGTACTTTCAAACTTATCAATAAAGGATCAACAGCATGTAAAATAGTCATCCTGTTTTAATATGGTTTTCAACAGGACTAAATTATTACTGGATATGCTACCAAAACATAACCAGTTATGTAACAAATGACCAGCTAAAATTTGTATGAGAGCAGCAAGTTTAGACAATGTTTGCGAAATGGATATGCTATCAAAACTTCACTTTAGAAGACACATTATTTTTGTCGCATGATTTGTAATTTAACAACAATCATTTCACTCAGTATATCGACGTGTGCCTATCGAACAAGTAACAAAAGTGTCGAATGTTAGGTACTGATAGTGTAGATATCCCGATTGGAAAGAGAACACCCCTTTTTAACACATTTCCATGTTATTGAACTACTAGTGTAGAAAATAGAAGTGGTACGAGAAAACCACATTTATGTGTACATCTGGAGCATCGAAATTTAACTGGTATTTGTATTATATATTTACTACCCCTGAGCGGGTACCGCTGCTGGTGGAGTAAAACTCCCCGAGGGTATCCATAACTCAGTAGGCAGTACTTTGTGCTGTCAGAAAATGTACAAATTAGCTAAATTTTCAGTCGTTTGATTTAAAACTAAGGTTTGTTCCCTCATCCAAAGCATTCCTTAGCTGGATTTGGATTTTGAAACTTTAGATTCATTATTTTCAACTGTTTGGATTATATATTTTTTATCTATCAAACTTTTCGGTCTTAGTGTCACTGATGAGGAATGAATTTCCGAAATGTGCACATCTGGCACATCAAAATTCAACTGGTATTTGAATTATATATTTATTACCCCTGAGCGGGTACCACTGCTGGTGGAGTAAAACTCCCCGAGGGTATCCATAACTCAGTAGGCAGTACTTTGCGCTGTCAGAAAATGTATCATTTAGCAAAATTGTCAGTCGTCTAAAATTTGAAATTAATTTAAAACTACGGTTTGTTCCCTCATGCACAGCATTCCTTAGCTGGATTTTGTTTTATATAATTTTGAAACTTTAGATTCATTATTTTCAACTGTTCGACTTATATTTTTTATCTATCAAACTTTTCGGTCTTAGTGTCATTGATGAGAATGAATTTCCGAAATGTGCACATCAAAATTCAACTGGTATTTGAATTATATATTTACCACTACCGCCGCACTTTTAGTCATAAGTGCTGCTGGCTTTAAGCACTTTTGTAATGGCAGTAGTTGCAGAACTGTGTTGTAACTGCAATCCATTTAATGATGAGAAAACATACTTTGGGTGCTTGCTTATTCTTTTAAGCCAATGGATACCATCTTTAAAGATAAGTTTGGCTGCTGGAGTTGCTGTTCCAGAAACTTTTGTCTTATGTTGTGCAATCAGCAAAGAATAAAGCATGTAGCTATTCAATTAAAATGAAAGTGTCAATCAAAATGCAGAACAATGGTCATTTTGGACTTTCCTGTTAGGAACGTGCGTCTATTTCAAAGACCTGCTATTTAAAAGATGCTTAAGTGAATATACTTACGGGAATTACAATGCTGTTGGGCATTTCTCTTGCCTTTTCCACTTCTTCTTTTGTCATGTTTATGATGACACCTGATCTTTGGGCGCTTCCACCAATTATTTCGTATATCAGTATGTCTCTTATTGTGAAAAAAATTCCAGGCTTCATTGTCTTATCTAAAATTAAATAAACAAGTTATTAAAATATCAAAAGTAAAAATCGAATATAGATTTAATGAAGTCATGTCACGATACTTTTTTAACAGACCTGTTAAATAAAAATGCAAGAAAATAAATGAAAACATTAGAAAGCTATAATGGTAAACATACTTTCTTTCTCCCTTTGTAATTCTTTTTCAATTTGATTCTTCAAAGCTACACATTACGCTTGATTGTGGAAGCTGTACTGTAAGAAAAAAAAAGCCAATATGTTTTGGATAACTAATATTTTTGAAATCAGATTCTACTGTTAAAAAAACTTTTATACTTAGAATAAAATGGTTAATATTTGTACTCAGTTTCAAAGCACTTGAATTAGTGGAAGTTTATCTGATTTACATTATAATGCCTTGATTGCATCTTCACTAACATTGATAATATGAACATTGCTTGTGTGTTGTTATCTTATTTTTCAGACGATAAACCTATATTTTTGATTCTTAAAAATGAATCTTCTACCAGTTTATATCATTAACATGGTTTTCGCTCATCATGTTTTACTTACAAAACTATTACTAACTGTAATTCAACTACCCTGTTTTAAATTATACTTTACTAATTATATAACACAAATACCACTTGAATTTTGATGTGCCAGATGTGCACATTTCGGAAATTCATTCCTCATGTAATATATGCCAAACTATATACAATTTCAATTGAATCTTTGTTGAAAATTTTCAAATAATACAAACTTCATTATTTGTTGCTCTTCTCCATGATATTTGATCTGCTAGGAAATTTCTTGTTATAATTAGCATCAGTCGAAGTATCCTTTTCTTCTCAAAGACAAGAAGCATATATTTGTAAAATAAATTTTAGATTCAGAAATTGTAGTTGAAAATATACACTACAAACAATAACTCTTAACCTGATATAATATTTTGGTTGATATGTTTATGTTGATTTTTTATGTTACATTTTGAGTCATTGAATAAATTTTGGCTAATTTAACTTTTAATTATTTCATGTTACTAAAATAGTTGTAAATTACCAGTGCTTTTAAAACTTTTTTACAGTTGTGAAATTTAAGGTAATGGTGTTTGCTGTGTTCAACTCCATTAAGTGATAATCAATTTTGTTTTGATTATACATGAATCTTTCTGTATGTGTTGTTTATAGAAAAGATGCATTTGTATATCTATCAATTTCAGATGCTGAATTTAAAAGATTATGTTGGCAAGACATTGTCTACAGCACCATATACAAAGTCTGTGAAGGCTTTGAAGGCGAAAGTGATTTGTGCTGAAAGCGCAAGAAATTATCAACAGAAAAGGTGAAGGAAAACAAATGAAAGTTTGTGTCTTTGGAGACCGTGAATCTGTAGTTAAAGTTATACCCTATGATCATACTAATTTTCATTTCCTATGTCCAGGAAACAGTCTTGTTATCAGAAATTTCATCCCTAAAGAAGATAACATCGTTGTAACAAAAACTTCCAAGTTATGATAACGTCAGATGTAATGCTACCTGAAAACATTATTCAAACTGGAATTAACATCTTATTCCCTCTTCCACCTGCAGTTACAAGTTTGAAATCTGCAAAAACATCACCTTTTAAAACCCGGTTATCAGTGCGTGGAAAAGTGGTCCAGGTAAGATTTGAATAAGTACAGTAGAACCTGTATAAACTGTACACCTTCTGGACTGAAGATTAAGTTCAGATTAAACAAGGATTCAGTTTACACGGATTAACTTAACAAAGAATATCACATTATTTCTTAAAACTAGTAATCAGTACAGTTTAAAAAGGTTTTAGGTTTACTCAGGGTTTTCTTTGTATATCACCACTATTCAGAAAATCAATACAGAGCTCATAAATAACATTAAATTTCTCCATGTCTGACTAATAATTTTTGATTGAAATGTGATATATAACAAATACAAGTTAAATTTTGATGTGCCATATGTGCACATTTCGGAAATTCATTCCTCATCAATGACACTAAGACCGTAAAAGTTTGATAGATAAAAAACATTGGCCAAACAGTTGAAAATAATGAATCTAAAGTTCCAAAATTATATAAATCCAAATCCAGCTAAAGAATGTTTTGCATGAGGGAAAAACCTTAGTATTAAACAAATTACAAATTTTAGAGGGCTGAAAATTTTGCTGATTGGTAAAATATGTAATGACTAGCCGATTCTGTAACATCATATCAGTGCATTTGCATTGCCATAAGAAGTTAAGAAGTACTTTCAAACTTATCAATAAAGGATCAACAGCATGTAAAATAGTCATCCTGTTTTAATATGGTTTTCAACAGGACTAAATTATTACTGGATATGCTACCAAAACATAACCAGTTATGTAACAAATGACCAGCTAAAATTTGTATGAGAGCAGCAAGTTTAGACAATGTTTGCGAAATGGATATGCTATCAAAACTTCACTTTAGAAGACACATTATTTTTGTCGCATGATTTGTAATTTAACAACAATCATTTCACTCAGTATATCGACGTGTGCCTATCGAACAAGTAACAAAAGTGTCGAATGTTAGGTACTGATAGTGTAGATATCCCGATTGGAAAGAGAACACCCCTTTTTAACACATTTCCATGTTATTGAACTACTAGTGTAGAAAATAGAAGTGGTACGAGAAAACCACATTTATGTGTACATCTGGAGCATCGAAATTTAACTGGTATTTGTATTATATATTTACTACCCCTGAGCGGGTACCGCTGCTGGTGGAGTAAAACTCCCCGAGGGTATCCATAACTCAGTAGGCAGTACTTTGTGCTGTCAGAAAATGTACAAATTAGCTAAATTTTCAGTCGTTTGATTTAAAACTAAGGTTTGTTCCCTCATCCAAAGCATTCCTTAGCTGGATTTGGATTTTGAAACTTTAGATTCATTATTTTCAACTGTTTGGATTATATATTTTTTATCTATCAAACTTTTCGGTCTTAGTGTCACTGATGAGTAATGAATTTCCGAAATGTGCACATCTGGCACATCAAAATTTAACTGGTATTAGTGTATTAACCAATAAACCGAACTGATAGTGTGTTAAACCTAGAAAGAAAACCACCACATAACAGAGATATTTTGATTGACAAGCCATTGAACTAAACGTAATGAAATGGTCCTACCTGGGTTTCGTTAAATCTTAAAGAATCTAATAAAACAACACGAATTTTATATTTAATTTTTTTTTTTTTTTTGATAACTAAATCATGGATCCTGTTTTTTTTTACTGTCCTAATTGTTCAAGCAAATCTTTTAATATCACTCACCCTATTCATTATTATTGTTAATTGGACTTCTAATTAATTCTTCTTTGAGATTTTCACTGAAAATATAAATATAAGAAATCACAAACACATGTAAAATAACAACCTCTAAGGTTTTCATTTATGTGTAGGCGGTATTGCGTAGATTTGACAAATCTATCCGATTTGTGAACTTTATAAAGTTCGGTTGACATCACTGTCAAAATAGTTAATGGTCGAAATAAGTAAACTCGAGTACCTCCGAAAAATATAAACAAGTGAATTGACACATCTAGAATACTGATTACAAAATTAAAGACTAGTAGAATACTTACATTACGTCTTCTGTCTTTTCTTCCTCATCCGAGGAAACAAAAATAGTGGAGTCATCACTACAAGATAAAATAAAATAAATAACGTATTAACGCGAGTTCGTGCTATTGATCAATACACTTATGTATGAACCTAATAAAAAGAGGGGTAACTCAGAAATATAACGGAATAAGCCAAGTGTAGCGGTACTTAATGATACAATCGCTAGCAATCTGACAGATACCCCAATAATAACATTATCTATTCTAAACATTATTTTAAGAAGTTAAGCAGAGAAGAGAATGAAGGTTTCTAAACTATCTAAAATAAATAAAATAGACTTCATCGATTTAAAGTAACAAAGTTTTATATATTGTGTGTTTGTTACGACTCCCATAGAATGGATGGGGAACTTGGGGGTGTTCCCTGGGGGGGGGTTCCAGTCCCATTCGAAATGGGAGTGAACCCTGGACTGCTAAAAAGTCTCCGACAGAGACCGTCTGGCGTTCCTCTGAGGACCCCGCACTTGGTGTGCTGAATGGTGAGGAAAAAGCACCGTCCCTACAAATAAATTAATTAATTAAAAATAAATAAATAATAATTTTTTATAAATAAACTCTAATGCATAAACCAAATAAAATGTTTTAAAAAATTCTTGCGACGAAATAATGTTCTTAGATCAGCTAGTGATCTTTTAAAGGCTTAATTAATCAAAGTACTTCAAATTTAAGTTAGATTAGAAAATGCGCGGGTTGATTCTATTCTAACAGATTATGTTCTGATTGTGCAAGCAAAGAAGATAGCACGTGAATATAGTTGTGATAAGAGAGTGTTCATAGATTACTTTGATTTGGATACAATGACAGGAATTGACGAATTTCAGAATACTTACATCGCTCCACTTTTGCAAATTCAGTGTAAACTTATCTGACTGGGAGTAAAATCTCTCATATTGCATAAAAATACATTTGTGAAGTGAAAGTGCTAATATCATATCTTTGCATTTTTCTAATAAGGCAACTAAAATCATTGTATAATGGTTATATTTTTGTTCATTTTAATCTTTATAACCCTTTTTGTTCATCACGTAAGCATTATAAATCTTTAGTGCACGATATAATCATTATAATCCTTTTTGTCTGGCTTGGAAAATGTGAAACTTAGCAGACTTGCTATCGTTAGCGTCGTCTGTAATTTTGAATTTTGGTTAAGTTTTGTCATACTCCTGCAGCTACATTTGTGGCGATTTTATTGATATAAAATTTCACTTATTCATTAGAGATGTCACTTTTTGCATATATGTATTTAGTTTAAATATATTTGTATTGCTTATTCGTTATGATTCTCTTTGTAAATTATGATCTTTATAATTCGTTATGTTCATATTGAAAAACACTTAAAACAGTATACAGAGCTCGAATTTTAGCTACTTTCCACCGAGTGTTAAATTTTCAACCTGAAAATATTTCTGGTGGAAAATTTTTACCAAAACTTTTCAATTGAAAATTTTAAAATCTAAATAGTTTCAACTAATTTGCTCCAGTAAATAAAACAATGTCATACATTTCACACTTAACAAGCAATTTTGTCACTTAGAATTTCATTTTGGATGTGTTTGACCACTCGATTTTCACCATTCTTTTGAATATTCTATCAAATGAAATTATTGGTGGATATTTTTTTTTTCATTTTTCCACTGGTGAAAACTTTTAATTTCGAGCCCTGGTATATAATCATTTTATTTTTGTTCATTATAATCCTTTTTGTTCCTTATAAACCTCATTGTTTATTATAATCATTATAATCCTTTTTTTCATTATGATCATTATAATCTTTTTTGTTCATTTTAATCATCATAATCTTTTTTGTTTATTATAATCATCATAATCTTTTTTGTTTATTATAATCATTGTATTCCTCTTATCATTGTATTCCTCTTTAAAAATGTAAGTGATGCCCTATCAAAATTGTGTTCAAATGATTGGTGTATTGGTCGGAGATTTTGCGTCTTTACTTTGTAGTCCCTTATTTTCATTTTGTAGTCTCAAAATTTCCCTTTTAAGCTGCTGTATATCTCTGTCCTTGTTGCTTATTCTGTTAGCCTGGTGTTGGCTTGCCTTCTCGGGCACCGTCTCGACTTTAATCTCACGCAATGCGTCCCATGGTAAAAGCCTCAAACGCTAAAGCCAGGCTCTGTGCTTCCTCTATGCTCTTCGGTTTTCCTAAGTAAACTGCCCATTCCAGATCATAGTCATTCAATGCCGGTACAAAAAAAAAAAATCGTTGGCAAGGTGCTCTCGCATCTGTCTTGGGGTGTTCGGGTATGCCCTGCGCACCATCCACTTGATATCCTGGGACAAATCAGACAGGGACTCTCCTTTGTTTCTAATCATGTGTTTCAATCTCGTTTTATATAATTCGCCCTTGTTCTCGGGTTCGAACATGTCATGCAGAGCTTTAACAAGCTCATCATAATCGTTTCTCTGGTTGGGACTAAGGTCACTTAGTAAACCTTGGGCAGGGCCCCTTAAGTTTATCGCCAGCTCAATCGCATTATCGTCTTCATCCCAACCATTGCGCTTGGCCACTAACTCGAAGTGAACCAAGAACTCATTCCAGCTTCTTTTTCCGTCATACTTATCTGGTTTCCGATAAATTTTGGGCTCACTTTGGTCCCTCCAGTTTCCGAATCTGTCTGGTGACCTACGGTGAGCGCTTTGAGGAAATTCGTCATCCCATAATAAACCGCTGGAATCACGATAATCTGCAAACGTTGCTGAGTTTGCTTGATTACTCTGTCTAAAAATATCACCCCGACGAATCTCTGCGATCTATATCCCTTCTGTCAGCTGGTGGCGCTGACAACCTCGGGGAAACATCATCTTGTGGCAGCAGACGGAAGCGACGGGATTTTTGGCTTTCCTCGAGACGTCCCTCAAGCCACTTTATTTTATTACGCATATGACATGTTTCTACCCACCCGAGAATTTACGGTTTCTTGGTCGCGATTAAAAGGCGGAATTCTAAAAGTTATCTCCCCACTGGGCGTCCCATCAGTAAACCTTGATGCCCTGGGTAAACCCGATTGGACCGATTTCGGGTCAGGTTCAGGGGAGCGGTCTGATTGGTCAGTTCGAACACCTGGTCTCACATACATAGGATCATTCTCTCTATCCATTGTAACTAAAGATAGTGTAAAAAATTAAAATAACCAAAAAAAAAAAAAAAAAAAAAAAAAAAAAAAAAAAAAAGCAAAAATATCAAAAATGATATATCAAATGAAAAGGTACTAAAAAAGAAAATGAAAAGAAGAATAAATCTCCCACATTTCCTACCACAGACACAAAATATATTCACTCCGCACTGTTTGGCAGTGATAGAAAAGAAAAATAATTATCTCTGGTAACGAGACAGCAAAGAAAAACCGACACTGAAATATTAAATTGTATCCCACCGCTGCCACCACTGTTTTAAGTACGAGGCACCCCCTAGCGAGATTAAAGGGTTGATGATGTAACTCCTAATCACTCTAAGTGACTTCAATGATCTCGTGGTGTCGAACCTGATTGACGTAACCTAGATCAAAACACCCAAAGCATTCTTACTCGACATATTGAAGTGTTACACTTTCAAATTACTTATGACAAGTTTTTAAAAAGTTTTCCATTTAAATAGTTTGTCACTAAAATTTCACTGAGATAAAACACATGTTTCAAAAGTTTCTCAATAACATAGTGTTTATAAAAGTTTTTGACTTCAAAAGCACAGAATCTGCTTCACACTCTTTACTGTCCGTCACCCATAACACGATCAAGTTGGATCAATCTTTCCACCATTTCAAATTGTTTGTCCTTCCATTCTTCATTTTGTGAAATATTTTCCTTTCGCCAATCCTCATCCTGGAGTTTGATAATAAAAGTGTCGATAAACCATGGTGGTATGTTTGTATAATGAATAGCGCAGTATCAATCTTCAATAACATCACACACTTCAACGTTTTCAATAGTCTTTTCAAAGTAAAGGTCTAATTGAATCCCCTGATCTAACATAAGGCAGTCATGTTTCCGACTGCCATGGTTAATTTGGCAACCATAGCAGTTCCCTATAGTTGTCTGACGTAAGGTCTTTCTGATCTCGTTCGCAAACACAAAATTGTAAAGATTCACACATCTAGTGTAGTCTTCATCTACTATTACTTGTTTCATTTTGCTCATGAATTCGTTTGTCATAAATCATGCCTCTGAGCAAACCAACACAATTGTGGTGAAATCGAACCGACAACCTTAGTTTATAAAGGCATTAAATATATAATACAAATACCAGTTAAATTTTGATGTGCCAGATGTGCACATTTCGGAAATTCATTCCTCATCAGTGACACTAGGACCGAAAAGTTTGATACATAAAAATATATGCCAAACAGTTGAAAATAATAAATCTAAAGTTTCAAAATTATATAAATCCAAATTAAAGTATGTGAAAAATTAGGATAATTTAAGGAATGCCCACCATATTAAATCCGAGGAATGTACATGTTAATCCGAATCTGAATTCCATTTAGTTACAATAGTATGCCAATCAACATGTAATGTTTCTGTTTCATCGTCAATGTTCTTGATTTCTAATTTAATCTCAAACACTATTTGTTTTCCGTAATGCTCCTCTATTATGTATTTTAATTTACTTTTCAATCCTGTAAGATCTTCATCAAGCTGATCCATCTTTTGTCAATGTTTTTAAAATGTTTCAATCGAAATTGTTTGATATTTAACCAAACTCATGAATTAAATAGTGTCAGGGTATTTCAAACCAGTATCTATGGAATGTCAACCATCTTGCTATCTATGGAATGTGTGGGTACCTTGGAATGTCAGCCATCTTGCTATTTATGGAATGTGTTGGGGTACCTATGGAATGTCAGCCATATTGTAATCTCATGAATGTCAACCATCTTGTAATTTCAGGAATGCCAGGTATCTACATACCCTGGAATCCTCAGTGGCACGTTGTATTTAGGTTGTTGAGTAGACCTATTGGGCTTTTTTCCTGCAAACAATATTAGTCTGATTCAACATATTTGGAATCCTATTGATTGTTGATTTTCAACATCAATTCTTGCAATGTTACTGATTTGATTACCAACTTTCTTGTCTGTGGCACATTTCTTAATTTTTGTCTTTCAGAGTATGGGTTCAATTAATATATAACACAACTACCTGTTAAACTGTAAAGTTTGATTTGCCATATGTGTTGATTTCAGAAAATCATTCCTCATCAATGACAATAGGGTGAAAAGTTTGAGATAAAAAAACATAAGCCAAACAATTAAAGAGAAGCAGTCGATATAAATGCATTATTGGACTTACATATAAAATAGCGAATGATGCAATTTATCAGAAATATAACTGACGATATTTCTCTGTAAATGTAGAACATGCAGAACTTAAAATCACTCACTCAAGACAAACTTGGCTCCTTTAGAAAAGATAGTGCAATAATTTAAAAGAAAATATCAAAAGACAAAACTCAGCAGTGACAGTTTTGAAGAAAAGTGTAAAAAAGTCAGAACTGAATTATATTCATGAGTGTCATAGAGTTCTTGCACCAACACTCAGAAATCCAGATGATGCATCAGTATTGATTTTAGCTCCAACTGAAAATGCTGCATTTAATGTAGGTGGCAAAATGGCTATTCAAAGAATTCCTTTATCAGATGAAAAATCAACACCTTACTTTCAAAATCGGAATGTTTTCAGATGGTAGTAATCAATATCAATGATAAGCAAAAATCTTCTAGAATATATCAATGGCAGGTTAAAACAGATAAAGAAAACGACTAATGAACCATTTAAATGTCTATCAATAATCACTCTAGTTGATTTTTAGCTACCGCTTGTAAAAGTTAAACCGATGTACAAGTCTGACCATACAAGAGATAGGATTGTGTGCATTGATTATTTTAAAATATTAGAACTGGATGAAAAAATGAGCCAAAAAACCGATTCAGAATTTGCAGAACTCCACGACAGGCTTCGGATAAGGCATAAGTTACAATCTATTGCTATGTTTTTTAATCTATCAAATTTTTCGGCCCCTAGTGTCACTGATGAGGAATGATTTTTCGAAATGTGCACATTTGGCACATCAAAATTTAGCAGGTATTTGTTACATATTTACTACCCCTGAGCGGGTACCGCTCCTGGTGGAGTAAATTCCCCGAGGGTATCCATAACTCAGTAGGCAGTACTTTGTGTTGTCAGAAAATATACCATTTAGCAAAATTTTCAGTCGTCTTTATTTTTTAAATTTATTTAAAACTAAGGTCTGTTCCCTCATGCAAAACATTCCTTAGCTGGTTTTGGGTTTACATATTTTTGGAACTTTAGATTCATTGATTTGCAACTGTTTGGCGCATGTTTTTAATATATCAACTTTTTCGGCCCCTAGTGTCACTTATGAGGAATGATTTTCCGAAATGTGCACATCTGGCACATCAAAATTTAGCAGGTATTCATAATATAGTTACAATCTATTGCTACTGAGGATGTTGAGTTGCTTAAAATAGAGAGGTACCAAATAACCCGGATGGAGTCTTTCATGCATTTGTAACAAACGATGAAGTAAATCTTAATAATCGAAAAATGTTAGAAATTAATGGACAAGCGCAGGACTTCCATAAAGATTCAATGAGTGGTAAAATGTTCACTTGTAATTCTCCATATCAGACAGGAATATTTACTTACCAAAAAACATACAGATTTCCTTAAATTCGGGAGTAATGATCAATATTCATGATGGACTGGCAAATAGCGCTACGGGGACATAAGTTAAAAAAACAGCATCACATACAAACTAAGACATATCAATGCCACCAATTCTCAGCATAAAATCTGATAATCCTTGAGTTGACAGTTCAACAAATACAAACGTCATCTTTTCTTTCGAAACGAGTTGTAAGCAACACCAAACATGTCTATAGAGACGAGACCCATGGTTGCAAATTGTTTTGATTTGTCAAAATTTGGCATCGTAATTCATAAAAAAACTGAAGATAAAAAACTTACGAAAAAAAAATTATGAAAAGAAACGTGAAAGGAAGTTTTTAGACAGTTAGCTGGTTGATTTCACCGGTCTTGTCATTGAAAATACATGTGATGATGAGACTATGTCTAACAATGGGGTTATGTACTGTAGCGTGTCGTAAAAACCCCAGTATTGCCGACAACTCCTGTTCACTTTTTAGGCACATCGACTTTTAGGAAAGATCCCTAACTGCGCATTGGAAGAGCAAGTCCCATGTTCGTTTTAATGACGTCAGTCAATACAAAATTAAAGCAATCCAGGAAAACCGGGCTGAATTCATTGGCCCAATTATTGATTGTGTAAATAAAATAAACTCAGATTTGAGACAGTTTTTGAGAAAATTGTAAACGTGTATTTTGTTTGCCTCTTTCCTTAGCCTTATACAACTGCAAATGAAAATGGGTTAGACATGGGGATCGTATACCACAATGATAATGCTTGCAGAAGGTTTGTTTGTGAATGTTATAGTACCCAACCTTGTGCTACAAAACAACTTTTTCAATTATATTAACAACTTAATTTGTATAATCTCTGCTTTATTAATTTCTAAATCATATATGTGACCTTTCTGCAAAAAGCTTAATAGCTTCTTGGCCTTAATATAATCTGGTTAAATTGTAAATATAACTGTGCATGTATATGATTATTATTAATGTGACAGTTTGAGTAAATGCTTGTAATTGTACTTTATTTAATTGTAAGTTTGTCTTAAGTTTGTTTCATGGTGTGTACATTGTGAGTTTGTCTTTGTATTCATTTCTGCACAGGTTTGTCAAGCACATATATATTGATCTCACCAGCACAGCACTGAATAACCTAAACAAGAAGCATTCCTTCTCATTACTTATTGACGGAGCTACTGACTCTTTGTTAACAGAGAATGAACTGATTTATATACGAACTGTAGAAGATGGTGGTGTCCCTGTCAATCATTACATTAGCTGTGAAGATATTAAAAATGCAAATGTTAAAGGCATTTTAAAAACAATTGACAATGCATTCGAAAAGTCAAATATTGATAATTGGAAAGAAAAGGTTGTAGGATTTGGGTCTGATGGGGCATCCGTTAATCTTGGTTTTAAAGGTGGTGTGGCTGCTCTGTTGAAACATGATGTTCCACATCTAATATCTGTGCATTGTGTTGCCCACCGGTTAGAGTTGGCAGCAAACAATGCTATAAAACATCATGCTTTTATGAGTGATTTACAGGACATGCTTCAAAATGTTTATAAGCAATACCATTATTCCCCAAAAGGAGAAATTTAAGCAATAGCAGATGCCCTTGAAGAAAAAGTTCTAAAGCCTACTAATTTGCAAGGCACTAGGTGGCTGCGACATATTAGTAAAGCCCTTGAGGTTCTGACAAAATTTTTTACTACAATACTAACTCATTTTAATCATGAGAGCATCAAGAGCAGGTACTGCCGAAGTCCAATGTAGGGCTTCTAATATCAGTAGGAAAATTGAGAACTTTCCTTTTTTGTATATGGTATTTTTCATGTTAGATATTTTGAAAGTGCTTGGTAATTTAAGTCTAAGATTTCAGGAAGATAATCTTACTCTGAGTAAGCTCTGCGATTCAATTACAACTGCATCCTCGTCTTTTGTGGAGTTAAAGTATAGTAATGGGGAAAACCTTGATGCGTTCATTTCTGAGATCCATAATAATTAATATAAAACATTGAACTGAAAAATGTTGATCTAAATAAGACTTATGCTCAAGAAAAAGAAGAAATTGTTGATGCAGTAAACACTGCTATTGATGACAGATTTAATCCCATGTTAAATGATCCTGTCATAAAAGCTAGTATTGCCCTATTAGATATTGTTAGTTATCCTGAAGCTAGAGCAGAGTTGGCTCTTAATGGCAATGTTGAACTCAATATTGTAATGCAGCATTTTCATGCTGTACTTGAAAACGCTTGGTGCAATATTGCATCTGTTGGTCAGGAGTTTAGAGAATTCAAGGTTTATGTTTGTAATCACAGAAATACACAAATCCACCAGTATTTTGTTAGCAATGATTTGAAATACAGATGCAAAAACTTTCTCATGTTAATTGAAATTTTACTAGCATTGCCAATTTCATCATCTGTGTGTGAAAGAGGATTTTCTGCCATGAAGAGAATAAAATCCGATTGGAGAAGTTCCCTTAAGCCAAATGCTGAAAATGCTAATGCACAGTTATTGAAGGACCTCCATTTCATAAGAATTCAAGAGCTGAAGTTCATAGGTAGTGGACCGCAGGCAGGACCAAGCGTCCAGGATTCAATCCAAATGTGCTCTGTCTCAAAGACTTTGAAACTGACTGACTAGTAGGAATAGTTCTAAGAAACTTTAATTTGATAACAAATGTTACCATAAAGTGTAACATTAAACATTCTAAAATGCATGAATATAAGTTTAATTTGTTCAACTGCTATGTTAAAATCATGTCAATGGCTAACTGTATGTTAGTTACGAGTCAGTGTTCACTAATATGATTAAATTTGTTTATATGTTCTATTGTAACTGTTGTCTTCTTTAATATCATTTTAAATATGATGATGCTTCTGCTGCAGGTTCATCTATTCCGTCTTTTCGTAATGTTTGCCGGTACGAGTTATCGTTCTTGCGGGAAGGTATACGTATTTCCGAGTTTTTACAGCCGCGAAATACGAATATTACCTGATTACTGTCGTTATCATGAATCCGATTGTTGTTTCAAAAAGAACTACTGTACAAGATCTGGTAAATTATAAAAAAACAGAAATCCAAGATTTTCTTTCCCTCTCAAAATAATTTAAAAATAAGTGGTACAAAGTTACAGGTTGCGCAACGTGTTGTTGATTTTATTAGTAATAGTAGGCCTACCACTAACGAACACACAGATGATCATAATATTGTAATTCCTGATACTTCAACATGCAATGTACCAAAAATAACAGAACTTAACTCTGGATGGACAAGTAAAACCGATAATTTACCAAGAATTAGAATTAATGATGTTGAAAATTATTTATTGCACAGCAGTCATAAGACTGAAGATAGTAACAAAATGAAGTGTTATCGCCAGTATATTCGTGGGCTTAACTTTTTCAAAGAAGGATATATTCATAAAGTTATGATTAATCAAATATCTGATGACAGTGATTTGTGTTATGTACGTTCAAAATGTCACCCTTCCATGAAAAGTGGAATATATGAGCAATGGATTTTGATGTCTAAACTGGAGCCTTTTCACATACTCAAGGCCAACTGTACATGTCCTGCAGGGTATGTAACAATAAATATTCTCATAATGTTATAACCTATTTATATGCAATTAAGAACAGGCTAATGATGTTATTGACCAGTCTCTAAAAACCTTTTTCTATCCATTTTTAAACCAGATTTTAAATTAAAATGCTGTGATAATCAGTTTTTAAATTTTTAATATGATGTTTAGCATTCAGAGTAGACTTAACCCAGTGAAAATTATACAAATCATCATTCAATTACATTCTATTTCCTTAATTTTACATGCTTAATATATTTATAATAAAATATTTGATATATTTCATTTTATGTTTCAGACTTGGGGAGGGCTGTACTCATGTAGCTGGTCTTCTTTTTGCACTTGAGGGTCAGCCGTTAACCAAAAATGATGAGATTCCCTGTACATCCCAACCTTGTCAATGGAATCAACCTAGTAAGAGAAAGAGGGAGACAAAACCAGTACATGAAATAAGTTTCAAAAAAATAAAATATGACACCGATACCACTATTGGGAAAAAGAAAAGTAGGAAACATGTGAAATTTAATATTGATCATGTAAAATTCCGAATCTCTTTATGTTAAAAACTTGGCAACGAATCACGTGCTTCTGTTTTTTATATATTGCCACCAAATGCAATTGCAAGTAGTAATATAAATGTGGAGGATGATCTTAATGTTGCACACTTTGAAAATGTTGAGACATCTGATCACATTGTGGTTGCTTCAGATAAATACATTAATATTATTGAAACAGTACAAAATCTGGAAAAAGAATTGGTTAATGAGTCTAATATAATTTCTGAACTGTCCACATGTACACAAGAAATTGTTGCAGAAGTGAATGATAGAACTGTAGGGCAGCATCAAAATCCTATGTGGCTTTCAGCAAGGAGTGGTAGAATCACTGCATTTAATTTCCATGATGTCAAAACTAAAAAAGATTCAACCAAATCTGATTGCCTTGTATCTAAATTTTTATGCAAAAGTTCTGGTTCAGTTGATAAAAGTGCATTGATTTGGGGTAGAAAACAAGAGCCTATTGCCAAAAAAGTTATATTGCATTTAAAAAACTTAAAGAAAATAAAAAAATTCATATAACAGAAAAAGGATTGATCCTTTACCCTGATTTTGCATTCATAGGTGCTAGTCCTCACGGGGTGGTTACTTGCAAATCTGAAAATTCAGAGTATTTAATAGAAGTGAAATGTCCATACAAATGGAGACATTCAAGTATCAAAGAGGCTTGTAAAGATAAAGAGTTTAGTTGTTACCTTAATAATGATGGTAATGTTCAGCTGAAAAAATCTCATAGATATTACACTCAAGTCCTAGGACAAATGGGAGTGTGTAATATGAACAGATGTGACTTTGTTCTTTATACAGTTAAAGACTTTGTTATTATAACAATTCAGTTTGACAAACCTTTTTGGGATGCACTGCTTCAAAAACTAAAAGATTTCTACAAGAATGAGGTTAATGCCAAGGTTACTGAATAGCTCTATATAAAGAGAAAACAAGATTCTTTAAAATGTTAAATTTGAATAACTCAGTACATGTAACTATTGTAAATATTAAAATTTTCCAAATTAGAATTTGATGTTATTACCATTTTTTTCTTTATAATTTTCAACATTCAACATGGACTGAAATTTTGTTTGCCTTCTCATCTGCCTCTGAAATGATAATCACTAGATAGGAAAGGAATTTGATATGCTCATATGTTTTAGGTTTTTCTCAACAACTCCTATTTGAGATCTTGTTTTAAATTCACTGAGCTTATTGACGGTGGCCGAGTGGTTAAGATGTTAGTCTACAAATCCAAGGTCTCTCACCTCTGTGGGTTAGAATCCTGTTCAGACCATATGTGGAAAGTGTTTTCTTGTCATTGGCCCTTACTGGTTGGCTCAGGCTGTCATTATATGACCGAGTGGGGTGTTGTATATGTCTGTGACACAATACTTCAGTGAACTAGCACCTTAAAATTCATCTTCAGTATGCGCTAGTACAATGTAGACCAAAATACACCCGCATGCAATCGTGCACCTCAAGAAATTGTGTATAGAGAGTAATAACTTGTTCTCTTGTGAATGACTGAAAAAAGGTGATGTAATGTAAAACTTAATTGTCAATTGTTCAGATTTTTTTTTAATGTTATTAAAAGTATTTCCACTTTAGTCTAATTATAGTCTGTGCCCTAAAGGGTAGTGCCTACACGTCTTTTTACAACCAGTCTCAGTAGTACTATTTCTTCCGGAACCTGGAGTTTGTAATTTTCCTAAATCAAAATGAACAAATGTAACAAATAATTTTTTTCACAAAAAATAGAAAAGCTTTAAGATATGTACATTTATTTTCTGTTTTGAGCTTATTTATTACTGCTCGTCTTACAAGGCTATGCTTTCTGTGGAATGCAAGAAAGCATTTATTGAAGTTTCCATAGCAACAAACAATTAGAAGAACATCTCCAATTAAACTGAAGATAAGCAAGTTGACTTACTTCCTCATAAGTTAAACAAAAATGCAAATTTTTCATTTTTCAGAAGCTTTCCTTCATTAAACTTATTAAAAATTAAAAAAAAAACAATTAGAAATAATATGAGCAACAGGTTTTCACTGGTAGATTGGGAAGGGTACGTAAAGAAATATATTTATATCCCAGCAAACATTTGCACTGTGGCTCTGAACAACCAATGAGGCTATTAAGAACAGATATTTTTGCAGATGTAGTAATATACAATTCATTACAAATCTTGAGTATGTTTATCACTAAAAGTTAATTTTTCAAACATTTGGTGCATAAAGTGATATTTAATTCAAAGTTGATAAACTAGGATTTACAATTGAAATTTCAATTACACTCAGTTCATGTAATAATTAATTAAACTGGCACAAGGGGTGGAAGTAAATTTGTTAATGCTGCACAAACAAAGAAAATTTCTTCAGCAAAATCACTCAAAGCTAATGGCATTACACCCATCAATATTCTAAAATTTTTAATTTGTTCCATTTTTCGTTCCACATGTATTCTAGCAGACGCGATTCTCCGTGTTACTTCTACCTGTGCCTTGCTAAACTGTACGTCAGTTTTAAATGGTGGACAATAAAGTTTAACAGCTTTGTTTTTTAAATCTCCATGAAGATGAACAAATCCCTTGTCAGCCATAACAGCATCCCCTTCTTTTAACTGTTCTATTAAACCACTTTTTCTAGTTATTTCAATATCTGAGGCACAGCCAGGCCATAGTTTAGACACAAATACCACAGTACCTGTCATACTCACACCAACTAATGATTTAAAAGTGTTATGAGATTTGTAATTTGAGTATGTAAGTGACTTGTTCTCCAAAGAAGATGGAGTCTGGATAAAAATTTCTGTGCAGTCCAGAACAACCCTTGTATCAGAAAATTTATCAAAACAATGTGGTACATATGATCTCAAAACTTCTAGATCTTGAAGAAGTACAAGAGATTGCAAACACTCATACATGAACACTATCCATGTGTTGAATATTTTTGACACAGCACTTGCAGATATTTTAAATCTATACGCTAAATCTTTTACAAGTAATCCCAGTCTGAATCTCATCATAACGAGCAAAAATTCATCTATACGCCTAAGTTTTCTTTTCCTTCCCAAATTGTACTGATTTGAATTCCCATCAGAATCTGTTGCTAATCTTTCAGCTCCATGCTCCATAAGTGACTCAAACAAAGCAATAAATGTTTTGTAATCTGGGAATCCTGTATAAAACAACATTGATTCAGAAAAGTCTTTTATGCTTTCAATAGTTATTTCAGGCAAAGACACAGATGTTAGTTTACTCTCAACACTTGGCTGATCAGTCTCCGACTCTTTATCTTTATAAAATTCTGTATTTTCAATCCTCATTTTTTCAGACATGTCAGTGGCCTCTCCAAGTTTATTTTTAGCATATCTAAAACCAAAAAGCATTTCAATTTTACTGATGTGTTTACACAATTACTTATAATAAAATATATTGAAAAGAAAATGCAAAATATATAAAAACCTCATGGTTTATATTAACAATGATTTTTTAATGAGCTAGGCACTTTCATATTCTCAGCAAACTTGTAAAATATCAAGATTTTAAATAGAGTTCAATTCAGTTTATTAGAATATTAAAAGTTTTCTATTAATTCAAAGAAGACTGTCAATCTATATATATGCTTAAAACACTTATGGGATTTGGTTGGGGTTAATTAAGTACCAATGAGGGATGTCTGATAATAATTTTACATATCAGTGTAGAAAAAGAAATAAATACACAGACTAAATGAAGACTATTTATGCAGACTTAAAATTCATGAGGGTGGGTGGGTTGGTGGGGGTGTTTGGTTCGGTAACAAATGTGCATATCTGATAGTAATAACAATTTCTTGACCAATTTTCACTGTCACTGTCATCATCACTACTAGCTGCAATAAAGATGTTAAACAAATTTCAAAGGAATATCAGAAAAATAACAAAAGACCTGAGGTTGAGATTAGGGTATCAGTCATATCTACTGCAGAAGTGGAAAAGTCAATAACGTTAATTATATGGACTGTAAAAATTTTCCCAGTTTTGGCCCCATTGCAACCATATTTGCAAATTAAGTAGTCCTCACAAGAGCTGTCAGAAGAACCGCATGCCCAACTACACATCCAGGTCGATAAACAGGCAAAAACTAAAACAAAAAACTTTTAACACTGAATGCCAACACTCACACCAGGGATGTGACATAAGCCCTTCTGTACTTTGTACAGGCAGGATAAAAATGCTGCATCTAAAACATCTAAGGTCTAGTTACAGTAAATTCATCAATAAATAACTAAGACATAAAGACATAAAATATAAGTAATGACCCCCAACTGTTCATGTTTCAAATTTACCATATCAGCATCTGTAACCTTAAGCTATGTATCAAATTGATTTTTTATCGATACCTTCAATATTCTAATATACAGCTGAACCCACTCAATTGCATATCGGTATATAGCATATATCAGATAATCACACAGTTAAAAAAATCAAAGCGATTTCCTATGTATTTACTGAAAAATAACCCCAGGTATAGGTTTGTTTCCAGGGCTCGACAAAACTTTTTTTTTTACACTTGTCCATTCGGAATGGTAGTCAGAAATTTTACTTGTCCGATTGAAAATTCTACATGTCTAAATTATGTTTATTGAGTCTGAGATATATCTAATTATTGAAGTTAATTATCAGCTATATTGCCATTTTTTCTACATACACTGCAAAACATAACAGTCGTTTCATTTTCGTCATTAAGGCCTGAAATTATTCCAACCAATTTTAAATAAACTTTCATCATACTTTTTTTTGTATTGTTTTTTTTAGCGCTCTTTTTACCTTCCTCAGTTTTTTGTTTTTTAGTTGGGACAACAAAACCAAACTTTGACAAATCCATTTCAACCACACAGACTTACAACACAAGTGTGTATTTGTAAACGACGGACTAAACGCTTGTAACATGTGCAGTATTGAGTAAGAATACTATCAAACGTAACCATGATTCAGACTAAAAAACCATCCGAAAGTACACTGAAGTTGTTATTTGTTTTCTTTAAATAGGAAACCAGTCTATGTGCCGATCTCATTTTCTAAACCACAAACGAAAGTAGAAATATTTTCTTGTCCGTTCTGTCGGACAAGTACGATACCATCTTCACTTGTCCGACGGTAACTGGTACCGGACAACCGTTATTGTTGAGCCCGGTTTTATTGTCTAAAAAGTCATTACTCTGTGTACAAAGATGTTAATTGAACAATCACCTTGTTTATTTAAACTTACATATTTCATCTTTGGAGGCAAACCAGTCTGGGTCATTAAGATCATCCATCTGTTCATCAATACCTTCAATATCTTCTGTTTGTTTCTGGCCTGGAAACAAAATAGATTCTAAAATCACTTCTTAACATTTAAGTTGTCAAATTGATTGGATTTGTTCGACTTTTTAAAATATAAATTACAAGTTTAGATGTGATTTGAACTTTACTGCACTGCTTGAACAACAAACAAAATTGTTGGGGATGACCGAACATAAGATTTGATATTTAACCATTATTTTTCTCTCTCTGAAAGCTTTAATACAAACTGCATTTACAATGTAATAAAAATGCTTAAGAGAAAATGTTTAACCTTGTGATACAGTGAAACTTCCCTGAACCAACATTCAGAGTTGTCAGTTTTGTATGTGCATTTAATCGTGTTTGTTAATTCTAACATTGTTTAAGTTGACATTTTAAATGTTAATGACAAAACAAACTATCTGGTAAGAATATTCAAATTTGTTTCAAATCTAAGCATATATATATATATATATATATATATATATATATATATATATATATAACACACACACACAAGACTTTTGGGCAGGTAACAGCACCTTACCAAATTCTGAAGTCTTTTTTTTTGGTCTTGCTATGTCCATCTTCTCCATTTGGTTCTCTTTGGTACATTGCTTCTTCTTCAGTCTCAACATCACTCAATTCTTCTATTTCTATATTGAAATGAATTATTAATGTACATTAAATAATGATTATAGAATCTGCCATTAAAATATTAACATTATTTTGGAAATCAGTAACATGATTGCTGTTGGAACCATTTATAAAGTAAAATGGCAAATTTAAAGTACAGTAAAACTTGAGGTAGAAGTCACCTTTGTAGAGTAGATACCTGTCTCTACTGATTGGTATGAGTGGAGTAGAGTAATGGTTTTTAATGTCCCAGGCAAGAATATTTCACTAATATCAAGACATCACCATATTATGCCGATGGCATTATACAGGAGGCTTCTTCATCCTGCCATGTCTACCGTGACACGGGACCTTGTTTATTTCACGTTCACATCAGAAAGAACTGTGATTTTCATTTTGTAATACCGAGTGCTTGGAGAATAAAACAGTCACCACCTAACTTTCAAGTATTGGATCAGACATGGCTGGAAATTAAACACACAACCTCCTGCTTACAGAGCAAGCACTCTACCAACTGGGCTACTGCAGTGGTAGTGATTGGTCTGAGTTAGTCCCAAATGTTTAAACTATATAAACAATCCCTGTAGAGCATTGCATTCATCTGTCAGACAGTCAGCAGCCACCCTTATGACCACTTGATTAAAAAAAATTCTTTGTATATAATTTTTTTTTTTGCAAACAGTCATAAAAAAATTTAAAAAAACAAACAAACAAACAAAAACCAAGACTCATGGAAACTCCCTGAAACCAGGTATTCATTTATCTGAGAAAGCGGTTTCAGAGAAAAACATAATCTAGTCAACAATAATCTTGTTGTATATTAGAAAAAAGATGCTTCTAAATGAACAAATTTTCTCCTATAGAAGTCGTCTTAGTTCAACTCACAAAACTGACAATAATCCATTAATTAAAAGCTGATAATAACAAGAACTGTACTTATATGCTTGCTGCATGTTGAATATGTACTCATTTGAAGTTTGAACAGAAAGTTGGGGTTAAAATTCAAAAATAATACATAGGCATGTAAAACATATGATAGTACATAAGCAAACCATATTTGGAGTGTCTAGCTTAGCAGTGACCAAATTACAGACTAATGGATGGATTGACAGACGGAAGAATGGACAGACAAAACACATGAATCCAGTATGCTGCCCTCTCTGGACAGTAACACTGTCAAAAATCTATAAACAGCAATGTCTGGCTTTTCTGGGCAAAGTATCACCTTATATTACCTTTCAATGTGGCTCACAACGAAATTAAGTTACACGTATGACTGGTAAAAACATGAGTCTATAATTAAAAGTATTTTTCTTGTCAGTCAGGATTATGTTGGATGTTCAAGTTGTTGAAATAATTATTAATTTATATACACTAAGTTTTCCAAAAGGGTTACTTCTTTTAATTGTGAAACAAAGAATTTGGAGTTTATAATGGCTGACGGAAAGATGAATGCCGAGGTGTTAAAATAATTAAAAACCAGTTGTGATACAATACTATTTTACCTAACAGAATGCTCAATTGAATTCAAGTAAAGTTAAAAATTTAGTTCTCACCTACAGTTGTTGTTACATCAATATCATTGTCCCAAGTAGATCTTGACTGTTTTCTGTCAAGTTCAGAACCTGGCACACAGTTGCCAACTGTTTCCGTAGTGTTGTAGAAGTTTTATTCTATCCTTATACTTCAGATCTGCATTACATACGGACTCTTTTAAGGCATCCGAGCCTCTAAATGGCATGATGCCATATGGTCTTGCAAAAACATACTCACTATTGATGTTACTTGTATGTTGCAGTTGTAAGGGATAATCAACATTCTGTTTCATCAATTCAGTAAACAAGATAGAGACTTTTCTCCCCTTTTTCCCTCGTGTTTCAACACGGAGATGTGTCTCACACAAATTTTTTTTCAAATGTTGTTAGTGTTTTGCATATGTCATCATCAACATTTTGGTTTACTGCACATTTCAGAAAATCCTTTTTTTTTAATCTTTCCGCTTCACCACTTCTTTTCCTGTTGAACAGAATAATTTGTGCAAGGACAAGTTTGCAAAGTCTACTGTAAGAATTCAGTTTATCAGAATCATTCTGAGTATTATGGGTAATACTTCTGATCTCATTTTCGAGGTATTTTGATAGCACAGCCACATCTTCAACTATTGGAAGCAATTTTACATTGTTCAATTTAGCTGTTGACAGAGAATCTCTTGCTATTGATGAAACTCTATTATCATATTCATCTTTGTACATATCTAAAAAAATTTAATTCTTTCTATTCGACTGTAATCTCCAACTTGTCCAGCTTGAGTTTTCATAATATATGCAACTTTTTTTAAGTTGTGGCCAATTTTAATGGCATAAGATGGGCTGGAAAATGTTTTTTCACTTGGATCAAATCCGGCTTCTTCTTTGATTGTTTGAACTAGCATTCCCCATAATGCAGGTTTTATACATTCTTCTAATGTTGTGATACTGGAATTCTTATTGTTCATTGCCAGTACTAATCTGGCTAATTCACGCATTCTACAGGCTATGTGATTAAATGTGTGTTCATGTTTTCCTGTCTTTTCAAAACGTCTTATTCCAAATGCTAGAATAAGTGGATCAGTTTTAGCTGTCTGACCTATGGTATCATTCCTTATAGTTACCACTACTGATTCAGTGAAATGTTGATCAATAGACTCTGAAACTGGAAGAAAAAGACGTAAATTGCGAGTTGGTCCGGCACTTTTTTCATCAGTTGGTTTTGCCACACAACTAAGATGATGCTTCCACAAATCAGTTGAAACAAATAACAGTTTACAGTATTCACATGGCAGATAACTATTTGGTTCTACTGCATTTGTTGGGCGATATTTTGGAATAAGCATACCGTATCCTTGTTCACGGATTTTTTTGTTATGCAAATTGTTACCTTTTGCAGCTAGTAATGCCCACTGCTGCTTCCTTTCTTTTGAGCCCTTTTTCAAGCTTAATATTCTTGCAACTTCTATTTCTCTTGAATGGAAAGTTTCCATATGTCTATGGAGTTTTGGATCTAGTGTCCCACAATATATACAGCAATTCCTTTTCTTTGTTCTTTTTCTACGTTTTTCTGATCCTGATGTCTGCACAAAAAGCTTGTTAAGAGCTGGCAAATCAATAACTTGAGACTCATCACTATCACTATCTACAGCTGATTTCAGATGGTTAATTGGTAAATTTTTTCCTTTATAATGCAACTGAACAACCAGTCTTTATTAACACATTGATCTGAAACATCAAGAAGAGAATGTTGATAGTGGAACTTTCCATACAGCATTCTGGTTTTAAAGTATGTCACCCATACATCATCAATAAAACTCAGTTTTACTAATGACATGACTTTGAACTCATTCCTAATATGATCTGAAGAGACAGTTTTAATAAAAGTGAACAAAACTATGAATGGTTACTATGGTCTTTGAATTCGAACAAATTGGGACTCAAAATAACAATCCTAAAACCACTAAATAAAGATACAAGTTTGCTAAGGACTTCCAGCATGGTTGCCAAGGAATTTAGCTAGAAAAAAATAGGTCATTACTTTGACCTCTGCCCTTCACCCCCAAAACATTGTAAAATCACTTGCAAATGTCAAGTGAAAACCCTACCACAAAAAGTTTAAGATATAGCAAAATAAAAATAATCATGATAAAGAAGACAGAAACATTGTGCAAAAATAGAAAACAAGAGGCCCAATAGGGCCTTTATTGCTCAAGTCAGATAATGTCAAATTGCAAGGAGTCGCATTGAAAATGGAATATCTCTCAAAAACGAGTAAAGTGTTAATTGCCCGTAGTTGTGACCTTGACCTTGATGATTCAAATTTGGTTTGCAGCACATTCTCTTCAAACACTGTATATATGTTAATATCACTTTGATACCTCTTTTTATACAGAAGTTATAGAGAGGATATTGATTCTGAGATGTATGAATGGACAGACATGGGTAGCGCTACATGCCTCAGTCATATTTATGGTGGCGGCGGTATAAAACTGTAATTTAAATTTAAAGGCTAAATACAACATTTCCAGAGAATTCACAGTGGTTTTAGACTTTTTGTAGTTGACATTGAAAAAAGTGGCATGGTTTTATTATGTTGACTGAATGTTAAATAATTTACAGCCAGTCAAGAAATTTAATTGATATACAGATATTCATCCATTCTTGAATGATTGATACGACACCAGAGAAAACTACTCCCATGCAACACAAACTACTGCCATACAACACATATATCTATGTATAGATATAAATACGCATGTATATATACAGCTAGCTAAGCTTTCCTAAATTGGATTTCAATACATGTTGTATGAAGGATGTGATCCATGTGTATCCAAATTTGAGTTCTAAATTTTCAAGATAGTTTTCCTTTAAAGACAAAATTGTAAGGTTCTGCATAACTATATTTGGTATTAATTTAATGTGATTCTACAGGTGGAAAACTCAAGTTTATAAAACTATCTTATTCTTCAAGTGGGAAACTATGGTTTATAAAACTATCTTGCAGCAAATTTGTAACTCAGTTACCAGCATTACCAAACTACTTATGATCAGGCAGGCACTCCTGATCCACAAAATGTATTAGTGACAAGATTCTTACTTGATGAATGCAAGACACCATCTGCACAAACTATAACTGTTTCAACACTCTGTGTAAGGACATTCACTCCTCCAATGTCATTCAAAAGCTTGACAACTTGTTCTGTAAATACACATGATATGTACATGTACATCTTCAATCTATATACAATCATTCAACAAAGTACATACTTAATAACTTCTTAGACCCCGTGGGGAACCCGGGTAAGGATAGGTCCCCAGTACCTCATGCTTGTCGTAAAAGGCGACTAAATATATAATACAAATACCACTTTAATTTTGATGTGCCAGATGTGCACATTTCGGAAATTCATTCCTAATCAGTGACACTAAGACCGAAAAGTTTGATACATAAAAAAATATAAGCCAAACAGGTGAAAATAATGAATCTAATGTTTCAAAATTATATTAATCAAAATCCAGCTAAGGAATGCTTTGCATGAGGAAACAAACCTTAGTTTTAAATAAATTTCAAATTTTAGACGACTGAAAATTTTGATAAATTGTACAAAATGAGGCATTCCGTTTGCCGTGGAATGCGATCCTTAATGGTGGAGGACGGAATTCTGGTGATTGAGGACCATGTAGGTTGCGGCTTGCTTTGGACCAACACATCACTTTGACCCTTACTTCACCTAGAAGGACGGTTGGCATCGGCCCGTGTCCAACAAATCGGCTGGTCACGCCAAGCCCTACAGGCAAGATATGGTTTCTCCTTTAGCTCTGCTCACGTTTTAACATTCGTAGTGCTTAACCTTGGTCTTGTTTCTTTTGTCTGTAGAAGGCGGTGGCTTATGGGTCAAATCCTGTTCTATTGTGATGTTCTCAATCTTGGCATTGCGATTTTATTGGGATGTATGTCTTCCTTGTAGTCCCTGGTGCTGTTCCGAGAGGAGATCCCCGGAACTAAGGCATCGCCCTCGTTGGCACTCCATATTGGCGGGTGGGGAGCAAGGAAGATGAACCACCTTACACCACCATGGAAAATAAAAATAAAATTCAGAATAGTTCAAAAAGATTAAGAGAGGATAGTGATGATGAAATAAATGAAATTAATATATCATGGGCAAAGTTTGTAGTTGTTGATTCAGCCACAGACGAAACATTAAAAATAAATCCTTTTGTGGTACAGAAGTGTGTCAGTGGTATTGCTGGTTCAGTAGAAAGCATTAAAAAATTGCGTTCAGGGTCGCTACTGATCCAATGCAGGAACAGGCAACAATCAATGAATTTATTAGCAGCAAAACATTTTGCGGATATTCCGGTTAAAGTAACTCCGCATAAAACTCTTAATAGTAGCAAAGGCATTATAAGAGTCCTTGAAAGAGTTATGTTTGACATGTCAGAAAATGAAATTGCTGACGAGTTAAAGGAACAAGGTGTTACCCAAGTTCGACGTTTCATGGTGAAAAGGGAGGAAAAACTAATTAAAACTAATACTTACCTCCTTACTTTTAATTTGTCATCACCACCAAAGGAAATCAAAGCTGGGTATTATAACATTGCAGTGGCTAAGTATATTCCAAATCCACTGCGATGTTATAAATGCCAAAAATATGGACATGGTTCTCGTACATGCAAAAATACAGTAACCTGTTGTCGCTGTGGTTCAAAAGACCACGCTGCTGATGGTTGTTCCCTCACTCCAAAATGTGCAAATTGTGGGGAAAATCATATGGCCTCCTCCAGGGACTGCTCATTGTGGAAGAGAGAACATGAAATTTTAAAACTTAAGATTAATCAAAACATCTCTTATGGTGAAGCTAAAACATTATACATGAAGGAGCAGAAAGGTCCAAGCACATCATATGCTGCTGTAGCATCGGGTTCTGCTTCTAAAACATATAAAAGTATTGCCTGTCAAACAGATTTTAGTTTATCAAATACAACAACAAACTTAACTCAAACTAAAAAGAAAATTACCACTTCTACTGCAACAACTGAAACAGAGAAAAATGTTAACAGTAATAAAGTAACACAAAATGTAAAACTTAAATCACAGGAAGAGAATAATTCTGCTGCAGCTGAAACTAAAGTAACACCTGATCAGGACAAACCTGCATCAGAAAAAATAAAAAGAATAAAAAGAAAACTTTAAAGCATGACTTTCCTGATAAAGATGGTTTTACGACCGTGAAGTCGAAACATTCTGTTCATCGACTTCGTGTTCTTACAAGGGATGTATCATCAGATGAAGAAATGGAATGCGCTTCATCTTCGCAGCCAATTTCCCCAATAAGAACACCAAATAAAAAATGAATGATACAAATATCATTCAGTGGAATTGCAGAGGTTTTAGAAATAATTTAGATGAAGTAGCACTATTGGCTAAAGATTTTAACCCTGTAGCATTTTGTCTTCAAGAAACATATGTTAAAGAATCGGATACCGAGTTAAAATTCAGATATTATAAACAGCATCATTCTTTTTCACCAAATACCGATAGAGCTTCCGGAGGTGCAGCAATTTTTGTACGTAATGGCACTATTCATAGTCCAATTACTTTGACAACAAATCTCCAAGCTGTTGCAGTCCGCCTAACGCTTCAAATTACCATAACCTTATGCTGAATTTATATTCCGCCGTCCTCTTCGTTACAGCTTGCTGATATGCAAACCTTAGTTGAGCAGTTACCTAAACCATTTCTTTTAGTTGGTGATTTTAATGGTCATAATCCTCTTTGGGGAAGTTCTCGACTTGATAATAAAGGAAAAATAATAGATTCATTGGTTTCAGATAATGATCTCTGTATATTAAACGATGGATCAAAAACATTTTTATCTGATGCGACAGGTACTTACTCATCAATAGATCTGTCAATTCTTGATCCAGATATTTTAAATGATTTTTCCTGGAAAGTTCATGATGATCGTTGTGGAAGCGATCATTTTCCAATTATATTGAAATATACATCTGGGGCAAATGATACTACAATCCCTAGATGGAATTTTACCAAGGCGGATTGGAATCGGTTTCGCAATCTCTGTTCAGAAAAGATTTTTGTAGAGAGATTTGAAAATGAAACCGATAAAATTCAGAGTTTTACTGACATCCTCATAGACATAGCTAATGCGTGCATTCCTAAGACCTCTGCAAATCCTAGAATCCATAAACCATGGTATAACGAGGAATACAAACAAGCTAGGAAAAATAGGAAGCAAGCTGAGAGACAATTCAATAAGTCTCCAACACAAAATAATTTACAGTTGCTCCGTATCTTTCGTGCAAAAGCTCGAAGAACTGCTAAAAAGTGCAGAAGAGATTCTTGGAGAAATTATGTCTCCAAGATCAATTCTCGCACCCCATTAAATAAAGTTTGGAATATGGTGCGTAAAATTAAAGGTAAAGGTTCTTCCGATAATGTTAAACACCTTAAAATAAATGATACAATTTTAACATCTGAAAAAGACATTTCTAACAAAATTGCTGAGACGATATCAAAAAATTCGTCTTCAGCTAATTACACCTCAGAATTTCAAAAATATCAAAAGATCCAAGAACAAAATAAATTGTCCTTTAAATTAGACAATTCTGAGCAATATAATGATATATTTTCATATGAAGAACTTCAAAATGCACTTTCCAAAGCACATGATACGGCAGTTGGTCCAGATGATGTGCATTATCAACTTCTTAAAAATTTACCCCCTCAATGTCTTTTTACTCTGTTAGATATCTTTAATGATATTTGGCAGAGTGATACTTTCCCATCATCTTGGCATAAAGCAATTGTTATTCCTATTCCTAAGCCTGGTAAAGACCACTCTGATCCATCTAATTATAGGCCTATTGCCTTAACTAGCTGTGTTTGTAAAACCATGGAGAGGATGATTAATAATAGACTCGTTTATTATCTTGAGTCTAACAACCTTCTCACTCATATTCAGTGTGGTTTCAGGCAAAACAGAAGTACATTGGATCACTTAGTTCGCCTGGAATCATTCATCAGAAATGCTTTTATTAATAAACAACATGCGGTCTCAATCTTCTTTGACCTAGAGAAGGCATATGACACGACTTGGAAATATGGAATTCTTAAAGATCTGCATGAAATGGGTCTGAGAGGCCATACTCCTACTTTTATTAAAAATTTTCTCGAAAATCGAGAATTCCAAGTTCGTTTAGGGTCCACCTTCTCTGATGTTTTCGAGCAACAGATGGGGGTCCCTCAGGGTAGTATTTTATCTGTTACTCTTTTTAGTATAAAAATCAACAGCTTAGCAAAAGTTTTAAATAATAATATAGATGGGTCTCTCTTCGTTGATGACTTTGGCATCTCCTGTAGAGGGACGCATATGCATGCTATTGAAAGGCAGCTACAACTTTGCCTCAACAAAATTCAAAAATGGTCATCGGAAAACGGTTTTAAGTTTTCTAAAACTAAAACATGTTGCATGCATTTTTGCAACAAACACAAATTACATAATGACCCGGAGCTGTACATCAATGACAGCCTGATCAAAGTTGTAAAAGAAGCTAAGTTTTTAGGAATCCTTTTTGATTCAAAATTAAGTTTTATCCCTCATATAAAAAGCCTTAAGGCTAAATGTATTAAGGCATTAGATATTTTAAAAGTTTTATCCAATACAAATTGGGATGGTGATCAGCCTACATTACTTCATTTGTACAGATCGCTTATTAGATCGAAACTTGATTATGGATCCATTATATATGGATCTGCTCGCAAATCATATTTAAAAGACCTTGATGCCATTCATCACCAAGGTCTACGTATTTGTTTGGGAGCTTTTAGAACGTCTCCAATCGATAGTTTATATGTTGAGGCCAATGAGCCTCCATTACATTTAAGGCGCATTAAACTATCTCTGCAGTATGCTACAAAATTATATTCAAATCCAACTAATCCGGCATTTGATTGTGTTTATCATCCTCCTTATCAAGACCTCTATAATAAAAAGGTCAAGGCTATTGCACCTTTAGGTATTCGTTTAAAACCCAAGTTGGAGGAATGTGGTTTACACCTCAATCTTATTCAAATGCACAAATTACCAGATGAGCCTCCTTGGCTTCTGGATAAACCGGAAGTCAATCTGGATCTCACTAAGTTTAAAAAGTCGGAAACAAGTGAAGAAGTTTACCAGCAGGAATTCGCTCTCATTAAAGATAGATATACACAACTGATTCCTGCTGTAATTAGACAGGAACTTCGAGAATGGTTTTTAATATATACTGATGGATCAAAAGATAGTGGTCGAGTAGCTGCTGCTGCCATTCTTGGAGACGAAACAATAAATATTCGTCTTCCAAATGAAAGCTCTATATTTACAGCTGAGGCAAGAGCAATTTTACTTGCTTTACAATATATTTCAAAATCGCCTCATACCAATTTTTTAATATGTTCTGACTCTTTATCAGTCCTTCGGGCAATAAAGAGCAGAAAATTAGATCATCCCCTAATTCGTGAAATTCTGGAACTACATACATCTATTACATATTCTGTTTCAGATTTTAACAAAATTATTAATTATTGTTGGTTGCCTAGCCATGTTGGAATAAAAGGCAACAGTAAAGCCGATTCAGCTGCTAAAGCAGCATTATCCAAAGAAATAACTACTTCATTTGTTCCTTATACTGATTTAAAGCCATTGATTTTTGAATATATCAATGATCAATGGTCAAGTCATTGGAGTAGCCAAGAATACAATAAGCTCCATTCAGTTCAGCCCTGTCTGGGATTCATACCTTTATCCCAGTACAGTAGGCGTGATAGTATTGTTCTTCGGCGGTGTAGAATCGGCCATGGTTATTATACACACTCATTTATTTTAAAGGGTGAACAACCTCCACAATGTGTCCCTTGTCAAAGTCAACTATCTATTCAGCACATATTGCTGGATTGTGTTGACTTTGCAGATACAAGGGAAACTTTTTATTCAGCATCATCGATGCAAGATCTTTTTAGTAATGTCCATGGACATAACATTTTAAACTTCCTCCGGGAAATTAACTTATTTGATAAAATTTAATTGTTTTACTATTTATTTTCCAGTGTTTTATATATAAGTTGTCTGTGATATTACTGGTCTTTGTTTACTTTTAGCTTATTTTTATTTGATTATACAAATAGATTTACATTTATTTAGATTTTTATTGATACTATTGTATCTTTTACATTTTTCTAGCCGCGAATAGCTGCAAAATTGCTGATGCGGCTCAAAACAATATTTCACTCACTCACTCACTAAAAACTTCTTAGCATCAAACTGCATTTTTTTCTGACATATGCCCATTGCATGTATAGAATATTAACAATATTAAATATCCTCAAAAATGAAAAATAACATTAAAATAATAAAACCCTGAAAACTGCACATCCTCAATCTACATGTAATTTCTAGCATTTAAACTGTAGAAGTAGTTATCCAAATAACACATAATTGCAGAATGATGCTGTACAGAGATAACACACCCTTTCTTTTTGTCGTGGGGAATTGAAAAATGATTTTATAAAAGGTTAGTAATATGGTAGTCATCATAAAAATGATAAATTAATAGAATACTAGTAGGTATATTAAAAATTTGTAAACATTTTCAATAAATTCATATTTAATATGCTGTATTTTTACAATACACCTGTCAAACATGGATACACATACAACTGAGGACACAAAGAAGTCAAGTGTATATTTACAATACAAATGTCACATGGATACACATACAACTGGGGACACAAAGAAGTCAAGTGTATATTTACAATACAAATGTCACATGGATACACATACAACTGGGGAAACAAAGAAGTCAGTGTATATTTACAATACACCTGTCACATGTATACACATACAACTGGGGAAACAAAGAAGTCAGTGTATATTTACAATACAAATGTCACATGGATACACATACAACTGGGGAAACAAAGAAGTCAGTGTATATTTACAATACAAATGTCACATGGATACACATACAACTGGGGACACAAAGAAGTCAGTGTATATTTACAATAAACCTGTCACATGGATACACATACAACTGGGGAAACAAAGAAGTCAGTGTATATTTACAATACACCTGTCACATGGATACACATACAACTGGGGAAACAAAGAAGTCAGTGTATATTTACAATACAAATGTCACATGGATACACATACAACTGGGGAAACAAAGACGTCAGTGTATATTTACAATACAAATGTCACATGAGGATACACATACAACTGGGGACACAAAGAAGTCAAGTGTATATTTACAATACAAATGTCACATGAGGATACACATACAACTGGGGACACAAAGAAGTCAAGTGTATATTTACAATACAAATGTCACATGAGGATACACATACAACTGGGGACACAAAGTCAGTGTATATTTACAATACAAATGTCACATGAGGATACACATACAACTGGGGACACAAACCTAAAGTGTATATTTACAATACACAGATCACATAAGGATACACATACAACTGGGGACACAAAGAAGTCAGTGTATATTTACAATACACATGTCACATGAGGATACACATACAACTGGGAACACAAAAAAGTCAGTGTATATTTACAATACAAATGTCACATGAGGATACACATACAACTGGGGACACAAACCTAAAGTGTATATTTACAATACACAGATCACATAAGGATACACATACAACTGGGAACAAAAAAGTCAGTGTATATTTACAATAAAAATGTCACATAAAGATACACATACAACTGGGGAAACAAACCTAAAGTGTATATTTACAATACACAGATCACATAAGGATACACATACAACTGGGGACACAAACCTAAAGTGTATATTTACAATACAAATGTCACATAAAGATACACATACAACTGGGGACACAAAGAAGTCAAGTGTATAGTTGAAATGTAACAAGACTAAAGCGGTATTCCGTAACCGTTAAAGTGTTGGACGGTAACAGGGCAAAATTAAAATCAAACACGTGAACTTCCGACATGGAAAATAGGCCGGTGATCCGGACGAGTAAACACTTCCCCACTCAGTGAGTGTGTGTGTGTAACGATAATTTGAACGAGAATCTTGTTCATTACACGTCGACTTTACACTCAGTTCAAAAGTGGAAGAACGAAATTGGGTAAAAAGAAACGAGTCAATAAATCATAACTTTCTACTTGACTATATTCATACAATATTGAATTAATTCAGATAAGTAAAAACATAAATTGTGAAAGTCAAACTATTCATGATCATATTATAAAATGCTTCGGATTGAGTTTTCAGATTCATATGAAGCTCAATGCCAACCTGTGTATTTAAAGGCAAATCCCAGCCACCTTCATCCATAAGTAAATATATAACACAAATACCACTAAACAATACAATTCATAAACAGTATCATCACATGGTATGTCGGGTAAATCAACTGTTCTTTGCAAATTTCAGTCATCTGCATTCAAGTAGCAAAGTTTATCGTTTCCCCGAACATTTCGGGAGCGTTTTATAATAGAAAAGGTTTTCCCACGTTTGCATCAGAATTTTTCTTTCGATGAAGACAATGTACATCCAATACTGACAAAATCTGATCTTATTCTTTCTAAAATAAAAACAATATAGGATATATATATATATAAAGTCAAATCACGTGGAGGACAAGCAATATGATTACAAAAGGCAAAAATCAAACACAAATGTAGACTTATTAACACGGACAAACCAAATTATGACAAAAAAATACAAAAACAAAAATAAATAAATAATAATAATAATAATAATAAATAACAAAAAACGAAGATTAATACAATACGGCTCAAGATCCATGGCTGTAAGAGATCTTCAAAAGGTTTACATCTTCAAATCCATACAATGGCACATATTGTGCTAAAACGCCTTTAAATGAAGCAAAAGGTACTTCGTAAGCGTTTTAAACCACCAGAATATGATTCAACCCCTCGCAACATTACATATCACAAATGTAACATTTCTTAATACGATCTTTATCTATGACCTGATATTTCATTATAGTCCTCAATCTTTTTATGAGCTATAATTTTACAAAGGATGGTGCGAAATTGACCAGTGATCTTAACCTTCAGAACGATATATTTCCTTTACATTGGAATTAAGTGAATTATGTTGAATAAAGATCAGAAGCAATCGCACATAAAAGTTTGATCATGTATGTTTATACTGCGACCTTGATCTTCATTAATGTAGTGCCCTCCACATAGAAATAAAATATGTTATTTTATGGAGTGGATCTATGGCTAGTCATTTTAGTTGCTCAGAGCTTAACAATGCATGTTTAACGGTGACCTTGAACTTAAATGTAACGTTGACCTTCATTTTAATTCAAACTATCTTCGTGAGATTTAACTTGCCCAGAGCTTGATTATGTATGTATACACTATAACTACTATCCCGTTTGTAATTTCAAAATAAAATTAAGATAATTTACTTAGGATAAGAGATATACAATTTCTGAGGTCTGTCTAATTTTTCATATACCTCTTGTAGCCCTTAGGCAGACTTTGTATATTATGTTATATAATTCCATCATTAGGGTGACAATATATTTTATAGATGTAATAGACCTTAGGCAGACAACACAAAACACTACTAAAATGTAGAGATAAATTGCAAACAAATTAGTCAGATTGGTATGCAACAAAGAAATGACATCACAGAACCGGAAATTTATTCCTGTGTCATCCACAGTCGGAACATTTATAATGCATAGTTCCAATATGTTTGACATTTCTGGTTGTCTTTTTTTGCCTGTTTTACTTCCTTGATTTGTGCTGTGTTCTTGGTAGCATTGACTGTTTCTAAGAACATTTTAAGCTCACCTGACCGAAAGGTCATGTGAGCTTATGGCATCGCGCGGCGTGTGTATGTGCGTGCGTGCGTGCATGTGTGCGTGCGTGCGTGCGTCGTTAACACCTATATCACCATGTTTACAGTATGTTTTAGGAATAATAAATATTTTTTCATAAAATGTGAAAAATTGCAAGAATTTAAATAAAAACGGCAAATTTTACGAATTCCGAGATATTTTGGTCAAACCGGATTTGGTTCAATGTTTAGTCTCTCCATTCATCAGTGTCGTTTTTGCGATTGATAGGCAAAGGCATTTTTTTATTACACCAAGCATATTTGTGACACAGATGATTGCTTGACTAGCATGTGTCATGAAGTGCAGTGACCTCCAAACGGCAATTTAAATTATGGGCAAGTGTACTTTTAACCGGAAGTAGTTGAATGATCCTAAGTATAAACGGTGGGTAAGGGAATTTAAAGGAGATAAGTATTCAGCAAATTGCTTATGTAACAAAATAATTGATCTCGGGAAAATGGGCGAATATGCGTTAAATTCGCATATGAAAAGCAAGAAGCATGTAGCAATCGAGGATTCAATTCCATCGGGAACTAGGCCAATTTCAGAGAGTTTAACTGTTACTTCACTTAATCCTCCTAGTACATCTGCAGAGACACACGCCGCTGCCGACGATTCCGGACCAGATATGACTTCCTTCACAATACCTGCGCCTACTGCAAGTAATATTACAGTGCAGTCTTCCTCCACAGCGTCTTTTACATTAAATGACCTTGTTTCACGAAACGAAACCTTAAAGGCAGAAACTCTATGGACATTGCATACAGTTACACAACACTGTTCTTTCAAGTCAAACGATGATGTTTCCAAGTTATTTCCAGTGATGTTTCCTGATAGTGGGATATCCAAAACATTTTCATGTGGTGAGAGAAAAAGCTCTTACCTTGCAGTGTTTGGAATAGCAGAATATTTGAAGTCAAGTTTATTTAAGACAGTAAAAGGTCATTATTTTATTATGTTTGACGAATCATTGAATAAAGTTTCTCAAAGCAAACAAATGGACCTCCACATTAGGTTTTGGAATGACACTGAAAATAAGGTAGACACAAGGTATATAGGGTCACAGTTCATAGGGCATGCTTCAGCAACTGACATGGTTGAGCATTTTAATAGAGGGGTTGTTCAGAGTAAGTTGGACATTACTAAAATGATCCAAATTGGGATGGATGGGCCCAACGTGAATTGGAAATTTCATGAACTTATTTCAGAGCAGCTAAAGAAGGACTTTGGCAATACAATTTTGACTATTGGATCATGTGGACTGCATGTTTTACACAATAGTTTTAAGACTGGGGCTGTTGCCAGTGGGTTGGAAATGGAATCATTATTAAGTAGCATTTACAACCTTTATAAAGACTCGCCAGCAAGAAGGGATGACTTTGCAAAAATCTGTGAATGTGGGAAAATGCCTTTGAAATTTTGTAGTCATAGGTGGCTAGAAAATGTTCCAGTAGCAAAACGAACAGTAGAAATATGGCCTGATCTTCTTAAGTATGTTGAAGAGGTTGAAACGCAGAAAAATATAAAGCCCACTTGTAACTCTTATATTATACTTAGGGTCATAAGCCTATAGTTTGTTCATTTCGTGAAGTTTGGTCGAAAAATGGGTTACGCGTTTTTGCGTTTCATTTTAAAAATTTCGTAAAATGGCTTGACTATTTGAACAGATAACGACAGGAGGTTTTCAGTTTTGACTTTTTCTTGAAATGACCTTTAAATTAGGGTCAAGATCACAAATCAAGGTCATGACCTAATTTGTGATTTATGCAGTTTTAGGCAATTTTCTTGCAAATATTAAAAGTTATATGAAATCAAAATATTGTTACAATGTTCAGCATGACAAAATTTAAAAAGGTACCAAGTTTCGTAACTATATGATAATTCATATAGGAGTTGTTGCCCCTGAAATATTATTTTTGGCTTATAAATACTAAAATTGTGCATTAGCTTGAAAACTATGATCTTTTTGTATAGGCATGTATATTAGAATATTTTAGGTATTGTGACAACGATCATTTTGATATATGGTTCAAGGTCATATGATCAAAGGTCAAGGTCACAGCTGCAAAAGAAGACAAAAATTGCTAATTATCTTGAAAACTATTAACTTTTTGTATAGGCATATATATCAGAATGTTGTAGGTTTTGATATGACGATCGTTATGACATATAGGTCAAGGTCATATGTTTAAAGGTCAAGGTCACAGCTGCAAAAACAGACTTAAATTGTTAATTATCTTGAAAATTATTAACTTTTTGTATAGGCATGTATATTAGAATATTGTAGGTATTGATATGATGATCATTTTGATATGGTTCAAGGTCATGTGTTCAAAGGTCAAGGTCACAGCTGCAAAAGAAGACATAAATTGCTTATTATCTTGAAAACTGTTAAATTTTATATGCATATATATTATACTATTGTAGGTATTGAAATGACGATCATTTTGATATATGGTTCAAGGTCATATGTTCAAAGGTCAAGGTCACAGCTGCAAAAAAAGACAAAAATTGCTAATTATCTTAAAAACTATTAACTTTTTGTATAGGCATATATATTAGAATATTGTAGGTATTGATATGACGATCATTTTGATATATGGTTCAAGGTCATATGTTGAAAGGTCAAGGTCACAGCTGCAAAAGAAGACAAAAATTGCTAATTATCTTAAAAACTATTAACTTATTGTATAGGCATATATATTATACTATTGTAGGTATTGATATGACGATCATTTTGATATATGGTTCAAGGTCATATGTTCAAAGGTCAAGGTCACAGCTGCAAAAGAAGACATAAATAGCTAATTATCTTGAAAACTATTACCTTTTTGTATAGGCATGTATATTAGAATATTGTAGGTATTGTGACAACAATTATTTTGATATATGGTTCAAGGTCATATGTTGAAAGATCAAGGTCACAGCTGCAAAAGATTCAAATTGCTAATTATCTTGAAAACTCTTAACTTTTTCTAAAATACTAGAATTTCAGTCGTCCAAAGGACAACCGTGAATATCCCCGCCTACTCAAACTGCAACAAATTTCCCAGCCATTTCACAACAGCGATTGGCCTCTATTGAAATGACTATAATTATAAAACTAAGTGGAGTTGAAGATATATATTTACTGTTGAAATGGTATTAAATAGAGCGATTCAAATGTATTACCATCAATGAAATATTGCTCCGAGTACAATACACATTACATATCGAACAGCAATAAGACATGTATATTCAAATGTATATGTATTTGTTAATCTTTTTTATCTCAATGCGTCATGGAGTTTTGAAATACCTGTTAAAATTTAACAATAAAAATTGATTGCTTACTAAATAACTCTACAAAAGACTCAAAGAATGTCCCAGATGCTCAAAAAAGATTCTACGATCTTTATCAGACATATCTAAACTTGAATACACAGTAGATGCTCTGTGTCTGTTTTTTGTGGCATTGACTGAAACTCCTGCTGCTTCACAAACAGAATCTACTGCATGCCAACCAGAACAGTGATACGTTGAACTTTTCGAAGCAAATACAAATTTATTGCTGACTGCAATGCCAAATGCTAATCTGTTAGAAATTAATACTCCAATTGCTTCTATAACATCAGTAGGAATCAGCAGTGGAACAGACTTTCTTCTTTTTTCTGTCAAATAAGCCAGTTTAAATTGATCTAACAAATAACGTTCTCCTTCATCCTCTATTTCCTCTATGTTGTCTAGTGGTGTTCAGGTTCCATTTTCTGCATCATGCCAATCCCCAAGAAGAAGCCTAGATCCTTCCTCTACTCTGCGTGCATTATAGAGGGTTAAACGTGCAACAACAAATGAACGCAACCAAGAGTATCGGAAATTAAAAAATTCTTCACTGTAAAGTCAATTTCTGCCTTTAACTATTTATGAATTTTAATCATTTCTTCTTCTATTCGCAATTTTTTTGGAAGTCTTGCCTTTTTAAGTGAATTTTTCTCTGAATGATATTTAGCTTTACCAGTGAGTTCAGGTAGCCTTGAGTTGTATGCCTTTCTTAATTCATCGAACTCCTTCATCTGCTTGTCAAACTTTGATTCTGAGAAATAACCTGATAGAATTTTAGCACTTCTCTGAAAAAAGCTATTTAGGTTTACATTTAAACCATGTTTTCCCCATCTTCTGACATGCACAATTTGTTGAATTCTTCTTCAAGCATTGTCAGATGTTCCCTTTTGTACATATCTTCAAATGTTACGCTGACATCAGAAACAGACTGAAGGCATATGAAAAGTCTACTTAACTCTCTCATTTCCATCATCACCTCTCTCTTTACTTCATTTATTTTGCTGGAATCTGCTTTTCTTGCTAGAAAGTGTTTATAACCAATGACTTGTATGATTTTGCTTCCTCTAATAAAACTTCCAACTTCTCCATCACGAAACGTGTTTACAATGTTGACTACAAATTCTGCATCTTTGTGTACTTTTAGAGTTTTCAGAGACCTTGTTTTTATTGGTTCAGATTCTACATTAGAAGTCTCTTTGTGCTTATAGAATGTTCTATTAGAAAAAAATCTTTTGCATTTCAAACACATTCTCAGATTATCTATTGTTTTTTGGTTTTCTTTCCCTCATTAGCTTGCATTCATCATCATCCAGATGTAACATGTTGTAACGGCGCTTTTCTTCAAACCAGTTCATTTGTTCTGGAAAAGGTCTTTTCGAAATAGACGCAACTTCCTCATGTGTCTTTTTATGTGTCTCTTCAGCTTTCCACCTTCAATGATTTTCTCACAAAATATGCACATTCGACCTGGTTTCTGAAAGGATAATTGAGTTCAACATATGACATCACGTTTGACAACACTTAAACATGACAAATTAATATAAACAATATAACAAATATAGACTTAACAAAGTATGTAAGGCCCAGAGGTGCATTTGCTACTATCCATACATTCAAATAAATAATTTTGCACATATATTTGCAAGACAGAAGTTAACAAGGGCCCCATTAGACCTGATACGCTCACCTGATGAATAGCTAGTTGATAAATTTCAAACAAATATTAATGCTGTAAACCCAGTGTAAAAATCTTTTTATATAGTAATACTTTGAGGTTTTTTCAGATAAATAACCATTTAGGCAATGCTTGGCATCTATGACCTTTCTTTGAATCAATGCCCTTAATCTGTATATTAAAATGATTGTGACGTTCATACTTACAATATTCTAATATATATGCCTATACAGAAAGTTCATAGTTGTCGAGATAATTAACCATTTAAGTATTGTTTTGCATCTATGAACCTGACTTTGAACACATGACCTTTGTCTACACATCAAAATGATTGTTTAATAAATACCTACAACATTCTGATATACATGCCTATACAAAAAGTTTATAGTTTTCTGGATAATTTATCATTTGGGTATTCTTTCACATCTTTGACCTAAACCTTTGAACCAATGACCTTATCTCTACAAAATAAGTGACCGTTGCATCAATACCTACATCATTCTAATATACATCCCTATACAAAAAAAATTATAGTTTTCAAGATAATTTACCATTTCAGTATGTGACCTTGACCTTTGAAGCCATGACCTTAATCAATACATCAAAATGATTGTGACATTAATGCCTACAATACTTACAATAGCCTCTGCCTTTTGAGACAATTAACCATTTTGGTATTGTTTTGCATCTGTGACTGGGACCTTTGAACCAATGACCTTTTTCTTTACATCAAAATGATTTTGTAGCAATGCCTACAATATTCTTATGCACATGCTTATACAAAAAGTTAATACCCCAGTAGCTTTCTAGATAATTCGTCATTGTGTACTGAATAATTTTGAATAGGTGTGTGTGTGTGTGTGTGACACATATTAATGTACAAGAGAGACTGTATTTGTGTACGAGTATTTCATGGAATATACTAGTATATGTTTCACTGTTTACACGAGAGAGAGAGGAATCACTTGATAAAATAATTGTGTATACTTACATCTGCTTGCTGTTTGGGGTGTCCTCAACCTCCTCTATCGTGTCATCAATCTCAATGGGATGATTTTCATCCCCCATCTCAAAATCCATTGTAACGTCCTCTTGTCTGGAAAATATATATATATATATATATATATATATATATATATATATATATAATGAATGTGAAAACATATTATGTACAATATGTATTAATATGAATGAGTAGTAATAGTATTTATTATTCATATATATCCTCTTTATATGATGTATATGTATTAGACGTTTAACAGTTTAACATTATATTTATTATTCAAATATATATACAAGATTATAAATTTGATTCGAGTAAATGATAAAACAAATATAGAACACTTAATAGAAGTTAATTTATAAAATAAATAAATTATCTTTAAAATCATAAAAGCTTACGCTGCAATTTTGATCCATTCGTCTTCTAAGGACCACTGTAACATGGAGTCCTCGGAGGGAGGTTGAATGTTCTCTATTGCTGATACATTTCTTGTGGTTTTTGATTCTGTTAAGGATGGTGATGTATGCTTTGGGGAAGAGCAATTGTTTGTCGACAATGATAAACTGAAACTTTCTTCCCCCTGCAAATCTTTTAGTAGAAGTGATAGAAGACCTGGCTTGTCCGTATCGTTAAACAGGTCCGAAAAAGAATTTCTAGAAATAGAATTAATGCATGTAATAGATTTTGGGGAAAATATCTCAAAATAGAATTAACACATGTAAAATGGAAATTAGATTCTTCTTAAAATTGTTTTGAATCATACATAGTCAAAAAGAAATATATATCTAGATATGACTTAAAATTCAAACTTTCAACATAGGAATTTAAACTTTCAACATAAAAAATTTAAACTTACATCATAAAAATTTAAACTTTCATCGTATAAGTATCTTGAAAATAAATTTGAAAAATTAAAACAAAAATGTGTTTTAGATATGACTTAAAATTCAAACTTTCAACATAAAAATTCAAACTTTCAACATAGGAATTTAAACTTTCAGCATAAAAATTCAAACTTTCAACATAGGAATTTAAACTTTCAACATAAAAATTCAAACTTTCAACATAAAAATTTAAACATTCATCATAAAAATTTAAACTTTTAACGTATAAGTATCTTGAAAATAAAATTGAAAAATTAAAACAAAAATGTGATTTTAATTATACAAATATAAAATAATTGAAATATTAAATGTAATGACTTAAAAATATTTGGAAACGCAAATAATGATTTAAACGAAAAAATTAATGTAAAAGTACAAAAAAATGTTTTAATTGAAAACGAAAAAACAAACAAAAGTATAAATATTAAAATATATGCAAAATTTTTTTTATTAATATCTTGAAATAATTTATTCATTTTGATTAAAACAAAAATCAATTTAAAAAATTTTTGTTAAATAATTAAACGTGACAGAAACATAATTTTTCCAATTTAAGGAATAAAAATGAATTAACAGTCTTAAACAGAGAACAATATAAAAATATATAAAAATATGTAATAGTACTTACGAAAAATTTGATGCCATTCTGTGAAGGGATAACACTTCGTAACCAAAAGTTAGTGCAGTTCAATTTTACCTCTCTTTTTTATAAATAAATAGTCGACGAATGAAATAAGTCGTTACAAAACAACTTGCATGGGTGCGAAGGTTACACAGCCCTATTACGTGACATACCCTAATACAAACAATAAACGAATGTTTTAAAACCGCAAGCATGACATTTAAAAATATTTTAAAATTGCGTAGGACTACTAGGTCATCAGTACATTTCATTTTTAATGTACTTAAAAACTTACATTTTCTCAATTAATGAATAATAATTAATTTCTCAATTATTGAATAATAATTATTGAAAATACTTATAAGGCTTATAATAATAAATTTGAATTTAAATGAAATTAAACATATGTGTCATAATTATAAACTTTAGAGGGAAGATGTATACGTGACATTAATAAGCGGAACATTTTTCAAATTTATAATGTTACGATGATGACAGATTGACCAAAACGAACACCTAGTTATGTTTTATCAGATTTACTTCAGATAATTTTTTAACTTTCTTTAATTCATTCAAAGTGACATGTCATAATTAAAAAATGTGACGGGTTACCTATACAAGTTATCTTTGAACAACATCATTGATTGACACTGTTTATATAATATAGCCTTAATGATAAACAGTACCAAAATGTGACGGGTTACCTTATACACATTATCCGTGAACAATATCATTGATTGACAATGTTTATATAAGATAAGCATAGATGATTATAGTGATAACAGTAGCCGTATTCGACTGGTCGTTTTCCGTTTAGCAAGTGGCTCTTCCATTAAACGATATTTTCCCACCTTTATTTTTGACCAATCAGATCACAGAATATAGTTTTGTATTTGTCATTCGACTGGTAAAGTGCTCAACACACTTTTCACTTCTAAAAACACTGTTGTTCACGAAGGTCGAGTTGAGAACAACTTACCAGTCGAATGACAAATACAAAACTATATTCTGTGATCTGATTGGTCAAAAATACAGGTGGGAAAATTTCGTTTAATGGAAGAGCCTCTTGCTAAACGGAAAACGACCAGTCGAATACGGCTAGTGCCTTTTGAATTAATTAAATGACCTTACACTATTAAAGTTATTACCCCATTCACTGGCTTCTACGATTTTGACAAAGATGGTCGGATTTTTTTTCACCGTGTTTTTGTGTCTTTTTGACAACATGTATGCTTCGGAATACAAACCTCAAGCATTTTGTTGTAAAGACCCGCAACCACCAATTCTGGATTGTAGTACAGAAGACTGCCATAGCATTGTCCTTCACAAACCTAGCGGGTGTGTTTGTAATTAAATTGGGACCTGTAACGTATAATCTAAACTTACAAGACTCCGTAATAGAGGTTGCAGATGTTGTAACCACCTTCCAAATGAATTATCTATGCAGGTCCAAAGGAGTGAAAAAGGTACAGAGGGGTAGCAAGTCTACTATATGTCGTAAGTATCAATATGGTGAAAATATAAAATCATACCATTATGAAATTTTGTCAATTCTTCACCACACGCATGTAGACATTATTGATTATTTGTATTCCAAACTATTATTTATTATTAAAAAAAAAACGGGTACAATATGTAATGTACTTTGTAGATGCATGGCGCATTTGAATGACGGCACTCTGGTTTCCTTTGCCCTCCTTGGAACTGTGAAATAATAATGATAATATATAATTATCAGCTGATGACATTTTAAGAATATATTTGGAGCTTGAACCTGCGTTAGTAGAGTAATATGTAATATTAATTAACAAAATAGTCAAGTTTCACATTTGAATCGTTAACGTTTGAAATGGGGGAGGAAAATGGAGAAAACTATTAACAAATGACCTTACAAATGTTGTTGCAATAGGATGTGTCCGAGAGAGACGGTAGTAGAGACACTGTGGCTCGTAAGCACATCAAATCTACAATTTGTGATGTTGAGTAATGAGGCTTAACGTCCCAGTCAAGAATATTTCACTTATATCGAAACGTCTCCAGCTAACGGGGATTGTGTAGAAATTATGTCTGTGCGTTGTGCCTATGTCTTTATACATTAGGGTTCTTTATCGTACCAAACCTTCCGTGACGCGGGATATCGTTTATTTTAAGTTCCCATCCTAAAGAACCGTGATTTTCATTTCATAATACCGAATGTTTGGCTAAAGAAAAGTCACTACCCACTTTCAAGTCTAGGGTCAAACCTGGCCGTGGATCGAACCCTCAACCTTCCACTTACGATGTGAGTACTCCAACTGAACTACCGCTGTGGTTAATTTGTGATAAGGACAGAGAACGGAAACAATATACCATCTGCCAAACATTTAATTAATATTTCTGTATCACAATTATATTTTCTGGTCTTAAATTCAAACAACTACAACTATCTGTTACGTGAATAGGGTAAACGAAAGAGTTATCTTTCTTTAATAATCATTTTTTAGGCCTCATTCAAAAACTATAACTACAACCATGTGTTACGTGAATAGGGTAAAACGAATGAGTTATCTTTCCTTAATAATCATTTTTAGGTCTCATTCAAAAAAACTATGAATCTCATTTATTTACTGAGTGTGTGGCAAGGACTTTTAAATGTTTATGGTATCAACATAATCTATTGTTTAAGAAACTAAAATTCCACCTTTTGAGCTACCAAAACACGGTCAAGATTCCCACATGTATTCAAAGTCACTTTGTGTTTTACATTTTAAAATGAATAATTTTAAGTACATGTATAATTTGTATATTTTTTGACAGATGTTATGTCAGCGTCTTCGTACCATACGTCTATAAATGTTGATGTTACTTCACCAAGTGTTGTTATATATACAAACACACCGTCTGTTGATATACCCATTATAAATAGAACCGTGTTATCAACATTGGATGTGGCTACGAGTTTTTTGCCTTATGCTGTTATTGAGTCTAGATTACATCTGAACCGTTTACTACTCTGAACATTACAGTAACTCCTACTATATATCCAAATACACAGTCTTTTGATATATCCAATATAAACAGAACCGTGTTATCAATATTGGATGTGCCTACGAGTTCTTTGCCGTATGATATCATTGCGTCTAGGATTACATCTGAACCTTTTAATACTCTGAACATTACAGTAGCACCTACTATATCTACAAGCATAACACAAAGCAAACCACTTGGATCTGTTTTGCCAAATATGTCTGTGTTGTTTATGTCGAGTACTTTGTCTATGTCTTCAGTATCGTCTTTGTCTACGGATGTTGTTGATGTCACTTCTTTTTTTGTAATTTGTATTTTTATTGTCCCAGACTTTAATATGTGGGATTGCCAAGTGCCAGGGTTGGGGCCACTGGGATCACTTGGTAACAAAAGGACAGTTTAACATATTCAGTATTATAACGATAATAATATTAATATAATTATAAAAATATAAATCATAAATTTTTGTGAAGGATTTAATTTTGCTTTTTTTCCCCAGGGTCTCACATCCACTAAAACCAACATCAATGGAATATAACATTTATCACATACAATATCATATTGTATTTTTTCCAAGACACCGTAATCATGTCTACTAATCATCATTCTAATGAAAACGACAAAAACAAATCCCCACAAATATCAATGATTATACAGTATATTTATACTACAACTTTATTTCTTTTCATAGTAGTCTGGTTTTTTGGTGTGTGTGTGTGTGTGTAAAGTGCATGTGCCAACCCCTATGAAATTCAAATACATATTATTATATAAATTTTTATATAGGTATAGTTTAGCATCATAGAACATACATGTATATGCACATGTGTGTACATTATAACTGAGCATGGTATATTTTTTTTTATCACTTCTGCAGTACTAACATCACAGTCATAACAGATGGAGACCATAAATCATTAATCAAATATATTTATCCATGGGTCCCAAAAATCTATAAACTTAGCATAAATATTATTCTTAATAGCAATGATCTTTTCAATCTCAAACTGATATTTCAGACTGTTTTTCCATGTATCTAAATCTGGTATTCTTTTATCAATTCTGCACTGATATATGTAATATCTGGTAGTTAAAAGTAAAAAATTTTGAGGTACATATATCTCTTTTTTGTTAGTAAGTCCAAAAATAGCGCTTTCCCTATATATTAATGTATTTGTTTATTTTCATAAAAATAAATTCTTCTATTTCTATCCAAAAATTATTTATTACCTCACAATACCAGAAAAGATGCTCTATATTTTCAGCTGCATTGTTACAAAAGGAACAGAGATTGTTATCTCTTAATTTAATTTTGAACAAAAGATCATTTGTAGCAATTATTCTTTGGTTAATCCTGTATTGAAACCACTGTAATTTAGTATTTTTACAGCTTTTAAAGGGGGTAATATATAATGATTTCCAGTCAATATTTTTTTCCAAAAAGGAGTTCCATTTTTCTTTACTTATGATATTTATATTCTTTTGATTAAAAACATTATAGAAATCCTTGCTTCCTTTTTTACTTTTAAATATTATTCTGAAAAAATATGGCATATCGATCTGAAATAAGTTAACTTGACAATTCTGTATATTCAACTTTTTAATATAAGATTCAATGCTGGACTTCAAACCAAGGTATTCAATAAAGTTTGACCTGACAGCAACATACTTTCTAGTAAATTCTACATATGAAATCACATTACCATCTTCATTAATTAAATCTTTTATGAAATGTATGCCACTATCAGACCAAGACTTGAAGAATACTGGACTTTTATCTATACAGATATCCTTATTATACCAGATACTTACATCTTTAACATCATTTATATTTTCAGGTGTTTGTCTCATAGACAAGGAATTCCAGGCATCAAAAACATTATTCCAAAAATCATTGTTATAATTTCCTTTAATATTATTAAAATAGTCATTTCCATACTTTAGGAAATTAACAATATTCGAATATGATATCTCAAATAACTTTTTGTATTTGGATTCAATTTGGAGTAGTCTCCTAATCCATGTTATTTTGAGTGATGCTATGAAATGTGTAATGTCTATCATTTTTAAGCCTCCTGCTTCATAGCTCTGTGTAATTAACTCTCTTTTTATACGATCATTTTTGTGTTGCGAAATAAAGTTAGAAAACATCTTATTAATTTTTGTTATTATTTCTGCAGGTGGATTTGGAATGGCGATAAAAAGATGGTTTAACTTAGAAATTATCAATGTTTTAAATACTGTTATTCTACCTATGGGAGTTAAAAATCTTTTTGACCATTGTTTAAGGCTTTTTTCAATCTCTTGTAATTTGCTATCATAATTTAATTTGATCATTCTGTCCAAATCCACTGAAAAATTTATACCAAGCAAAGTAAACTGACCTTGGTTCCAATCTAATTTAAAACGGTGATTAAATGTTTCACCATTATATTTATTGCATCCAATCCACACTGCTCTTGTTTTATTATTATTTATTTTTAGACCAGAAAGCAATACAAAGTCATTTAAGACTTGCAAAGTTTCTCGTAAGGATGATTCAGTTCCATCCAATATGACAGTAGTGTCATCTGCAAAAAGTGACAGTTTGAATTCTTCATCACCAATTGTAATACTTTTGATAGTTTTATTATTCTTCAGAAGAACAGACAGGATCTCAGCACACATTAAGAAGACATATGGTGAAATGGGGTCCCCTTGTCGACAACCTCTTGTTATATTAAAAAATTCTGAAATAAATCCATTTTGCAACACTGCTGACATGATATCTTGTCTAAATATTTTAATCCATTTTATAAAAGATTCACCAAAATTAAAAAAACTAAGCACTTTATCAATATAAACCCAAGAAACCGAATCAAAGGCCTTTTTAAAAATCAATCATTAAGAGTAGTCCTGGTAATTTTTTTTCTCTGTATATTGCATTAAGTCATAAATTAGTCTAGTATTTTCACCTATATATCTGCCACTGATAAATCCCGTCTGGTCTTCTGAAATAATAAATGGTAATACCCTTTTCAATCTTTCAGCTATACAGCCAGATGCTATTTTATATATGACATTCAACAGAGTTATTGGTCGCCAATTTTTTAGAAACTGCTTTGGCTTGTCTCCTTTTGGTAAACATGTAATAATACCCTGACGTTGTGTAATTGACATTTTTCCATTGTGGAATCCCTCATTTAAAGAACGTCTTATAAAGCTTACAAAGTCGTTATAAAAGAATTTAAAAAATTCAGATGTGAAACCATCTGAACCAGGACTTTTCAAATTTTTCATTTTTTTAAAACATAGTGAATTTCTGTATTGGTTAATTCCCCCTCTAAACTTTGCTTTTGATCCTCAGTTAAAATATTTATATCTTTTATATCTTTAAGTATACTGTTGAGGTCCATATCGCACTCATCATTAATTCTATTGTAAAGATTAAAATAGTATTGTTTTGTTTCTTCCAAGATTTCTTTTTGATCAGTAATTATAGAGTTGTCGTCCTTTACAATTTTCGGAATTATCTTACTAACAAAATTTCTAGATTCAAGACTACAAAAATATTTTGTTGGCTTTTCACCTTCCTCTACCCACCTTGCCCTAGACCTTAACAGAGTTCCTTTCATTTTTTCTCTACGATATTCCTCTAATTCTTTCTTTTTATTATCAATTTCATTAATATTGGTTAAAGGGTCAGATTCTAGTCTAGCAAGTTCATTAATTAACTGTTTCTCTTTTTGAATAGACATTTTTGTGCGATGAGATGAGTATGATATGGTTTTCCCTCTAATTTCAAGCAAAGCAACCTCCAAAAACTGTTGATCTGTAATAGTAAATTGTATATCATCATTGCTGATTTCATTAATTTTTTCAATGTTATAAACAGGAACTATATATTGTATTTTAATCTCTCTTATGCTTTTTTTTCACTATATCTACATAGTTTGCATCTGCTAGTAGGGAGTTATTGAATTTCCAAAGGCCTTTACCTTTAACAAATTCATTTAATTTTAATGATAAACAGACAGATGAGTGGTCAGACCTATAGCTGGGATTGATTTTGACGTCTGTGATTTTGGACATAAAATTTTCTGATACAAGAAAAAAGTCGAGTCTACCTTGTTTTAATGGTTGTCTTTTTCTCCAAGTATAGTTTCGTTCCTCTGGATATAATTCCCTAAAGGGGTCTATGAGATTAAATTCTTCCTTCATATTAATAATAACATCTCTTGCTTTAGGATTATTGTGATGAAGGTAGCCAAAAGGTGTCCAGTTCCTGATTTTGAACCAAATTAAAATCACCATTTATTATAAAATATTCATTTTCAAAATCATGAAGAATTTTTGCAATATTTGAGAAAAAAATGGGGTTATCTTCATTTGGAGCATATATATTAATTAATGTTACTCTCATTTTTTCAATAGTTAAGTCAACAGCAATATAATTTCCATTATTATCTTTTTTAATCTGGTGTATATTATACTCAAAGTTATTATTAAAAAATATGCCTACACCTCTTGAGTTTGATGATACTGAATTTAGAATTATTTCCCCTCCCCATTCTGATCTTATTATCCAATGTAAATTGTCTACCAAATGAGTTTCTTGTAAACAGTATATATTATAGGATTTCGACCTTAGGAAGTTCAATACATCTCTACGCTTTTCATAGTCCTTTAAACCTCTACAATTTGCATTGAGTATTGTGAAATCATTATGTAATTCCTTGATAAAATTGAATCAAGTAAGTGGTAAAGATATAAATTAAAATAGAGAACGATATCTCGCTGCAAATTGGGTGGTATTGGGGACAGGTTTGAGATAAGAATGTAAGATTTAAAGTTATACAATCGTAAGTATCTAACTGTGCATGCCCAAATTTTCTATTTCTACCTAAATACAACATACTTGTAAAACAATACAAATTACACTCTTCGTCCATTTTTAATTGATGAAGAAAATCCTTGGGGTTGACACGGTGTGTGATGTGTATGTGTGTAAAAGTGATTGCGATGTATAAAAAAAGAGCAAAGTACATTTGTACTCTCATATTCGGTCAGCTACTTAAATATTAAGAGGCATTTTACCTTAATCATAGGACTTTTGTGACAGCAGGTACATGTCGCATTACCTGAAGTAGGAAGAAGGTGCGACTTAATAATTTCCGAATAAAGAAATGAACGGAAACTTAATTTATCCGAGCAGTTTGTCATTCTGTGATTTAAATTCGCATGATACATAATAGCATCACTAAATATATAGACTAATCTCACAAATATATCAACCAAATTTACAAATATATAAGTAAATAAAATGAATTTACATACGCACACATCGTCAAGGTGTCAACTAAATGAATAGAATTGATATTATATACTACAACCATAAGTAGAAAAAATGCTTTCGAATCGGAAGATTCACGACTTCGGGTGTATGTGTATGCTTCTCTCTAAATTACATTTTCAAAAGTAGACACCTTGTGATGCGTGGGTTGGATCTAATAGCTATTGAAACATCGCAAATAATTACACTAATAAAGATAATATATAATACAATTTTACTGTCATTAATAATCATCTGTCATTGTCTTTTTCTGATACGATAAGTACAAAAAAATTAAATTTTTCCAGCAACTTGCAGCATAACATCTTCCATGATATTAAATCTTTTAGGCCCCAAATGCCTACCACCGAACCTTCTTACTATAACAAATGTACAGTTGTTAAGACCTTGGTCTTGCATTACTTTTAATAGTTTCCTCCCTGCTCCGTGCTCACCATCGTCACTATATCCTTCATGGGTCTTGCCATTGTTGTCTTTTGTTCTGTATACTAAAATTCGATGATTTGCGCTCGCGTGAACGGGATTAGATGCAACCTTTTTATAGATGTTCCTTATTTGTGCAATGGAGACGGATTTACCGCCTTCCGCAATAAAGTGGTTTCCCTTTTCGGAGATTTTCGTGCTAGATTTTAGTTCTATTTTTTCTAATTTTTCCGACTCCGCATCATCAATCGTTAGTATATCCTCTGCTTTTGGTGTAGTAACTTTATCTATATAAACAATCCCGTTAGGGAAGATCAGCTTGTCTCCAACAACTCGAGTATTAGTACCATTCTCTCTGTACTCTTTATTCAACTCATGTAGTTTTTTTCGGTTTTCATTTATTTGAGGTGGTGATTGTGGTGTTACGTAGAACGGTAGTTGTACTTTTGTATTTAGTTTTTGTCTCTGTGTTGTTAGAATTACTTCTTTTTGTTGCAGGTCGACCAATTTACCGGTTATTGACCGCGGTTTACCATTGGGATTCTTATGTGGAGCGTTTCTATGGATTCTTACGAAATCTACTTCTAAGCCTAAATGTTCCTTAAAGAGACGTTTAACTCTTTCTTTAAGATTTTCACCATCTTCCTCTGCCAAATTATGTATTAAATTAATATATTGTCACGCATGGAGCGACTTTTCAATTCAACGATTTCTCGTTCTTGTTCAATACTCCTGCGATCGAGCTTAATTACCATAGCCTTGAGAAGATCAATATCTTTTCTTAATTTTTTATTCTCCCGTTTCAAAAATTCCGTATCGGCAAAGTTTTCCCCAGATTGTTGGCCTATATAGTTTAAACGAGACTCTATCCCATCAGGATTTTCCCATATATCTGCCTTCATTTCTTGTACAGTCTTTTGTACCTCCGATATTTCATTAATTTTACTGTTCATAGCTTGTAGGGTAGACTGTATTAAAGGTAGCTGGCTTATAGCCGTTAAAACTTCAGTAGGTAGAGACATAATGACTGAATGAATACTACTCACAAAAATCACAAAGCAAAATATCGTAAAATTCTCTCCTCAAAAAAAAAGCTTCTCATCAAAATTTTTCGCCGAAATTATACATAAATAGTATCTAAAGATTCTTTTAACATACCGTACCAAAAACTGTCCTTTAACACCGGTTATAAAAGCCTTCTATTTGGACTTTTTGTGGAGCTAAAAAGTCATGACTCCTTCCTATCACGTCACGTGACTCCCTCCAATGTCACTTCTTTAAGGATTACCTCAGAACCATTGTCTACTTCAAGTGTTTATTTAAGTCCTACTTCTTCGTATATATCAAATATTACGTTCACAGATTCATCCATCCCTGCTTTCACAGCTTCATCCATCACTGCTTTCACAGCTTCATCCATCACTGCTTTCACAGTTTCATCCAATACAGTCAGCACTACTTCTAGAATCCCTGCAATAACCACCAGCAGCACTATGACCACAAATCCTGAAAGCAAGGGATTGCAGATAGCCCTGGGAAGTAAGACATATATATACATTTTATTGGGTATCTTTTTCTTAATAGGTATTTCCATAGTTATAATAGTTATAATAACAAGAGGCCCAATAGGGCCTGTGATGCTCAACTGGCTGCATATGTAAGACAATGTTTGTTTTCGATTGAAATGCTGTTTAACGTTCAACTCAAGAATATTTCACTTATATGGAGACTGTCAATTTTGGAAATGGTGGAGGACACTGGATTATAGGAGAAAACCACGACCAAGCAGCAAGTTAACTGACGAACTTTCAAAGATGAAGTGCTAGCGCCACTTGGCATTAATGCACAATGTCAGGGGTGAAAGGTGCTGTGATTCGTAACATCGAATGCTTAAGACCACACAGCCACTGTGGTGCCTTTAAGACAATGTGATGTGGTTACCATAATTGGTTCATCAGCTTAAGATGGGAAATAAATTGAGCTTATGACCATTTTGCTTCAATGAAGCCTACTTTGCAACACACACACGCAGGCATGCTTCATTATGCCATAAACTCAGCTGGGTTTAGGCAGTTGAGCTTAGAATGGATCCACAATGGCTATTTATATATATATATATATATATCTAGTAACAACAGGCATCTTAGACTGGTTCAAACTTTTTTTAGGCCGATAGAGGAACCTTCCACAGGAAGTTTGGTTCCAATTCACCCAGTTATTTTAGAGGAAAAGATTTTTTCTAAATATTACACCTAATTTGCATATTTCTTGAAAATTGGGTCAATAAAAATTTTCTCAGAAAAAAACATTATATATTTTGAATCCCACAAAGTATACTTTCTATATTTAAAATTTGAGCTCAATTGGTGGAAAAAAAGATCAACAATGGTCTTTTTTTTTCTATATTTAGTTATGACGGCCAACTTGGATGTCAGCCCCGGTTGCTTGGTACCACCTTTAGTCAGGCCGACATTTGGACCTTCCACACAAAATTTTATTCCAATTGGCCCAGTTGTTTCAGAGGAGAAGATTTTCAAAGATTTCGCGAAATATTACACCTTAAGCATAATTCTTGAAAATCAGGTCAACGAAAAATTTCCCACAAAAACCGGTTAAATATGTTGAATCCCTCACGATATACTTTGTATATTTCAAATTTGAGCTTAATTGGTTGAAAAATGGATCCACAATGGCAATTTTAGTGTTTTTTTCTATTTATAGTAGCAACAGCCATCTTGGATGTTGGACAAGGTTGTCTGGTACAAACTTTATTCAGGCCAACCTTCCACACAAAATTTGGTTCTGATTGCCCCGGTGGTTTCAGAGGAAAATTTTCAAAGAATTGCTTAAATATTACACCTCATTTGCATAATTCTTAAATCAGGTCAACGAAAAATTTCTCACAAAAAACCGTTAAATATGTTGAATGCCCCGCTATCTACTCTCTACATTTCAAATTTGAACAAAAACGGTTAAAAAATGACCCAGCAATGGCTATTTATGTGTTTTTGCTATTTATAGTAACAGCGGCCATCTTGGATGTCGGGCGGGGTCGCCTGGTACAAACTTTGGTCTACCCCACCTAGGGACCTTCAACACCAAATTTGGTTCCAATTGGCCCAGTGGTTTCAGAGGAGAAGATTTTCAAAGAATTGCTTAAATATTACACCTCATTTGCATAATTCGTAAAAATCGGGTCAACGAAAAATTTCTCACAAAAACCTGTTACATATGTTGAATGCCCCGCTATCTACTCTCTACATTTCAAATTTGAAGAAAAACGGTTAAAAAATGACCCAGCAATGGCTATTTATGTGTTTTTGCTATTTATAGTAACAGCGGCCATCTTGGATGTCGGACGGGGTCGCCTGGTACAAACTTTGGTCTACCCCACCTAGGGACCTCCCACACCAAATTTGGTTCCAATTGGCCCAGTGGTTTCAGAGGAGAAGATTTTCAAAGAATTGCTTAAATATTACACCTCATTTGCATAATTCGTAAAAATCGGGTCAACGAAAAATTTCTCACAAAAACCCGTTACATATGTTGAATGCCCCGCTATCTACTCTCTACATTTCAAATTTGAAGAAAAACGGTTACAAAATGACCCAGCAATGGCTATTTATGTGTTTTTGCTATTTATAGTAACAGCGGCCATCTTGGATGTCGGGCTGGGTCGCCTGGTACAAACTTTGGTCTACCCCACCTAGGGACCTTCCTCACCAAATTTGGTCCCAATTGGCCCAGTGGTTTCAGAGGAGAAGATTTTCAAAGAATTGATTAAATATTACACTTCATTTGCATAATTCGTAAAAATCGGGTCAACGAAAAATTTCTCACAGAAACCCGTTACATATGTTGAATGCCCCGCTATCTACTCTCTACATTTCAAATTTGAACAAAAACGGTTAAAAAATGACCCAGCAATGGCTATTTATGTGTTTTTGCTATTTATAGTAACAGCGGCCATCTTGGATGTCGGGCGGGGTCGCCTGGTACAAACTTTAGTCTATTCCACCTAAGGACCTTCCACACCGAATTTGGTCCCAATTGGCCCAGTGGTTTCAGAGGAGAAGATTAAAGTTTACGCACGCACGCACGGACGCACGCAAAACCATGCCATAAGCTCAGCTGGCTATAGCCAGTTGAGCTAAAAAGACGAAGAAACAAACTAGCGAGGCATAATATACCCAGGCGAGATTATCCCGACTATATTAACATGTGTACATTTCCAAACCGCTACAGTTTGAGAAATTTTGAAGTAACTGAAACTTCAGTATTTAGTGTCTCTGATGAAAATTCGACAGACCTAGAATGGGACCCTACGTATGAAAGTATATCGAATATGAATATTTATGAGGAACCAATTAATAATAGGACAAAATCGAAATCAAAAAGGTGCATAATTATTTAATCTTACAAAAACACTTGCTCTCTTTATGTTTTTCAATTGATTAAAATGTAAAAATTCTAAGCTTTTGATTTGCCATCATAACCCTATGTATTTCTGTGTTTGTTATATTTGCATAATGAAATCTTCTTTGGTGCATTACATTTGCAACCTAATTGCCGTGTTAAATAAATATTTTTTTATGTTTTGAAGTTTTAGTATAAAGTGTCTATGAACACTACACAGTATGGATAACTAAACATTAACTTAATCTGATCATATGACACTAATGTAGATAATCTTATCTTGATGTCCCTTAAACTAATCAAGTTGTGTTTATTTAATAGTCTGAAATGGACGATTAAGATTTGCACAATAGTAGTATACATCATTTGCGCAAATGACATATAGGTACGCAAATGTAATGTGTCTCCGCTTCTTGTATTATATTTCAAAAGCACAATTAAGAATCTTGGATATTCTATCACTATCTAAACTCATCTCTCCTATGTGTTTTTTATGAACATTCTGTATTTCTTTTTTATTTTCAGTCTTCAGTGTATTATTTAGTGGTTTTGCAATAGCATGTACTATCAAGTGCTTGTATCTAAGATATACAAAGTCCGTAACTCATTTAAGATTAGATCCAGAAACGACACCAAAACAATATCTTGATGATATTAACAGTGTGGATGAAATATTTAGTCAGGATGTTTCGCATAGCACTGCCATTGAAATGCTAAGTGACTCTGACATTATTCAGCCACAAAATTCTCCCTCCAGTTCCAGGAGAGGTGGTCAGTGTACCATGGAACTTTGCAATATTAACCGTGAAAATTATACAGAGGTATAATTAATACGTTAGTACGCCCGGGATTAAAGTTCTGCTTTTTTCATAAGATTTGATTATTTATTGATTTGTGTTCTTTTTTATACTGTTATAATTCCAAAGATATTGAAGTTTATTCGTTTGTACGTATGTATATTGAGAGAGAGAGAGAGAGAGCTTCTGTGTGTGTGTGTGTGTGTGTGTGTGTGTGTGTGGGTGTGCGTGAGAGAGATCGTTTGTTCGTATGTATGTTGAGAGAGATTTCTGTAATTTTTTATAATTTTATTGTGCCAAAAGTATTGAAGTAAATGTCTATACATCTTTAATCATTATAAATTATCAAAGCATTACAATTTTAGTTGTTTTTGGATACATCATCAATGTCCGAGTATTTAAATTAAACGATCTGAACATTACTTGCACTCGCGAATTGAGTATAGGCATTTACGTTACATCATCAAGTCTGTAAACAAAGTAATATATTTTAAACACAATTATTGAGTGTAGATGTTTTACGTCGCATCATCAATCATTACCAATTAAGTCATATATTTACATGAGATTATTGAGTATATACGTACTCTGTAACTACTGACACTAAACAAGATTATTGAATGTAGATGTTTTACGTCGCATCATCAATCATTGACAATTAAGTCATATATTTACATGGGATTATTGAGTATATACGTACTCTGTAACTACTGACACTAAACAAGATTATTGAATGTAGATGTTTTACGTCGCATCATCAATCATTGACAATTAAGTCATATATTTACATGGGATTATTGAGTATATACGTACTCTGTAACTACTGACACTAAACAAGATTATTGAATGTAGAGGTTTTACTTCGCATCATCAATCATTGACAATTAAGTAATATATTTACATGGGATTATTGAGTATATGCGTACTGTGTAACTACTGACACTAAACAAGATTATTGAATGTAGATGTTTTACGTCGCATCATCAATCATTGACAATTAAGTCATATATTTACATGGGATTATTGAGTATATACGTACTCTGTAACTACTGACACTGTAGTATTTTAGCACTGTATAACATTTTGCATATTCTGTTTTGATGTATATATAATAAGGTTCCAAAGTCCCCTTAAATGTTATAAACATGTGTCGTTTCTATTCATTCAACATGTTGACTTTGGAAGAAGCAGACTACTTAAAACATTTGGACAGATCCAAAACACCCTGGTTCTTATGCAGGCCCTCAAAAATTATATCTCATTGTTAAAAAAGAGGGAAAATATAAAATAGGTTTGAGACGTATTAAGCAGTTTCTGGCAGACCAAGATGCTTATTCCCTACAGAAAAGAGTTCAAAGAAACTTTAAGCGCAATCGTGTCATAGTTAAAGGTCTAGATTCACAATGGGACATGGACCTCATGGACGTTAGGAATTTGTCAAAATACAATAATGGAATTCAATATATCTTAGTGGCCCAAGATGTTTTCTCCCGCTACGTCTTGGTCGTACCCATGAAAAACAAGTCGGCTAACGAAAATGTTAAAGCACTCGAGCTGTTATTGTCCAGGGGTCGAAAACCTGAAATAATTAGGACTGATCAAGGTGGTGAATTTCAAAATAAAAGAGTAACGTCTTACTTGAAAGATCTTGATATTCACCAGATATTTGCACAGAAGGAAACTAAAAGTAATTATAGTGAGCGCGCTATTCAAAACTTAAAAAACCGTATGTATAGAATGTTTACCGAACGTCAGTCCTACAAATTCATAGACAACTTGCAAGATATCGTTAAGAGTGTTAATGACACGCCGTCGAGACCGCTAGGCAACGTTGCACCTTCTTCAATCAATAAAATTAACGAAGACGAAATACGATTGAATTCTTATTTAATCAGAACAAAAACTAAGTTATCACCAAACAGACCTCGCGTAAAAAGGGAAAATTAAAAAATCCAGAAAACGCAGAAGACCGGTCTTCAAATTTAAGATAAACGATAAGGTCAGAATAACTTATTTGAGACATCCTTTTAGAAGAGAATATCAGCAGAAATGGACGGGAGAAGTATTTAAAGTGTATAAACGTTTTGTGAGAGACGGTCTTCCAGTGTACAAATTACGTGATTTTAATGATGACATAATACGTGGAACTTTCATGACTCAGGAGATGCAGAAAGTGAACAAAGATGAGAACACCATTTGGAAAATAGATAAAATTTTAAAACAACGGAAAGTAAATGGTAAAGTTGAAGTATTGGTTTCCTGGCAACACTGGCCTTCTAAATTTAATTCATGGATCAAAAAATCCGATGTAGTATCTATATAAGACATAAATCGAACGATTAACGTCATTAATCATTACACTGTCTTTACGTTTGGTTCTTAAGTCTACAGACTGTCCCACAATTTATCCAAGTAATCAAGGATTCGATTTTAGGGTCCATCTCCCTAAGCCCCAACAATTAGTAGGCAATTGGGATATATCGTTATTGGACTTCACGTACCAAGGTTCGAAACCCATCTCGGAACCGGATATATTTATTTGCTGTAATCTGGCAGAAGAAGACACCATTGTAGGGGAAAATGAAATACCACTTCTAAGAAGAGTATTTGCAAGAGACGCTGAAGTGAATATTATTTACAATAATCCTTATTCAGTGCCTGTGAAAATTGGAGTATTCCAAGATGTTCACGTATATATAACAACTAGTAAAAATGAATTGGCATCATTTTTGACGGGACCAGTGACAGTGACACTTCAACTCAAAAGAACATTGTTTTGAAAAACATGGTCGGATCGGCTTATGTATCGGATCCTCGAGTTTGGAAGTCATTTTACCATAATATGATAGAAGGTAAATTCAAACCCGAGCGATACAAAACGCGTCAAATAGGTGGCGGAATTTCCGGAATGTATAGTAATACACCTTACATGATACCCGTGACTCGACATGTTCAAACCGAACCAGAAGATAAAGTAATCGTTGGTACACAGGTGACACCTGTAGCGGCAAACGAAGAGAGAGCTAAATCCGAGCTGAAAGATGCCATTAAAGAGAAGGCGCCTCATGTGCCTATAAAACCCAAGAAACGGCGGAGAAATGTCAGTTCAAAAAGAACTAGCAAACCGAAAACATCTGTGAAGAAGAGAAGGACGACGACGATTCAACAACATAGAACCGTTAAATCCAAAAAGTCGCTAAAAAGACAACAAACGCCTGAAAATACGTTTCACATATTCAAGAAATTAAGAAAATAATGGCATACCTAAATGATAAATTTCGTGACATTGGTCAACCAGATGCTCTGTCCTTGTTTACGTTACCTCCAAATCAAGTAGCCGTGGAGAAAATTTATTTGAATGAATGTAGACCTGTGTCTTCTTATAGTGCCGAGGACACACCCATAGAAATATCTATACCTGGTCAAGGAAACGAATACATGGATTTACGAAGATGTCGTCTGTACATGAAATGTAAAATAGTGAAAGCCGACGGGACAGTCTTAAAAGCAGCTGAAAAGACGGGAATCATCAATTTACCTTTGCAAACACTTTGGAGTCAGGTTGATGTTTACATGAACAATAAATTAGTATCCCTGAATACTAGTCATTATCCGTGGAAAGCATATTTCAAACAGATTTTGTCTAGTGGTGGTGACACCACTACTTCCCAGTTACAATCACAATTGTATTTTCTCGATGACGATAACTTGGATGACCCGAACCCAGTTAGTGGTAGTAATGGAGGATTATTAAATCGCTACGGATTAACAAAGTTGAGCCGGGAATTCGATTTAGAAGGCCCTCTTTATGAAGACGTGTTTCGTATCAACAAGTATATACTCAATGGTGTGAATTTACAACTTTAAAGCATGTATGATAAAAATTGACAGTGGCGTTTTAATTAATCATGCCGAAATTCTCAAAGATCATACGGCGAAATATTCTTTGACTAGAACGGAGGTCAAGATGAACACATGTCCCACTGGATCCGGGTCCTTCATTTGGCAGAATGTTTGGACCAATAATTTACCGTCTAAAGTGTTTTTTGTGTTCGTGAAACAAACAGCCGTTAACGGTGATTACACAAAAAATCCTTTCAATTTCTTGAATGTAGCCGAAGAAGTAGCGTTGTACGTGAATGGGGAGAGTTTACCTTCCAGACCTCTCAAGATCGATACAGGTGTTAATCAAAATTACGTATCAGCATTTGTGAATTTATTTGAAGTATCAGAAAAATGGAATAAAGACGCAGGACTTGAAATAACGAGAGAAGCATTTGGAAAGGGTTACACCATTTATGCCTTTTCGCTAACCCCATGTGACCTAGGGGATGAATATTTAAATCTAATTAGACAAGGTAATATCAGATTTGAAGTGAAATTTTCAACTGCGACATCGGGAACCTTGAACTGTATTGCTTATGCAGAATTCCCGGCATTGATTGAAATCGATCATTCCAGAGACATTAAATATACACAGACATGAATAGTGATCAGTTACAACGTATTATAAATGAGAACAAATGTTTTTCATTTCTCGTCAAAGGTGTATTTTCGCCAGATACTTTACCATCAACAGTGACCACATTTCCTTCCGCATATACTTGCAACACTGAAGAATCCCACCTTGCGGGTAAACACTGGATCGTGTTTTGGTTTCAAAGTCATTTACATGCGGAGTATTTTGATAGTTTTGCTAAGAATCCCGGATCATATCATCCTAATTTAAAAGACTTTTTACATAGAAATACTGATTCATATACAATTAATACGATATCTCTACAAAGTAAAAATTCAAATGTTTGTGGTTATTATGTATTGTTTTACTTACTGATGAAATGTAAACATTTACAATTAAATTCCATTGTAGATTGGTTAAACAGTGTAAATGAACCTGACCATCATGTATATGAATATGCCTCAAATTATTTTAAAAGTATATAATATGTCATATATTGTATGAATAAAATCATATATGTTAAATATAATGATGAGTTTGTTGTTTTGTAAAGATACTGATTGGTTTATGATTTTCTCCAATACATATGTAGTAATTAATGTTGTTTAATATAAGTGTAATGATTCAAACTTATGACACACATTGATCAGATTATTAAACTTGAAATCTATCTGTATATTTTAGGATGGAGTCATTTCACGAATTGTGTCGCTACTGCGGTGCTACGCTGAACATAAATGACATAGAAATTCACGAAAAGGTGCATGCTGATTTCGATTATTTTATCGGGTTGAATTTTGATCATAAATGCAAATGGTGTTTTAGTTCTGAATTTACAGACATACAAGATCTACATGAACATGAGCAAATCCATCGTGATCTAGATTGTTTCGGTGGTGTTAGATCTCTGTTAAATGTTTGTGATATTTGTCATGTTGGTTGTTGTGACGCGGTACAATTACAACAACACATGACCACTCACCAAAACTCTTCAGCTGGTGAACCGTGTAAATAAGCGACCGAGAAGACACGACGCTAATGAATGTATTCTAGATTCATCTTTATCAGATTTTTCCACACCTAATTCCATGGAACGAAACGTTACCTCACAATCAGGAGGGGCGAACCCTGAAACTGAATCTTTAATGTATAAAGTGGAAAAAGTGGGTGAGAAAACGTTTAAAAATAGTGTTGTCGATCGGAAATACACAGTTAATTTTAACAGAGATCAGGCTTTGATGGGCCAAAAACTATCAAACCTCTTCATTCAATTAGAGAAAATGTTTGATGAAGTTTTGAAGGAGGCGAATAACAATCTACAGGGGAACGATTTAATCCGAGTTATAATTCATCATCCTGGTTTGAATTCTGATATTGTTATTCCACTGCGACCTGTAGAGAAAATGAACGGATCCGAAATCATGCAATACGTCGAAAATGTGTTAAATTCTCATGAACATTTGGATCTTGATGAAAATTTCAATGTCACTGTTGGAACAATGGAACTGCCTAAAGGAGGTCATAATTGTCATATTACGACATTAGATGGGCATGACAATTCATTGACAAGGAAAAAATCTGTGATTGAAATAAAGAATAAGGACTTCACGTGTTTAGGTCGTGCCATACTTTTGACATTTTTACATGCAAACAAAATGGATACTAAATTATGGAAACAACTGACACGAGACACAAAAGACATGTCTATTGAAGATCAAGTATTAAAATACAAGTCTTGTCCTCTTTGGTATTATAAACTGATAAATAAAAATGATAGAAGACAAACAGTTTTAGCACAGAAACTTTGTGAATTGTTAAAGGTGAATACACAACGGTTTCTGACGACCTCTGACATTCCCATATTTGAAGAGTTTTTTGGTGTTGATGTATTAGTAGTCTGTGCTAGAATGGGAAACAAATTTATTCGTGTACCTGAGAGTGAGAGCACGAAATCGAGAGTGTGTATATATTTAGTAGGAACAGAAAGTCATTCGCATTTTCATGGCATTTCAAACATAAGTGCATTTTTCTCTGCCAGTAAATTTTGTACTTTTTGTCTTAAACCGTACAAAGACGTGCACAGTTGTCAATATACGTGTAGAGTTTGCAATACGAAAGGGTGTGTTTTGAAAGAAGAAGAAGAAATGAGTTGTATCAAGTGTAAAATGACTTGTAGATCTTATGCATGTTTTAACAGACATAAACAGAGAAAATGTGTTAGAGGTAAAGAATCACCTTCTCGCTGTGAACAATTTTGGAAATGCACACAATGTAAAAAATGCTTTAATATCAAAGACAGAACACCACAAGAACATATTTGTGGTGAATGGATGTGTAAATATTGTAAAATGTTTAAAACCCATGATCACCTCTGTTATGTTCGTGCATTAGATGTTGAAGAAAGTAAACCGAAATTCATTTTCTTTGACATCGAAACTACCCAAAATGAGCGTACGACATGCACAGGTGGTTACCAGTCACAGCCTGACACCAACTGCAATGATTGTAGGGACAGCGTTTGTAAAAAAACATTCAAAATGTGCAAATTGTTTTCAGACTATTTGTGGCAAAGCAATACATAGGGCCAACTTAATTGTGGCCCAGAAGGTTTGTCCTCACTGCATTGATCAAGAATTGACACCCTCTTCTGTTTGTACCGAGTGTGGTACAAGATGTCAAAATTGTAGCTCTTTTAATAAGATTGATAAATGTTATGAGAAAACACCATGTAAAGATACTTGTGGTTTCAGAGAAGTCGTTTTCAAAGGCGAAAACTGTGTAAACGAATTTGGACAATGGTTGTTTTCAAAAACACACAAAGATTTCACAGTTTTTGCACACAACATGAAAGGTTTTGATGGTATATTTTTGCTTGAATATTTGATTAGTCAATCTATGCGTCCAGATTCCTTGATCTATGCAGGTTCTAAAATTATGTCTATGCATGTTGCCAGGGGTTTAAACATCAAAGTTTTAGATTCTTTGAATTTTTTACCTATGAAATTAAGTCAATTACCCTCCGCTTTCGAATTGGCAGAAAAAAACAGCGATCTGTCTAAAGGATTTTTCCCCCATTTTTTCAACAAAACTGAAAATTATGGTTATAAGGGTTCATACCCAGATCCACATTATTATGGTTATAACACCATGTCGGTAGATCAACGTAAGGCGTTTCTAGAATGGCATTGCAACAAGATTGAAAATGATAAAATATTCGATTTTGATCGTGAACTTGTTGAGTACTGTCGTAATGATGTTACCATTTTAAGAAAGGCTTGTCTTAAATTTAGGTCCATATTGATGAATATAACAGGTCATGAAGAACAGTTTGTTGACGTAAATAATGAACCTCAAATGGAAATGACCAAAGCAATATGTCCATTTACAGACATTACCATAGCATCTGTATGTTCAAGGGTTTATCGATCAAAATTCTTGAAAGAAAACTGGGCAGTGAAATTAAATAAAGAGGGTCAAATAAGCGAGTGGATACCTGCTCAAAAAATAGATGGCAATTTTAATGTTTTTCTTAATGACAAGTGGGTAAATGAAAAAGTTGTACAAACTCTTGACTATGTTATTGAAGAGAAACGGTTTTTAAATTCACCCCTTGCTCAAGTTCCTTCAAACGGTTACCACACTGATCAATACAGCAAAGCATCCATTCAATGGTTAGAATGGGTCATGGAAAAAAGTCGAAGACAAGGTCATCCTATTCACATACAACATGCTTTAAATGAAGGGGAACACAAGATAGCTAATACAAAATACAAATTAGATGGATATTGCTCTTCCACGAATACAGCTTACGAATTTTTGGGTTGTCATTTTCATGGATGTTTAAAGTGTATCCAGACAAACAGACATCGGTTAAGGTTACCTCGTACGAAACAGACTGCCAATGAACTTTTTGCACTAACAGTCAAAAAGAGAGAATACATAAAATCTTTAGGTATGAAGTATGTCGAAATATGGGAACATGAATTCAACTCTTTACTTCAATATGATCAAGATGCTAAACAATACATCAGCAGTTTAGATATACAAACTCGTCTGAACCCTCGTGATAGTTTTTTTGGAGGAAGAACTAATGCCATAAAATTGAGGTATGACGTCACCGGAAGTGAACAAATAAAGTATATCGATTTTATCAGTTTGTACCCATGGGTAAATAAATATGGGGTCTATCCCGTGGGACATCCCTCTATAATCACTTCCGGTTTGGATGACTTGGATTGAGACAAAATTTTTGGTATCGCAAAAATTAAGGTTTTGCCTCTAAGAAGCTGTTTTTTCCCGTCTTACCCCTCAGAATCGATGGCAAACTCACTTTTCCACTTTGTAGGACATGTGTACAAAACCAGAATCAAAATACATGCAGTTGTTCTGATGAAGACCGTTCTTTTGTTGGCACGTATTGTACCCCTGAAATTTTAAAAGCCCAGAGTTTGGGTTATCAAATTGTTAGCATTTATGAAGTCTACAGTTTTGAAGAAACCACACAATATGATCCCAAGTCAAAATCTGGTGGTTTGTTTGCAGAGTATATTAATTTATTTTTGAAAATAAAACAAGAAAACAGTAATTGGCCTACATGGGTAAAATCGGAGGAAGATGTCAACAAATACATCGAAACGTACATTGAAAAAGAAGGCATTCATTTAGACAAAACCAAAATATGTCAAAATAAAGCATTACGGTCTCTAGCTAAATTATTACTTAATTCATTCTGTAAATATGCCCCAAAATGCCTTTTTTCACGACAAAGAAGCTGATAAATTTTTCCAGTGTATATCAGACCCCACTAAAACAATCAAAGATTTCCATATCATATCAGATGATGCTATTCAAGTTACATGGGAAAACAAGGATCGATTCATTCCGGAAAATCTACAGACAAACATTTTTATTGCCACGTTCACGACCTGCTGGGCACGTTTGAAATTATATAGTATACTGGAAATGTTACAAGAAAGAGTCTTGTATCACGATACAGACAGCGTTATTTACATCAGTAGACCCGGAGATACAGACCCTGAATTAGGGGATTTTCTAGGGGAACTAACTTCAGAGGTCGATGAAGGAGATTATTTAGTCAATTTTGTAGCAGGGGGGCCTAAACAATATGCTTATAAAACGTACAAAGGTACTCAAGTGTGTAAGATTCGTGGTTTTTCCTTAAATTATAAAAACTCAAAAATCTTAAATTACGATTCCATGCTCGAATTGTTGACATCTTCCAAACAGGAATGTTGCTCTTCTTTAGATACTGTTATCTGTAAAAAAAGTAGAAAAAGGAAAACAACAGAAGGGGATGAAGTTAGGAGTATAGCAATAGATAATCCGTCCAAAATATTTAGGGATAAACTTAATAGAAAACTATACAACCACATTGAAGAGAAAAGGTACAAAATTGTATACACTAAGCGCGTCATACAACAGGACACATTTGATACTTTACCATATGGTTATTGATTTTGAAAACGAATTGAAACAAATATTACAACAACACTTTGTATGAATTTTATGAATATTTATTATGTGTTTATACATGTACATAATCATAAAGTACAATGTTTTATGTATTCTATTGAATTAAAATTTAATCCAATTTTTAACAGAATTATTTGTCTTTTTTTTTTAAGTGAAACATATCCAGGTGGTGCACCTTTTGTCTTTCTCCTCACTGCATATCCTTCACCCTTTTGTTTTGTCACAGTTTGCCTATTATAAATAAATGTACTTGGCACATGTATCTTTGAAAGCACAGTTCGAAATCGCTCATATCCATTAGGTGCATATTTACCCCTAGAACTTAAAGCAAATTTTATTAAGTCGAGAATATGTGAACTTTGAAATGTTACTCCATTTATAATAATTTCGCCTTTAGGATTCCATGAAAGATCCTTGCCTCCTCTAAGGACCAATAATTTAAAAAATGCTTCGGCCTTTCTGCAAAGGTTCTTTGGCACTGTTAATCTTAAAAGATCAATCATATCTTCATCTGTATGGTTCTGTTCGGTGTCATTTTCTGTAGTGTTACTGTATATAGGCTGATGAGAAATAGATTCATTTGTCTCATTTATGTCTCTAAGTATCGGGCTTTGTTCTGAGTTCTGTGTACTGTTCTTCGCTATTGTCGATATCTGGTTCATCTGTGATACGTATTCTCTCTGTAGAAGACGTTGATACTTTTCTTTTGGTAACAGAATTAGTTCTTGGGCCATTTTTAACTAAATCAATAGCAGGTTTCAAAAGAAGGTGCAATGCAGATTCCTTTTTAACCAATTGTTTTACTTTACGACTCTTTGTAACGTTTTTCGATATAAGAGTTTCAATAAATTTTTGATAAGGTTTCAATTTTTTAATAAACTGTGTACTCAATTTAAAAGTACCACTGTAAACGTTTAGTGCTATTTCACACAACACATTTAATTGTGACTCTGTAATAGTCTTTAGCAGCGATGTTCTTTGTTTAGACGTGGTGGTATATAACAATTTGAGGTATGGAACGTGTGTCTGTATCCTTTGCGCCATTTTAAACAAATGACAACATTTGATGTTTGAACAGCATATTTAAGGTTTTGGAACGTAAACTATCGTATCTTGACCTGGTATTTTTCCTCAACAGATGCCTCAGATGACGGTGACATATCAATTAGAATATAGCCATAAGGTTTGGATGTAGCTAGATCATATGCCGTTTTAAAAAAACCAACTCTTCCAGGAAATACTTGACTTCCAAAGGTCACGATTTGTCTCGCATCTCTAATATTTCTGAATAGGATAACGTACTGACAATTTAATGATATTGTTCTTGCATATTTTCCAGGCATATATAGGTTTTGAGTCAATAACATCACAGTGATGTTTTTATGATGTGCAGCAACACAAAATAAGAATAAAGAATCTTCATTTTTAGTAACTTGGTTTATCAAATCATCGATAACCAATAATACTGGTTCTCCATCTACACTCCATTTATCAAAGTCATCTCTTGTGGGTAAACCTTGGTGTAAAATGAGACCGGAAACAGAGGCTTCCATTTCAGAAAACATTGTTTGATATTCTCCGTACGCAACTACGATTTTTTGAGGTGGTGTTTTAAACATTCCTTTTGCATGTTTCATTATTTCATAGGTTAGCGTCGTTTTTCCGCACATCGTCCCACCACTCATTAAAATGGTGGTGGGACTACTAAAAGGTAATAGTGTCTTAGTTTCCCACCAATCTGACATGTCTTTGTTTAATGTGTGGTTTGTTACAATTACTAATGAAAACTAAATCGTTTTCGGGGGCGTATTCATTTAAATATAATTAAAAGACAAATACCGTAACAAATGTATATTATATTATAGATATATTTTATTACAAAATAAATTAGTCATATTTCAAAGATATGAATTAAGATTATAATTAATATTACATCATTTCAATAATGTTATAAATAACACATTTGTTTACATGTATGCAAAATACAAAATTGTAATAAGAGTCATAAACATAAACAAACAACCCCGTCTTTTTCATTTAGTAATTCATAAAATCATTAGGATTACAATTTGCGCATATTAGATATCCTAATTGGTTCTGGTGATCTTCAGATGCTTCACAAAATACAATATTGTCAATTTGTTCTTTTAATAGATGTTTCACTAAATCCATTGCACTTCTGACGTAATACCATGCGTTAGCACTTAATGTTATTCCTTGACGAGTGGGAACAACTTCAGAGTGTCCATCTGGCATAAACCATTTTCGAATGTTTATCACTGGATATCCGCTTTTAACAGTTACATACATGTTACTGCCTAAATGAACTTTGTAATCAACAGGTTTTTTGTTTACACAGGCAGTGATGTTTTCGTTTACATCATTATAATAGAGTTCGTCTAATCTTTTCCATTGTTCTAAATTTAACGCAATTCCTTTTTTAGTTGGATATAATCCATTATTTCCCAGAGTATACTGTCTAATGTGTACCTGCATTTAGCCTTTAAATTGTTTGGCTACCACAAATATATTGCCCTCAATTCCAAATCGACAAAGTTCCTTATTGTCTTCAATAATTGACGGTTTTTCTAAACAATTCTCCGTCAGTTTATCATCAGGTATTTCCTCAATTGGTATTGTATCATTTATCACTAGTTCGGGCTCACTCTCAGCTTCGGTTTTTAAAGAATCTTGATCAGCTTCGGCTTTCGAGAAATCCTGAGGCTTATATATATCCTTTACAATTTCATCATATACCAATCGCTTTTTTGGAATACTTAATTTCAAAGGACGACACCTTCTTCTTTGCAATAACGATGAAGGTTTTTTCGGAAATATACTTGAAAAATCAGACATGTTGTTGTTAAGATACTAAAACGAACCGTACGATGTTATGTCTCAGTACGAATGATGGTTATTTTGTAAAATACATGAGGTTTATATAGTCTACAATATCATTGATTTTCCCTGATTATGGAGGCGTACACCCACGTAAAAAGGATGGGTTTTGTGAGGGCGTACACCCACGAAAAAAAAGGCCGTGTGGGGGCGTACACTAACACAATAAGACCGACCACGCCGTATGTAGACTTGTAAGAACCTGTGTGGGGGCGTACACCCACGCCAAAGGGATGGGCCGGCTGGGGGCGTACACCCACGCAATAAGGGCGCCAACGCCGCCCGCCCACGCCGCCCACGCTGTGCTCCAAAGTCACCCCTATGCTGCTTCTAATAATGTAGCTCCTGTTGCCATTTGAAAACATTAATTGCAAAAAAGCACCATAGGTCCTACTTCTTTTTATTCTTACGAAGTATCCAAAAAATACAAGCAAATCTGAGAAATACTTCAGACAAGGGTTGAAGTAGAAGAAGCACAAGGAAAAATAAGACATGTTGCAAGCAAATGTCTTTAAACACATCTAAAATTATGGCTATTTACCCTAGACCAAAATATTGGCCACCAAACGGGTGGTGTGCGCAATTCTGGTACCACCATAATACAAACTCGGAGTTTTTGCGACGTGAAATAATTTAAAACTGGCGAAATCAAACCAAAAGGAGGAAACACATAAGGATTAGTTTCATCCTGTAAATCCTGGGGAAAAGAGATTAACCCCATTGGGCAAAGGAGAAGGAAAAGGCGTGAAATGTTTTAGTTTTTTGCCATCAATCCCCAACATAACATTAGAATCAAGAGCCATAAGGTCAACTGTATGGGGGCCATACTTACTCTGTATTAAATTCCACTTGTCCTCAGATAACTGACACTCCTGTAATGACAAAGAATGTGATATCTTATCTGCTGGATTGTCCTTGGTAGCAATATACTGGACTTTCAGATCAATATTACACTTCTGAGACAACTCAAAAAACTTCATAAGAACATCATTTAAATCAGAATTCTTACTTACCTGATTATTCTATGCATCTACTAAAGCCTCGTTATCTACAAAATCATCAACCCTGTAGTTTTTCAAATCGTCGAATAATAATGGAATAGTGTTAATAAGTGCATCTGTCTCCTTTAAATGAATAGGCCTAGCATCATTACTATCAAAAAACATCACCAAAACAGAGCCTGGATTTATCCATTACTAATGCTCCCCATTTATATCCAGATGCATCCGTAGCTAAATTTATTTGCAAATGTTTCTCACCACGCCAGGGATTTAACCTACGCCTTGTGTATGAAAAATATTTTTTTATAAATTTAATTCATATTATTACTTTTCTAAAATGCTGGAATTTTAATCTTGACTGGCATAAAACTAAAGAAAGATATCTGGTGCTATAATTAGACACCATTCAATCTTTAGATCAAAACATTTTATACTCGCAGCAACAGCTAGGATTTTACAGGACTTTTGAGAATATTTCACATTAACCCAGATGTGAATGATGACGAGCTGACAGTATCATGTCGGTCATCCATAATATTGTAACAAACATAATTTTTTTCAACCCCTACTCCCCCTTCTATCTCCACCCATGCTATAGTTTTCACTGTTACAAATATTATTTCATTCTACGATGGTTCAAATTTTCTTTAACTAACGACATTTAATACAGTATTTTAAAAAAGAATGACCCAAAAGTTCTGTGACCTATGTTCTATTATCATTGATACATTAACAACTATCAAAGATAATGCTATCGTTGAAATTTGGACTTGCCAGTGCAAAAAAAATAGGAATTGTAACTGAAAATACGTACTTGACAGTAACAAAATAAATGACAAGTTTGTGACAACAAATGAATTAGTGAAATAAGTAAAATGACTAGATAGATTAAGAAAAAACTGAAACCGCTGGATTATTAAAGTCTCAGCTCTGCATATGTATAATTTGAATTATCTCTTTACAAAAGTCTGTTGTAGAATTTAGGTCAGGACTAATTACAATTCTAGTTACTACCCTAACTGGTCTGGTCTTGAAAAAAAACTTGAACTCTGAATTTGCAAATAAAAAAAAAGAATGACTGTAAATTCCATATAAGCCGAGATTATCTTTAGCAAGTTAAGCTGATAAATACTTACCATCTTTTTTCCGTAGCTTGATGTAAAGTTGGTCATTTTTTAGTTTTTACCTAAAATAATTAAAAACAAACCGCTTTTAAAACTGCAATCATCTACATTGGAATCTGGAAAAATTTTCACGATCGTCGGCGCAAAGGACAAATCCGGTAGCCATCTTTCATAGATAAATGAAATTAAACAAAATATTAAATAAATAATTCAATAACCATAAATAGATAAATGAAATTAAATAAAATATTAAATAATGACAACTGCTCTGTTAGTGATTCTTGATAGATTTTCAGGTTTAATTGATTTGTGATCATGAGCAGATGCATTTGCTAATGTGATTTATGTATTGTTAAAAACATGGGATGATTATTAAAGTCCTTTAAAAGTAATTAAACCATTGCACATATATCTATGAAATTTTGATGTGAATTTTAATTTTTTTCAGATACTGTCAATGTGGTTTACAGGAAGTTATGTCATGTGATGAACCCATTTGTGATACACCAAATACTTGTGACAAAGATTCCCAAACATCCTTAACTGAAGTTTGTGATGAAGGAATTCAAGTTATTCGTCCTGAAATAACAATTGATGACATAAAAGACTCGGACAGTCAGGTCCAGTTTTACACTGGGTTACCAAATTTGTGCTTTGTTTGAAAGTTTTGTAAAGCATGGAGCAGACAAACTTTCAGTGGATGGGGAAAACTTGAAAGTCATTTCCAAACGAAATAAAGATTGTTTGATCAATTTTTTATGGTACGAATGAGACCGAGGCTAGGTAAGAGATCTAGAATACATGTTTAAGATATCTTCAGGTAGAATCTCTTTGATATTTGATGCATGGATTAACTTGATGTCAAAATGTTTAAATGAAATTGTGTTTTTACCTTCTTTAGAAATTTAAAAAAACAAAGTTCCAAAATGTTTTGAGAAGTTTGCTGATACAAGGATTATTCTGGATTGTACTGAAGTATTTGTGCAGACACCATCATCTTTGGACAATATGTCATTTACTTATTCCAATTACAAGTCCCTTAACACATATAAAGCACTTGTTGGTATAAACATGAGAGGGGTGAGTGAGTGAGTGAGTTTTTGTTAAAAGCCGCATCAGCGTTATTGCAGCTATTTGCGGCTAGAGAATGTTAAAAATATAAGAATCTATAAAAATAAAATTTATGTAAACTAATTAAAATAGATTCTAAAGCAATTACTAAACCGATAAAAACCAGTAATATCACAGATTAGTAATCATAAAAGACTGGATAATAAATGATAAAAATTACATTTTATTGAACAAGTTTATTTTAAAATTTGATGCCACACGATAGTATTGTTGTTTCTGCTTATTTTTATTTCAAATTTGTTTACTATTGTAAGAAAAAATGTACGCAACAAATGATGAATTTTGTCCCGTTGCATCACTCAAATTGTTTTTAAGCAAATGTGATCCAACTTCCAACTCCCTTTTTAATGGTTGTCTGTCTCCCGTTTCACACAGTGATAACACTTGGTATAATACAAAGCCTGTGAAAGCTTATCAGTTTTCCCGGTTTATGCCTGAAATTGTAAACATGCCAGTTGTACTAAGTATTACACTGCTCACTGTCTCCGGGCAACAACCATACAAGCAATGAACGATGCCGGTATGGAGCTCAGGCACATTATGTTTATGAGCGGTCATCGAAACGAGAGCTCTGTGACAAGCTATAACCGTCACTGTTCCACTTGGCAAAAGCGTGATATCAGCCATACACTGTCGTCTGTTGTAAATGCTAGCTCTGTTCCATACACTGAATCGCATCTTGTTCCCACGGTCCCGCGTAGCCATCGAAATAAATCATCGTACGTTGTTCCCACGGTCCCGCGTAGCCATCCACCTGCGCTCCCTCAGTCGTTTCAACAGACTGATATACTTTCACAGGTAATCCAATTGGTAAATTCCACATCTAGTAACAGTGCCATGTCATCTGGATTTATTTTCAATTCGTCTTTTCATAACTGCACATTTCATTTTACCAGCAATAAGTAATCGATAAACCAGTATATGTGTGTACATCAAACGTAACACAGACGTAGACTGACGTAGACTGAATGTTGAGCAGCTGCTGATCACTCGTCATCTTAACGCTGATTGGCTAGTTATAAAACTGTAACAATCAGGTCATATTTATTCGACTCATGGCGAATATAAAATTGATTTAAATGTTTCGGTTTTTATTTTCTTTTTTAAAAAAAATTATTGTGTATAGGATGCCTTAATTAAATTATAAGGAATAACTTTGATAATTTTTTTATTGGTGTATAAACGAAAAAACGATTTGCACACTTTTGAATAATGTGCTACGCGCATTATCCAGTGTGCAAATCGTTTATTCTTTTATACACCAATAAAAAAAATTAGCACAGTTATTCCTTAAGTAAATTATTTACAAAGACATTAAAACTATCATAGCAGTAAAGTCTTCTTAAATGAGAGGACGTGCAATTAATATTAGATGTTGTTACCATGGGTTGTGAGATATTTTTTATAAATTAATTTCAACTTTCCATCATCAACTAAAATTGTATTACTGACTCGTATGTGATTTTTTAAGGATGACATTCAGTTAACTTCAGAGTCTTTAGACAGTGAAAATGAAGATGATAGCTTGGTAAGATAATTTTTTTTATTTTCAATTTTTATTCAAGGGCAGGGGTCATTTCGAGTCTTGCTATTTTCAATTTGTAGTAGTGACTCATTGATTTTGGCCATGTGAAATGCAAAAAACATTTCACATTTTTTCTGAATAAATTTTAGTTCAGAATGCTGATTGTGAATCTAAGTTTATACATGTAAATTAAAGATTCAATTAAACTGTTTAATTATAAGAGTTGAGCAATTTTCCAATGTCATTAAATTTTCATTTGTGTTTTTAGAATTACTTTGATGGTAATTGTTTTTAATTCATTCATAAATACCACATAATGTTTGCGTTGGCCAACTGAATTTCCTTGTAAAGTAAAACATTTTAGCTTTTAAAAATGCTGTTGGGAATGCCTAGCATTCAGAGTCCTAGCTACTTGTATTTAAGATATGGGTCAAAATTAATACATGTTCACATACATGTATGTTGTTTAACACAAGTGTTATGGGGTACAAATATCAATTGGTTGAGATGTGAATGAACACTAATATTATGCTATTGTTTGTTGGTGTTTAGATATTTTATTTTAAAGTGTATTAAAGAAAAGTACAGCAGCATTTATTGCAAGTGGAAATTTTCAAAATGTGATTCTAAATTTGTTCTTTCAAATCCAACATTATAGTTCATTATGGTTACATTATTATATTCATTATATACTTTAGGGAAGCCTGTTCAGCATAATCATATGTACATGTGTAATTTGCACTACCTGTATACATGCTTTTCTGCCTCACTATTTATTATATACACGTTAGCTTTTACTATTGCTCTTCCTTGTTATACACAATGTAGAATATCAAGAAGGCGGGATTACTTTAAGTTGTTATATAATTTTAAAATCTTTTCAGTAAATCAACTTAGTTTATAACAGACTTGTAGTTAAAATACAAACCCATGTATCTTCTGCATTTACTGAAATCAAATTATTTTTTGAAAAAAGTACCAATGTTCAATAATCATGGTGTAGTGAGTAATGAAGGCAACCTATTTTTTAAATTCTATATCTATTTGTCAACTGTATGAACATTGTAAAAAATACAGGGTTTTATCAATGAAGTTGTAACATTTTATGTTTTTATTTGGTTGAAACAGCTATACAGTAATAAGATATATTAATTGCCATTCTGTCAATGTTGTAGCAAAGTAAACGAGTGTTTAGTGTAATCATGTATTCATATTATACTTCAATTAAATAAGAAAACATGGTAATTTAATTGGAAGCCCTCAGGTGATACTGTTCATATTAAGATTCATATAATTTCTTTCAGATTCTTTAACTTTAATTGAAAACCATTATCAAACAGGTGGCACAGGACTTAAGCTACCATTTGTATCACTGTACCATGCACTTCAATGATTTTTTTCCTGCAACTGCTTTCACACATATTTTGAACATATAGTTGTGTAAATGTTTGTTGCATCAAGACAGGGGGAATTATGTATGCATTGTGTTTTTTATGGTTTTGGATTATACACCTCAATTAACCTTGTCCAACACTGTTTCTATGAAACAGCAACTGATTTTTTAGTTAAAATATGCATGTAGCATGTTGGAATTTAAGGGCATATCGGATATCCATATAAAAATTTGTGTATAATTTTGCAAATTACTTCAAAATACAATGTGAACAGGATACAATGTTCTAAGTCAGGTTGTGTTGATAGAAAAACTCCTTTAAACATATCTTAGTTCAAAATCAAATTTTAAATACCTATATACCTGTATATCTAGTACAGTGATCTAAAGAATATACATTTCGGGGGAAAAACAGATTGTTACTTCATAGGACTTTGATGTTTTATTCATTTTTAAATTATTACAGCCAAAAATAACCTATGAAAAAAAGGCACTCATGGGCAAACAGTCAAATTTAAAGTTTGTGCAAGCGGAATTTGGAACATTCCTAGAAGAATATAAAAGGTAAATCTATGGTTATGTTCTTTAGGTAGTTTTTCATTTGACAGTACTTTCTAACATCAACTGCTGGGCATTTCGGTTATGAAATATTATGACCTAGCATTTAAAGTATTTTTATAATGTATTTCAAATTCAGATTGTGTCCATTCCATATTTTATGTTTTGCCATAAGTTTTTGTAAAGATGTAAGCCTAGCTAAATTATGATAATGTTTTATTGATTTCGTGAAGAAATATTTTATTAGAACTATGTTATGGTTTTGTTTCACAAGAATTCTACCGGTAAAATATGTTATATACTTTTTAAAAAAAATGCTCCAATATACTAGTAGCTATTTTGACTGCTAGAAATGGAAAATACCCATTGCACATTTCATTTATTTTTGTAGAAATAACACTGTCAAGATTTTTGTTCTTTACATTAAAAAGAAAACAAAAGCAAAAAGAACAATACATTTTGAAGAATTGACAGATAGTAACACCAGTGGAGAGGTTCGAGTTTTTATCTTGTTTTTATTAAGTGCAATTCCGAACTGAAATTATATCCATTAAAATTTGACATTTTTGTTATTTTCCCACCCGATATTGCAGTATTGCAACCATCTTAAGTTTACTAATCTAAAGCATTAAAGGAATAATCTGTAGACAAGTCCATTTTCCAAAGTCTTGATCAGTAAACTTATAATAAGCTGGTTGCACCGACCATCAGCATCTACTTATGCATATGTATGCATATGTGTAGCTGTAACATACATATAGAGATGGTAAACTATTCCAATTATGGTTATTTAAAACATTTGGTTTTTAATCCAATCCCGATAAACGTATGTCTGACAGTAATTTAGTAGCTTAAATATTTTTTTTCTTGATTTGATTTTTAAGGATACTGATGGTGATCATCATGAATCAGAAATACATGTAATAGATCAGGCTCATGATGATCATGAACTAGAAATAATACATCAGGCTCAGGATACACATGTAGCGGCTACTGTGTGTTCCGAACAGTGCCCAAATAGAAAAAGGGTCGAACAATTGGAGAGAGAAAATAGAGCCCTGAAAATGTTGGCAAGAGGTAATGTCCAATTTAAATTTGCCTCAACTGCCGTATTTACATGTAATTTCAAAATGTTTTTTGCTACATTATTGATTGTAATTTATTCTGTTTCGTACAGCTAAATCAATTTGTTGTTTACATCAAGTCATTTGTTGTTAATGTGTATATTGGTTTATTGTAGTAAACATTGATTTACAAACATGCACACACTTTTTTAAAAAAGACCAGACTTGCTCTTCCATTCTCTCAATGTCAGACTATATGGTAGAAAATTATAAATTACAATGTTAATATTCAGTAATATTATACAGTTCGTATAAAATTTTACCAGTCGTGTGGCAAAATAGAAACAGACACTTGAAATTACAGTATTTGTAATATTAAGTCATAACTTTTTTCGGCTAAAGTGAGCATGCTATTCTAATTGAAGTTTGTTGTCGTTGTTTAGGGAGTGTACTTTTACATTTTTAGCTCACTGGAGGTGAAAGCTGAGATGAGCTATTGCACTGGTTCACCGTCTTTCATGCATTAACTTTTTACATTATCATCTTCTTTAAAACTACCAGGCAAAATTTAATGAAACTTGGTGATTATAAATCCGGGGTGAAGGGCTTGCACAAATCAAGGAGTTACATCCCCTTAGGTCCCAAGTTTAAATCTTTAAAAATCATTTTCTCTGAATGTACATATATATAGCTTATAGTTAGAGAGAGTGAGTGTGTGGGTGTGTTTGTGTTTGATTATATATACTGTTTACCAAATATTTTGAAGTACATTGATTCTAAAGCATTCAAAACATTAATAATTTTAAAAAAGCTTATACGTGTAGTTTTAATCTAATTAATAGGTCTTGTTAAATTATATTTTCAGCTGATTGTTTAAACACACTGGGTAATCAAGTTACTGCAGGTTTGCTCTCTCCAGATGTAGCAAAAGCTAATAAAGTATGTTACACTTAATGTATTAAACAGTTGGTATAAGTTCAGTTGGTTAAGCTATTGTTAAAGTCTTATATTCTTAGATATTGCAGAACAAGTTAAATGAACTGATTTATATAATTGGTGTTAATAAAGTGTTCATGTCAGTAATTATCTGCACATCTGTATATTGTGCTAGGTAAGAGTGTAAAATCTATATTATCACAAAAACAACATAGTTAAAAAATTATATGATGTTTGTTGTTAAATATATTCTACAATATATTTTCATATTGCACTATACCAGGTTTCATCTACAAATAAATACAATTTAATATCTGAACATTATTACTTAATCTTGAAGTTAAGTTTAATGTAATCTGTTGCTATTTTTTTGCCAGTATGACTGGTTAATGAACTAAAAAAAAGTATAGTCCCGCTTGTGACAAATATTGTCACCATGTATAATAGGATGATATTTACAATGTGTGTTAACATGCATTGTTCCTGTTGATAAATACAGAAAACTAACAGTTTTGACAACACTATACAACTAAATTGCACATTTAGTATTTTTTATACAGTGATACTTTATATCTTTATATCACAATCATAATATATCTATTTTAAATGGTAGAAGTAAACCCCAACAGTAACATTGATGTTACGCATGCACAAATGCAGAATGTTATGTGTGGGGCCAAATCATGGACACAGATGGCCACACGCCTTCTGCGTTGTTTTACAACAAGGAAGAGCTGATCACATTGGGATCATCTACTGCAATTGATTCAGATATTCGTACTGCCATAGAAAGTAAGTTATGAATATATAATACAAATACCAGTGAAATTTTGATGTGCCAGATGTGCACATTTCGTAAATTCATACGTGTATTTTTACCTATGATGCTATATTAACTGCCATAGAAAGTAAGTTATGAATCATACGTGTATTTTTACCTATGATGCTATATTGAATATTCTGTTTGACAAGATGACCACCAGTATGAGGTCGAATTATTATTTGTTGTCCAGTTTTTAACTTCTCATCTGTTTGTAGGTTAAATTCAATTTTTATTAGTAATTTTTAACTACCTAGCACATAGCTTTGCAGGCAATATCTTGTTTATTATAAACCAAAAACAAAAACAAGAAATTTATAAAAACATGTTTGATAATTTACATTAAATTTAATTTTCAGCATATGCAGTCGGTTGAAAATCTAAAAACGGTGAAGTTAGACAAAATAAGGAAAGCCATGTCTAACCATGTAAAAGAATTACAAAGGTATTTTGAACATTGTAAGATAGTATAAAGTATGTAACAAATATTTATACTAAAAAGTTTCTGATATTTTTAATTCTCCTGTTGGTGTCAAATAGTTTGGCATTTTACAATTGGCATTTTTTTTCAATTTCCGATAAAAATTTTGGCCTAGCACAGGTGCAGATTCCTGGTTTTGACCCCTAAATTAACCTGCAATTGGATCTTCTCTATTGTACTCACATGTAAAATGTACAGTATTACAGACTGTTATAGAAATATGTCAGATTGCAGCTGATTCTTATCCATAATGTAAATATTGAAAAGAAAATTCCTTTGCACTGTTACTAAAAAAGTGGAGATTGATATTTTATGATGATGGTGATCATCAAAATATTAAGGCGACATGTTACATTATAAAATCACCCCCAGCTTCGCTTACTTCGATATGAATGCATCCTAACGAACATTTCTGTTATAGCCTTATTGTAATGTATACATAAACAATGTGAATACTTTGTCAATATGTAATGATATACATGTATATTTATCTATTAGTACAGGAAGAGGAAAATAAAGGCAAGATAGTGGAGACTCCTGCAGATGCTGTTGCCATGTTCAAATTGAACTAAAAATCATGTAAAATTGATTCAATTTATTAATTTCCCTTAGGGCTAGGAGGCACAAAGGCATGGACAGCTATTAATAAATTTTAAAATTTAAAATGGTTATTTTCTAATTGTTTTGAGATTCTACATTCAGTAGATAGAAACAAATCAATCCCACAGACTAGCATCGTCATATCTTTCCGGTTAGTCCGTTTCTAGGTCCAGTCTAGGTCAGGATGTTTTTCATTCTAGTCTCGCTTTAGTCCGTTTTCGGTCTGGGTAAGTTTCACATTTTTAAAAGCTATATTCCGTTTTTTGTCTGGTATATATATTTTTTTTAAGAGTCCGGAACTAGTTCCAGTTTCTGGTCCAGAATGTTTCACCAATACCGTTTTTTCAGTCTGGAATTAGTCCGGTTTGGTCTTGATTTGGAATACAGTTTTATAGTTTTAAAGGTATACAATATAGGATCTTTTACCACCCAGACTAAAATTGGACTACCAGACAGACTGAATCCGGACTTTATCGCAGACCACATCCAGAATAAGATACAGACCAATTACGGACCTAAAAAATTTGTAGGGGTAAATATAGATTCCAATATTGCCTGAGGCTAACCTCTTAATTATTTTTTTTAAAAAAGGTTATGCCATTATGGGATTACTTTAAATTAATATTTGTCACTCAAAAATACAAAAGGGGAATTGCGACTGTATATTTATTTTAAAACAATTAATTATTAATATTTAAATTTAAGTAATGTTAACATTTCAGGAAAATTCAACAGGATTATATAAGGACCAACTCACATGTCCAACCACAACCTGAAAAGAATTTCTAAAGAAAAAATCAACTGTAAAATACAGTTTTTACTACAGGGAAAAATAATAAAAGAAGCTTTTATTTACCTGTCACAAGAATTTCCATATATGTAAGTGAAACTACTTATTAGTTTTCTCAAGGCTATTTTAATCTTTGACTCATTTGCTTACCAAAGTTGATTTGTACACAAGGATTTCACTATACATATCATTTTGTTAGTCACCTTAAATATGTATAGATAGTCGAGATAAAATATTTAAAAAAATATTCAGATCTATTTAAAGACCACACATGCCAATTTTAAAGACAATCAGAGCGGTATTACAGAAATTAAGATGTTATATGTGAGTGCATCATTTGAAAATACACATAATTTCAAGTTACGAGCCTGTAATACAAATGCCTTATGTCTTCTCTTGGGCAGTTAAAGATATAATATGTATTATTTAAAGCTAAAATCAATTTAAAAACTTTCTGAAGAGACTTTTTATTAATAATCAAGACTATTTAGGGAGATATTTGTATCTTTGGGTCATCTGTCAAAGTAAATGCACTTTTACACAAGGATTTCACTATACATATCATGTCATATATAATGGAATTTTGTTTGTCACTACAAATATCTATAAGATAGTTAAGATAAAATGTTAAAAAATATTCAGATCCAATTAAAGATAAAATGTCAACTTGAAAATCAATCTGAGCAGTATTAAAGAAATTAGAATGTTATATGTGGGTGTATTATTTGAAAATTCACTTGATTTCAAGTTGTGAGCCTTTAATACAAATGTCTTATGGCCTCTTTTGGGTAATAAAATATATAATATGAGTTATTTAAAGCTGAAATTAGTTTGAAAATTTCCTGAAGATACCTTTTATTAATAATCAAGACTATTTAGGAATATATTTCTATCTCTGAATCATCTGTCTAAGTAAATGTTTTTGTATACATGGATTTCACTATACACATTATGTCATATATAATGGAATGTTGTTTGTCACTTCAAATATCTTAAGATAATAAATTTAAATATTCTTCATATCTATTAAAAGATAATACATGCCAAAGTCAGAGACAATCTGAGCAGTATTAAAGAAATTAAAGTGTTATATGTGAGTGAAGAATTGGAAAATTCACTTGATTTTAAGGTATGAGCCTGTAATACAAATGCCTCAGGGCCTCTCTTGGGTAGTAAAAGATTAAAGATTAAATATGTATTATTTATAACTAAAATCAATTTAAAAACTTTCTGAAGATATTTTATTAATAATAAAACTATTTAGGGAGATATTTGTATCTTTGGGTTTATCTGTCGACGTAAATGTATTTGTACACAAGGATTTCACTATACATATCATATTATATACAATGGATTTTTATTTGTCACTTCATATATCTATAACATAGTCGAAATTAAATATTAAAAAATATTTCGATCTATTTTAAGAAAATACATGCCAAATTCAAAATCTGAGCAGTATTAAAGAAATTAGAATGTTATATGTGAGTGCATTATTTGAAAATTCACTTGATTGCAACTTATGAGCCTGTAATACAAATGCTATATGGCCTTTTGTGGGTAGTGAAAGATATAATATGTATTATATTTAAAGCTGAAATCAGTTTGACAACTTCCTGAAGATACTTTTTAATAAAAATCAAGATTATTTAGGGAGAAATTTGTATCTTTGGCTCATCTGTTAAGTAAATGTATAGAAATTTGTTTAAAATAATTCATAATAACAAAGAGTAACATATAAAAATAATTATTGAATTAGTAGATATTGTGTTTATACAGGTCTTAGAATGATATATCATCTTCGTCATTATCTTACTTCAGAAATATAAATATTGGACCTGATGTACTGAATATAATAGTAAAGACTAAAGCATATAATATATCTTTTATTTAACTTTCAAATATCGTTATTAGCATATGATGTATGCAGTTTTCTTACCTAATAAACTTACTTTTTGAATTTTATATCTGTAATAGATTATAAATAGATTTTTAAAAGTAATGTATATATAGCATATCTTAATATAATATTTTGGTTGCCTTTAATAAGTTATTTTGCAATCAGCACTTATGAAATTTTGATTAATATAAAAAAATAAATCATTATTAAATCATTATATAAAAAAGATTATTTATTTTTGATTTTAAATTAATCAATATTTTCAAGAATATAAGGTTTTGAAATTGTGATATGCGTTAATAGTCTAAAGGTAATTATCTATGATATTTTAATTAAATGTTAATTTCAGCAACACCTGGTAGAAATTGACAGGCAGTGTAATTACTAGGTGAGAAAACACAAACACCCTTCCTTCAAGAACATGTTAATGTTTTATTCAATTTTTTGATAAAAATAATTTGATAAAACTGGCATATGAAAACACGTGGTTAGTGTAAACAGTTTTGAGAGAGTAGTTTAACTTTTCAAAATATATACTTTTGACATATTCTGTTTCAGGTGACAACGATGAAGATCAGCCTCATAAGAGACTCGAAAGAACATTTATGAAATTGATGGATTAAAAGCTGCAGGATGAAACTTGGGCCCCACAGACTGCCCAAACCATTTTTATTCATTGAGACAGTGTTGTGAATTTCTTCTGACTGACAAACATTCTTGTAGAAGATTTCAGGCAGGAAGTCGAGAAGATGAAAGTAAAATGATTTTAGATTCTAGATTTATTCATATTTTCCTAAAATTTATAAAACCAGTTAAAAATAATATATCCATATCCATTTTTATGCGTACTTTTAGGATAAATGTAAAAGATGGATCGAGTCACTTAAAAAGGACAAGTCCAAGAGAATCAATGAACAGCAAATAAAGACACAAGGTTTCATTTTCATATTTTAATAATTAAAATGTTAGATAATGAATAAAAAATAAAAAGAAGTAAATAAATAATTTTTATAAAATAAACTCTAATGCATAAACCAAATAATTTTTTTATAAAATTCTTGCGACGAAATAATGTTCTTAGACATTATAATCAGCTAGTGATCTTTTAAACGCTTGATTAATCATAATACTTCAAATATGAGTTATATATTCAAAATAAGAAAATGCGGGTTTTTTATACTTACAAATTATGTTTCATATCTATATCTGCTGAATTTTAAGAAGAGACTGACCAGTTTAAACAAAAATTATGATTTTACTTCGTCCAAATAAATCGGATCTTATGATGATAATAAGCTGAGAAATTTACTAACTGTTAAGAACTGTAAAGAAATTGCTTTTCCTTTCAAAAATTTTAAATTCTGATTACAACAAGAGGCCAAATAGGGCCTGTATCGCTCACCTAGCACATCCTTATTTTGTTCTTTGTTTTTTCTTTTTAAATTTATCCAATCCGTAGAATGTAAACAAACTCACAAACAAGATCCTTTATTATTTCAAGCACTATTTAACATAAATTTCTTTTCAATTGGCCATGTACTTTCAGAAGATTTAGGCTGAAATAGACCTTTTTTGCATGCTACATAATTATTGCGAAAATGAAAAATTGTATAGAAAAACCCATTACAAATGTTTTATCCCCAACATCTAGTTTCTATGTTTTAAATTTCAACAATTGAAGCTATACCACTCGAGGACCTTCCACATTCAATTTCCTTTCAAGTGGCCATGTACTTTCAGAGAACAGGATTTTCAAAGATTTTGGCTAAAAATAGACCTTATTTGGATATTACGTAATTATTGCACAAACGAAAAATTTTACAGACAAACCCGTTACAAACGTTTTATCCCCCGACATCTATTTTCTATGTTTCAAATATTAATAAAATCGGTACATAAATAACCCCATAATGGCCATTTTTAGATTTTTGCTATTAATAGTAACGGAAGCCATCTTGGATTTCCGTCAGACATGTCGGATACAATTTTGACTTTACACCACTCAAGGACCTTACACACTCAATGTCCTTTCAATTGGCCATGTACTTTCAGAGAAGATTTTCAAAGATTTCGGCAAAAAATAGAACTTATTTGCATATTACGTAATTATCGCACAAACGAAAAATCGTACAGAAAAACCCGTTATATATGTTTTATCCCCGACATCTATTTTCTATGTTTCAAATTTCAACAAAATCGGTACATAATTAAACCCATAATGACCATTTTTCGATTTTTGCTATTTATAGTAATGGCAGCCATCTTGGATTTCCGACAGACATGCCGGATACAATTTTGAATCTATACCACACAAGGACCTTCCACACTCAATATCATTCCAATTGGCCATGTACTTTCAGAGAAGATTTTCAAAGCTAAAAATAGACCTTAACTTGCATATTACGTAATTATTGTAAAAACTAAAATCATACAGAGAAAACCGTTATATATGGTTAATCCCCCGACATCTTTTTTCTATGCTTAAATTTCAACAAAATCGGTACATAAATGAACCTGTAATGGCCATTTATAGGTTTTTGCTTTTTATAGTAACGGTAGCCATCTTGGATTTAGGACGGACATGTCGGATACAATTTTTAATCTATAGCAACTAAGGACCTTTCATACCAAATTTCATATGAATTGGTCTATTGGTTTCAGAGAAGAAGATTAAAGTTTACGGACGCACGCACGCACTCAAGTACGCACGCTTTACCATTCCATAAGCTGCCAGGTGAGCTAAAAATAGTTACTTTTACTCAAAGAAAACCAACTACATTATATTGACAGAAATATCACAAATGTTTATCTGTATTTGAAAGGTAAATAAATCACAAATTACTAGCAGTGAGCATTTGTTCCTTAAACACGTGATTTCATTTACGCTACAAAATATTTGCCATTATTATTTGAAAATGAAATTATGATATTGTAAATAATCATTAAAATATTCCAAAATTTAACAAAATGAAGCTCGTTTTTCAAAACCGTGAGAAGAAACTACACACCATTCATAACCGCCGTCCTTTTATACCCGTCTGGTCAATTTTATATTATTGATAATTTACGTTAAATGAATAGCAAAAAATAAAGTATTGGTCAAAATCTACCACTTTTAATTTTCACAATAAATACATTTTTTTAGTTTTCAAAAGAAAATAATAATTTTAAAATTCTAGTGAATATTTTGTTTAAGTTTTAGTCAAAATATTTTTTTAAGTTTTATTCTTTTTTTTTAAAGTTTTCATAAAAGAGAAAAATAATTTTTAAAATTTTAGTGAATATATTTTTTTAAGTTTTAGTCAAAAATTATTTTAAAGTGTTATTAATTTTTTTTTAAAGTTTTCAGAAAAGAGATAAATAATTTTAAAGATTTATTAATTTATTTTTTTAATTTTTCGTAAAAGAGAAAAAAAATTTAAAGTTTTCTTAATTTATTTTTTAAAGTTTTCATAAAAGATAAAACTATTTTTTAAAGTTTTAGTAAAGAATTTTTTTTTAGTTTTAGTCAAAATAATTTTTAAAGTTTTATTAATTTTTTTAAGTTCTCATAAAAAGAGAAAAATAATGTTTATAGTCTTCAAAAGTGATAAGTAATATTAAAAGTTTTCCTCTATAAATTTCAGTTACCTTGATAAAGATTAAATGGTTGATTTTATGTGATGGTGACTTAAGTTATTAAAGTCAGTTAATGAGTACAATACACTTAACAGTAGAAAAACTCTCTTAGTTATTGTCCATCGACTCGGACACGTGTTGCCGCTTCTTTTATCTGGACAAACCCGCGCGAACACATGGATGGACTTTGATAATGTAACATAACTAATGACCACTGATTGGTCAGTTTCTGAAGGCTATCTCGCCAGCTTCCCTCAAACTTTCACAGTAGCTACCGAGAGTCATGGGTCCTGTTGTGTATTTTATACACATTAAGTTTATGCACT
>JARBDR010000414.1:0-18715 GCA_029721355.1 Tegillarca granosa | reverse complement strand
ATTCAAGAAGAGGTTCTTAACCTAATGAAGCAGCCAACTAAGGATTTAAAACAAAACAAGATGATGGAACCTACAGGAACATCTAAAACACAAAATACTTATAACTAGCTTCTTAGAACTTGTACCAAAAACAACGACAAATTATGTTATTATATTTTTAGGGCTTTCGTAGTTTACAAAAACTGATCTTTCATTACAATCAAATTTTAGGAAGTTTCATTTAATTAAAGTTCGCAGCAATGTATTTATTCTAGCCTTCTGGTACACGTGTATAGAGTCGCCAATTAATAAAATACCATTTCTTCTGAATTTTTCAATTTGTTCTGACTCTAAAATGATATATATAAAACAGAAATACCTGTTATGTGAACATTTCGGAAAATCGTTCCTCATCAGTGAAAAGTTTGATAGATAAAAAACACAAGCCAAACAGTTGGAAATTAATTAATCAAAAGTTCCAAAATTATGTGAATCCAAATCCAGCTAAAAAATGTTATGCATGAGGGAACGAACTTGGGGGCACTATAGTTTCCCGCGACAAAACTTTGTGCAAATACGTCAAAGAATATGCTAAACTTAAAACATATATTCACAAATGCTACTTTAAGTTTTGAATTAATTCAGGAAAATGTAGCATTCTGCAACATTAACACAGCATTTGTACTTGTACCTTCTCATGAACAGGTCTACATATCTCGAAGTCAATCCCGAAAGATTTGGAGGATTAGCAGAATACAAAGTTATATAATCTCATAAAATTAAAATTCAAAACAGTTTTTCGCATATGCTCTTCTATGTTCATTCGGGAAGTTATGTTTGTTCTTCGAAGGGGCACTATAGTTTGTTTGCTTTCGGAGGGGGCACTTTAGTTGAAGACTTATAAAGACGTTTAATATTTAAGGAATAACTTGTGTTTTTAACAAGTTTATTGAGTCATAACATGAAAAACGGTGTGCAAACTTCATAATCGGCGTAGCGCGTTATGAAAAAGTGTGCACACCGTTTTTCATGTTATGCCTCAATAAACTTGTTAAAAACACAAGTTATTCCTTATAATTTAATTTTAAACACTTAAACTGAAACATAAAACAAAATGCAATGTTTTGTTTTATTTTTCTTGATTTTTTTATTAATTAAAAAAATCCTAGGCGTTATCAACAAACAATTTCAGCCATTGAAATGGAAAGAGTCATTACGTCACGCCATTGACGTTTAGCGTTGCTATGGTCGCGTATTTTATTGGAGTATAACATGAAAAACGAGCACGTGCATTTACGTTGTGTTTTTGTTGCAGTATGATATAACAGAATTTTGAAATTAAATTATGATGCATTACAAAAATGTTTGCTTTTTTGATAAATGAAAAATATTCCAGTCTTGGCCGATTAAAGTTAAAAAAAAAAAAGCTGTTTTCCCATTTAGGCCTAAAACCTAACTTTGTACACTTTAAAAACTACATTTCACAAGGATGCTAAATATGAATGATAAATCACTTATACTTTTGACCCCTTTATGGGACCCAAAGGGAACGAAAACTTCATCAAAACATTAATTTTGTCAATTATCATCAATTTTTACTTGGGTGTTTCGAAGGAGATGATAAAAAAGTAAATTTATTAGAGCACTAGACGATGTAAACAGACTTATCAAAGGCAATAGTTCGCCTAAACCTTAACCATTCGGTTAAATGGTCTCTTGCGCTCAGTTCTAGGGGTGATGGTTAAAACCGTAGTACTCACGGAAATCCACAGATTTTTGACAAGAGAATTGACACACCTTGTCATCTTAAGATCTACCCAAGCAGGCTTGGAACCTAGTCGTTGAGAGGCACTGTGATCTGTAAGCATGCGCTTTAGACCACTTGGTCACTGAAGCTGCTTGATGAAAAAGAGAGGTAAGGTAAAATGAAAAATTAAGTCTGTTGTTTTAATCGTCTTGCTTCGTGCTGACTTTAAAAAACAGTTGAAGAAATCTTAGGCCATCAAGTTTGTCAACATTTTTCTTAAGTTTGCCGAAATTTGCAGAAGTATTGAAACTTAATACATACAAAAGCATAATTTCAATCTACCTGCAAAGTAAACAAGCTTAGGGTCAGTGCTGCATGCAGCACTATCCCCTGCTCCTTGACTGGTTTAGGAAAATTGAGGGTTTAGTTGTAACATATTAAAATATAGTTACAAAACAAATGACCCAGTACCTTTTGAGTGTAGGCGTGGCATGCTTGAGAACCCTCCCTGTACATTTCTATGGACGCACTGCGTTATACAACGGTATAAATTTCTGCTAGTTTACCTACAGCTTGTGACTTCTCAATATAAGTGACATATTCTTGACTGAAATGTAAAATCGCATTCAATCAACCAACATCATATATTATCACTGAATGAAGTTTCAATAAAATTGGTGATCCCAGCCTAAAGAACCATAAAATCTTTTTTTAGCAAAAGTCACTTAAGTAGCTGACTTATTGACAATTTCATGGTCAGGGGATATCTAGACACAGCAGACATACACTATGAACCATCACACTTATATAAGAACAAGCTGTCCTAAAGACAATGTACTTGGCAGTGTTAAGAAGCACCAACAAAGTTATTACTCAATAGACTGACTTTATTAGGACAGTATAAATTATGGTTTAAAGTTACAATAATTACATTCACATTTAAAATTATGTATTCTATATATAACAACAATGTAATATCATAAAAAATTCACAAAAAGTATATTTACAAATTTACATCTCTCTCTCTCTTTCTCTCTCTCTCTCTCTCTCAGACTCTTGATCATTTCTTCAGGTGTGTTCAAAAGATCTCCATTAAGAACAATGTGCAATCATACAATATCCATATTATTTTTACTTTTGAAATACACCAGTATTTTGGAAAGTAAAGTATACAGCCATATCTCCATAAAGGTTTAAAAATGATTTTTTTTTCAATCCATCCAACATATGATGAATATGAATATAGTCAATATGACTTTTCATATCCAATTTACACACACATACTAATATTGAGGAGAACAGAAATATACAGTAATTTATGTGTGGCATATGACCTTGCAAACTATCCATGCACTTTTATATTGGCACCCCAATTCTCCCTTTTGCTCAAGTGCAAACACACAAAAACACACAAAACACATGTGTTGCAACAATTAATGTAAGTTTTAGTTATATTTAAATCAGCAAGTATGTTTAATGTTGTATGCGAGATATTCTCACATGTTGCAAAATATCACAAGAAGATTTTTTTTTACATTAATTCAATGTTAAGTGACATTGAAGCATTTCATTAAATTAACATTCAATTGGATAGATAAATTACCTGGAAGTTACAGTTTACAAGGAAAGTCCTACAGGTGAATAGATAACAAATTTGGGTATTAATAGATCACTTTGTTATTGGGATAGTATCTTTTTAATTAAATACATTCAACATCAGTTTTTTTATCATTATTTTAATCAGAACCTGTTTAATTTCTTTAGCATTATTAGGATTCATTCATATTAAAACATTATCAAAAGTGTTAGGACAGAACTCAAAGTTGAATGCTAAATACTTTTTAACACTTAAAAACTTAAACCATACTTGAATAATGTATTAAAATTGATACAATTATTTAAAACATTTTTCAAGAAATTAACCATTTACTTGTAAACAAAAGTCACATAAGAAAAGTAACTGCAATAACTTTTAGTTAAATTAGGGTAATAACAAATTGCTAATATGTCACCATAAGGTGATTATTATAGGAAAAAATAATAATCCTCCAGTATACAAACTGCTACATCCAAATTAAACAGACCCGTGTTTTGGATAGTTAGACCACAGAGGGGTATAAAATACAAACAACTTTGCAAAAAAAAAAGTGCAATTACCCTAAATACATCTAAAACCAACCAATGGTGTATTAGAGAAACAGATTATTACTTTTCATAAACTATTCATGAATAAAATTACTAGAATTTTACCTCAGTAAATAAATATTTTACCAGTACTGTAACATTCTTGTCTGATTTGACAATTATCGCACAAAAAGTCAATAAAAAACATGCAACAAAAAAAGTAGTTTTTCCTATCTATTACATAATCAATATAAATCTGAATTGTATGTGTATAAGGTCAAGTTTAACAGACTTAAGCCAGTTTTGATAAAAAAAAAAAAGATTCTTACAAAAACTTACTGACTCAATATGGTGTATAACTGTAAATATGAAAATTCTTTTTCTCAGTCAATTTTCAAAAAAATTAACATGTAATTTATTGTTAACTTTTATTTGTGCATTGTCCTTTAACAGTGATATATATTATTAAAATTTATTTTTTGTAATCATCTTATTTTCATATCTGAGTTGACACTCTCTCAAATTTCAAAAAAAAAAAAAAAATAATAATAATAATAATTAAATTAAATGAACATAAAAATTTTCTGAATTATGGTATTTAATTAATTTTTTATATATTTAATATATTTTTTTTTAAATTTTTTGTACAAGGTTAGTTACCACATCAAACGAAACATACAGAAAGCAAGCCTGCAATATGTTGTAAACCTTAAACAAACAAAAATTAGATTTATGTTACGACAATAAACCACAGGCCCCAGTTTCACAATCATTCACTCAGCTAAGTGTGCACTCAACTCAAATTCGGGAATATTTCAATGTCAATTTCTAAGACATTACAAAGTTAAAATTGAATATCTAATGTAATATTTAAATTGTTTAATGAAGGTTTGTTGAACAAAACGAAACATTCGCTCATAAAACTTAAAATTTTTAAAATATTGATGAGAGAAAAATGGTAATATTTGAGTTGAGTGTACACTCAACTGAGTGAATGATTGTGAAACTGGGGCAAGGACCATTCCTGGACAATCTCAAAAAATTTAAAATAAATGACATAATGACTAGATGTCATAAAACACTGAATGTAATATTCACAAAACTACAAAATTCAAAATTACTCTTTTTTGATATTTACAATAACAATTGACCATCAAAATTTGCAAATAAATGATAAAATAAACGGCCAAAACCCTATATAAGCTTTTTCTGTCAGTGTGCAGTGAAATGGAATAATGGTGTTTTAAGGATCAGTGAAGAATACAGAATCCTCAAAAGTCTCAGAAGTCAAAATAGAAAATACAGACCTTTAACAAACTGACATACCTTGTAATACATATAAGGATCTGTCCAATGGTAGTTTGATCTGTAAACATACATTTTTAGACCACCTGACCACTAAAATCCCAGCTCCTGTCAGACTTGTGAAGAGTGAAGTAATGGTGTTTTATGTCATTCTTTCCCTTATTTCATGATGGTCAGTTCTGGGATGGTGGATGAAACCGCCGACCTACAGCAAGGAAACTGACAAACTTTCTCACACTAGGATCTGTCCTGAGTGGGATTCAAACCCAGGTGATGAGAGGCACTGTGATCTGTCAGCCAGCGCTTCAGACCACTTGACAACTGAGGCCCCCCTGCTCCTCTCAGACGGGGATAAATAAAATACACTAAAATACATTAAATAAGGAACCAATGTTTTCAAATATTTACTAAGAATGAAACCTATGAAAGATATCTGAGTGTCTGGCATATATACATGTATATATATATATATATATATATATATATATATATATATATATATATATATATATATATATATACTAGTATTAACAATATTTACTCACATTTGGCACTAGAAGAAAGCAATAAGTGTTACAAAACAAACATCATCTCTCAAACAATTCTAGCTAGTAAATATCTATTTAAACATCAAAAAATTATAATCATACATTGAAAATTAACAATATCTATGAGAAACTCCACCAGATTTTCCTTCAGTAGCAACCTTTATTTTGCCATTTTCTGGTGCCAATACAACTATTTATGAGTAATGCATATATGATATAGAGAAGGTGGAGTGGAGTGATAGTATTTTATACCTCAGATTTTTATTTCACTATATCCAGACCGTCAGTTCAAAGAGGATGAACGCATCTGGAGCCCATAGAGAAATCCAACTTTGACAAGCAAACTGACAAAATTTGTTACACAAGGGTTTTCTTCAGCAGGATTCAGATCTAGTTAGTAAGAGCTGCTGTGATAATTTAGACCATTTGATTGTTGAGGTAATCAACAAACAGACATTTATGAGTTGTATATTCCTATACGAATATATAAAAATATACTTAAGTAATTTTTTCTGTTCATAAGACAAACATTTTTGAATTTTTACCAAATGAAATATTTTCTACTTTTAATTAAAATTGTGCAAATCAAAAAATCATGAAAGGGATCATTACCATGTATGCACTATATTATATGTACATATTACAAATGAAATGAAATTTATTTCCCATATGCCAACAAATATTGTTGGTGCTGGTAAAATTTGAAAAATGTTGGCAACTCTGATGCTTATTGAAAGCAGAATGTTCAGATAATATCTAGTTCCAATATAATGACAATTTCATTACTTATTTTTATAACAAATAAACAAAAATGTTTTGAACCATAAAGATATTATTTAAAAATGTGTAGTTAACCAATAAAAATGTAACAGGAAAGAAAAAATGCAGGATCTGACCGGAGATCGAACCCAGGACCTCTCACACTATAGGCGACTGAGATACCCAAACTGCTATATAAGAAAGGGTATCACAATTTCTAAATAAGGAACAAGTAATTTAAACATGACAGGTTTTTAGGTATGTTTCTAAGTGACTCTGTGAAAAAAAAAAACATGATGAAAACATTTGTTTTTGTGATCACTTTCATTCACTATTTTTTGTAAAAATTGTTAAAAATATTTATGAATTACAAAAAAAAAAAAAAAAAAAAATGTGTAGAAATAAAAATTCATAGAGTATTAAATGACGGCATTGCAATAGAAACTGGTTATTAAATGTGTCATGTTGAACACAGGTTCTGTACATATTTGCAGAAAAGGATATCTTAAAAAAGTGTAGACAGTACATTTGTACTCATAAAAATTTTAGTGATTAGTTAAAGTGTCAACATTATATATCCATTGCTGGAATTTTTATACCAGGACAATAGGTGTTCTGTGATGTAGCTTTGTCTTACCAAAGATCAGTCATAGCTACTCGATCAGTCAAAATTTACAAACAAATTCTTCACTTATAATCCTGAGTGTAAATCTGGTAATAAACTGGGACATTTTGCTGTTACAGAGACAATCCTTCAGACATATAATTCTACAATAACCATTCCCTGCCACAGAAAAGCATGATTTAACAGACTTAAATATGTAACCTGTATGATGATATTCTAACTTTCAGTAAAGCATACAAGAGTAGTAAATAGTTATTCAGTTGTACTAATTTTTCAACTCTTCAGCCAAAGTAAATTTTCTAACCTCATATACAGTATGTTACTAAATCAGTCTAGACATAAATTTTCCAAAACAAAAAAATTAATAATTAAATTAACAACCCTGCAAGTGTCAATCTTTCACTTTCACCATGAAGTTTAACAAAATTCATTACATCTTGCTAATACATTTTTTTCTTTAACCATTTTCAGTAGAAATCTATAAAATACATGTATCATTTATAAAAACACATGAGGCTTACATGAGTGGGGTAGCATAACAGTGTTTTACACAATCGTCTAAACTCTTGCACTTAAATCAAGACATTTAGTTCTAGGATGGTCAAGAAATCTGCAGAGATTGTAGAAAACTATAAATTTTAGGAGAGAGAACTCAAAAACTGTCCCACAATAGGATCTGCTCTGGCAGGATTTAAACATTGGTGATTAGAGGCACTGTGATCCATAAATGCCAAGCATAGACCAATTAAAATGAGTTTGTAATATCATACCAGGTTTTACAGTCTCACTTCTTAAATATATGTACGGTACATGTGTAACAGCAAAATGATCCAAATCATAATCCAAACTCAGAATAGTTTATATTAAACATGAAGAAATCAATGATCTGGTTATGTGTCTGACAGTCCCTTTTTCGTAGGATAAAATAAACATACAAATAAAATATAATCTGTATTAATCAGGAATAGATTTGACCTAATTTATCACATGATGGCGTTTCCATATTCTGTGCACGTTCATATAATTTAGCATCTGCAAAGTTCCTAGCTCTCCACATCATATTTTCTTCTACAAAAGAAATTTAAAAAAATAATTTTAGTGGAAAATGAGTTTAGTGTCTTATATTCTATTGTTTCTTCCAGAATGAATATGGAAAAAAATTTCAATCAGTGTGAAGACTGTAAAGATTTTTCTAAACATCTTTACAAACTTGTACATAAAATATAAATTTATGTCAGTATTTACTCGTTAACATTCCAAATTATAAATCCGATCAACATAAAATTTTTAAGTTTTTTGTAAAGATATTTCATAGTTAGAATATGATATTCACAGATTTTTCATTATATAGCTCAACATCTGAAACCTAATCAAGGTGTCTATTTGCCTGAAATGTTCACCTGATAAGTACTGGTTCAAATGCAATGATTTCATTTAAACCAATTCAACACTATTTATCTGTGTTTAAAGGGAGCTAATTCTTATTTTTCTTTTAACAGTGAATGATGCCAGTAGGCCCAGTACTGACACAACAACATTAACTTAATACTAGTATATTTATTAACAATAAATTGAATCAATGTAAATATCTAAGTCGTTAATATACAATTATTGTCTTTTGATGAGGTTAAAGCTGCATTAGGTTTTTCAATTTTCTGAATTTTTTTTTTTTTTTTAATTTTCTAAAAATATATTTTTTAAAAATAGATACATGTAACTTCTAATCACGATCTGTGAGATTCATTTTTTAAAATTTCATTCCTATTAGCTGTAAAAAATCGGAATCCTCTAATGGGTTGATCAATGTTTAACGATAATTATTATTTGCTTGAAGAATGTGCACAGATGTAATCCAATGAATTGAAGGTGAAACCTGACAAATTGTATAAACTGTCCATCATTAATATCCAAATGTATTCACAATGGTGTTATGTGTCCCTTACCAAGTCCCAAATGACAAATTCAATGAAATTCTGTGTTTAATTTATCGTATTTAACCGTTTTGTAAGTTGTGTTTAAATGACCCGGTTTTTTATGACATAACCATGTTCTATAATTAGATCCCACAGACTTCACCTCACTGAGACATTACTGTTATTTCTGTATTTATTTGAGCTTTTATCATTGAACCAAATGTAACATTGTTCATTAGGAACATCATTAATTAGATCAGCACCGTTTTAATTTTTTCATAGGAAAACTTAATGCAGCTTTAATACAAGGATTTATGACCCCAAAAGAAATGTTATATTTACCAAGGCGTAGGGGTCATGAATCCTTGCATTAACTGAAATTAAAAGTCAATAATTGGTTTTTTTTTATGACAGACAGAGATGTCCTTCAAAACAATTCGTAACAGCTTCTGTTTTTGTCAGTCATAATTTGCAGAAAATGCAATGAGATCCGATGCTTTTAAAGTATGTCAATTCTGATAGGCTTATCAAAAGCTTATGACAGCTTTGATTGGTTCTATTCTTGCAAATTGGGAAATCACTGTTGTTTATTTTTAGGGAACCTTGATGACAATTTGGACCATTATATTACCCTCATGTACAGAATTGCACAGTGAACATAGCAAATTGTCCAGTGCAGCTTAACATGTTTTTAGCCAATCAAAACTGAGTAAAATCAGTAGTCATACATGTATAATAAGATATTTTAATTTTTTTATATAGATTTATCTATGTTTTAACAGCACCTTTAATCTTAACGGAGACAAGGTCAAAAGTCGAAGTGAGATTCTACCTAGAATCTTCAATTCTAAAGAAGAAATATGGGTCACTGCAACTCAGTTACCAAGTTTTTGTTATTATTGCAACACTACAAGTAAGTCTAAACATCTACATATGATTTTGACTATGTTTCATTAAAATATGTCCAGTTTGTAAGAGGAGAAGTCCAAAAAACTTGTAGTTGTCATGAACATTTATAGGTACAAAGGCAGGCATATACATGTGCTATGCTATGCCATAATTTTACATGCCTTTTGGTCAGATGAGCTTAAAATAATTCTTTTACTGAGGGAAAGCATGATGAAAGCTGCAATTTCTAGTATTTAGCAATTTAATGTCATTTGTATACAATGAAAAAATTGATTAATTAACTTCATTTGTTCAGTCAGATTTTAGCATTATAATTGGGGTTTGACAATAAACTGAAGGAGACTTAAGAAAACAGAAAAGAAATACACTTTGGGACATAAAAAACACAAAAAATACACTTTGGGACTTCGAATCACTATGGAAATAAGAGAGTTGGAAGCATTATCAATAGGCAAAAAAACAAAGTTTTATTTATTCATGGCCATCATTTGTTAACAATTTTTCAAAAAAAAAGTTGAATTATATCCTCAATTCAAGATAAATGAATAAATTATAAATTAATTAGACTTACTATTATTTCTTTCTCGCCAACAATTCTGTCTTAAACTTGTAATATAGTCTTCTTCTACTTGACGTTCTATCCTCCTTAAGTCACTTTTAAATTCAATGCGAAAATCACTTTTAACATAATATAATACACGTAAATGGCTTGTTTTGCGCTCTGATGAATATTTCCTGCAAATGAATATAAAGACACCATTACATATAAAACATTTCTAAATTATGGCAAATTACATCTTTTTTTTTTCAATTTTCAAGACTCAAATTTACATCACAATAAACCCTATTTTTGAAAAAAAGAAAGGTTTTAACATCTATTTGTTTGATTTCAACATCTTATACAGTATATACATTTTAATAAAAAAATTTGGCATAACTTGGTTTAAGTGGTATGCGTTTTATTCTCTAATTATTATTGGGACTATTGGGATTTTCACAAGTGGACAGTAAACAAACAGATGTATCACATTAATCAGACTAGACACTGCAAACTTATATAGTCCATGTACATGTATATGTGAATAAGATAAATATTCTTAAACTCATGGACAACATGACTTATGTATTTGTCAGTGATTGGAATCAAATATGAAAGTAGAGAGTTCTATTTCTCATTTAATGATTGTTAAAATGTATTACTGCAGTCTTAATGACTTATTTTTTATTTATTTTAGCTTAATATCTAAAATTCTCTAATGCAATTAGCATATGAAAAACATGCATTTTGTCATAACCAATCAAACCAAAAAAAAAAAAAAGAAAGAAAAAAGACAAGATTAGCACCTTAAGATCACTGCTTGTTAAACTTCTGACTCTGAATGGACAATAGATCTAATGACAAACCTGTATCCAGTGGTGTGGTATAAAGATATATTCTAAGCCATTTATTATATCCACCATCAGTGATAATGCCAAAAATGTAAATGACAACAAAAAAATCTGGTATATATGGTTGTAAAATATGGGAAACTTTTGAAAAAGAAATTATGATGAACTTACTCTGTTCTTTGTAAACTATATAAGGGATCACCTACAAAAAAGCTGCTTAACAAAGACAAGACTACTAGTAGTAATATTGGAGCAAGCTGCAGAAACAGTGTGTAACTTCCCTGAAAATATACAAGTTAGTGTGTGATTATTGCAATAGAAACAAAACTTACAACAGCATGATAAATGTATAAATTAGTATTTCAGAAGATTTACAGAATTACAACTAATGTTACTGTACAAAAATGCTGTTTTTAACATGGATATATGGAAGTTTTACATATATACATCCAAAAAGAGACCTACATATAAGAGAAATTATATTTTCTGATAAACCAATGCATGTGATTATGACTATAACACAAATTTGGCCATTCTTTCCAAGAAAATTAAAATGGTAAAGAACTAATACTCCTATTTGGCTTCCTCATTTTCCTTTTGTTTACATGCAGAAACAGTAGTGTATGAGAACTTAATCTACTTACATCCCCACACCACACATAAACCCTCTAAGTTTCTGGTGCCTACACTTACAATTTATCCAAGAAAATTTTAGTTTGGTAATTTTTAACTCCTACTTGTTGACAGCAGGAGCTTACCGTTTCTTGTACATTGTTTTACTTAATGTATGAATCTGGTTACATCGATTTGTCTGTATCATTGAATTTCAATGATCAATAATAAACTGTATTTAAATTACATATTACACAAAAAAGATAGGTATTTGAAATGCAGCACCGTCACATTTCTAGATTTTATTTTACAAGTTTAGATTACACAAATTTATTAAATCTGTAATTGTGATTGAAATTCTGAATAGGGATGTAATTTCAAATCATCCTTTGATAGTTCCTCAATGTATTCTGTATTATTTTTTTTAAAAAAAAAAAAACAACTTTACTACCAATTTCTAATGTTCAAGTTGTAACCAAGTTTTTTCTGTATATATATGTACAGAACTTTATACTTACATCATTGGAATATGTATCTTGTCGTCTGTAGTGGTAAGTATGGTGTTGATGATGTCGACTTCTACCGTGACTGTGATGTGAAGTATACACTTGGCCTAAAACAGAAGTACATGTACATTGTTATAAACACTGATATTATGCCTAGTGTCTTGTATCATTCTGAACAGGGTATGAATGATAAAATTAATTAAACTTGCGCACAGATGCCTGATATAAGTGGTTTTCTTCGGCATTTGTACATCAGATGATGCCCTTGTTAACAATCATTACACATTTAATAAGAATTAAGGGAGATAACCCCCATCTTGAAAATAACAATGACATCGATGTGATTTGGAATGGTTAAGAAATAAGCTCTTTTTCACTTGTATAGGCTATCTATGTTTTACTGCATGTTTTGTGCCTTTGGCTTAAAGCAGAAAAAAAAGAAACTAGATTGATTACTTGAAAATATCAATAACAATTTAGTAAAACAATTTAGTTTCCCAAGAATCAATGCATTATAACGAATCTGTTTGTACTAAAAACAGAAACTACAGCTGGAATATTGAACCAAAATAAGCGCAGGCAAAAACTCACTGGATGGAAATCCACCTCCAAAGAACATATTAAATAACTCTTCTGGTGAAATATCACCTGAAAATAAAATAAAACATCCACCAATGATTAAACATTCTAATACCAATTGTAACATACATTAGTAGAGGAAATGAATGATTGCATGACCGACTTTGCCATGAAACATTATTAAACATGAAATTAAAAAATTTACTTTTCAATTGTTTTCTGTTTAGCACCTTGCAATAACAATGCTGTAACAAACATACAGCCAGCATTTACAATATTACAATTACTTACAGATGAAAGATGCAGTTTTATTAATAATTCAGTTACCACCAATGTGAGAGTATCACTTGATTAAACATGTTCTGTAAATTTAAAATGAATCTATCGGACCAATACAAAATTGCCTCAATTTAAATTCTTAATAAGGATTATGAAAGTGAGCTATTTAACATACAAGTATATATATAATATGTATGTACAAAGAGAGAGAGAGAGAGAGAGAGAGAGAGAGAGAGAGAGAGAGAGAGAGAGAGAGAGAGAGAGAGAGAGAAACAATCATTATATTAGAAGATCAAAAGAAATGGTTTCCCTCTCACGACAAAAGCAAACTAATTTTAATAACATGTTTATGATGTACTCTATGGCACAGAGAGATAAAAATAAAGTAGTTGAGTGAAATAAATTTTTTCACAAAAAATATAATACCTAACATTATAGATTACGGCACATTTTACTGCCTAGGTTAAAATCCAAATTTGGCAGATCATAGTGAGAAAGTTTTGCCAGTCCACAAATGATGATTTTCTTCCAGGTACTTCAGTTCTGTCCACCATTTAAATAAGTGAAAGAATTATAACTAATAAAAAGAACAGATGATGCTAAATGCTACAGTTTACACTTCTGACTAGATGTTGGCCAAAATTGTTAAGTATTAGCTGTCCAATCAAATTCACCATTTGTATTCTCTTCATATGTATAATATCTTTTTCTATATATTATCATATCTTTTTTTTACCTTCAAATCCGTGAGAGTAATCATGTTCTCTGTGAGATGTCTGTTCTTGTTCTGGACCATACATGTCATACTTTCTACGCTTTCCTTCATCACTTAACACTGCAAATGCATTACCAATTGCTGAAATAAGAATAAAACTGGCTTTGATATTATACCATCAATATTGTTTCTGTCCTGAGGAAAAAAATGAACTTAACTAATTATATCAGAAAGGCAAAATATCTCTAGCCTGACAGCATATAAGCCCCTTGTCTTTAAATCTACATTGTCACTAACACTTAAACATGGGGTGAAATCTGCAAGGCATGCAGCTAGCCAGTCATATGGAAGGGAGCCTTCTAGTGTAGACAATGCTTCTGAACCTGCAAGTTAATCAAAAGAAACCAATGATGATGATGATAATGATGATAATTATGATGAATGGGAGTAAGATTTGACATGAGAAGGACACTAGATGGATGAAATTTACTCAGTATTGACTAAAATTATATGGAAGGGTATAGATCATCAGGCTCATGATCCAAGGGTTCTAATCATGTCAGGGGTATGTTGTGACCTTCAGCAAGTTATTTCAGCTTACACTGCTGCTGACATTCCTAGTGCCAAGTTATGAAACAGTGGGACAACAAATTCTGAAACTGCTATTTCAATGGGCTAGCAAGTCATTCTGAGTGTGCACTAATCACAGCAGATATATGCATATTATACACCACTAGACATATTTACATCAGGGTAGTCTTTATTATGATCTGGCTGCACTAACACCATAGTGCCGAAAAACAAAATGTCAAAAAAGCCTTAGGTGGACCTGAAGATGTCTAATGTATAAAACTACAGGTAATATTATATACAGCAAACATATTGTGCTACTTCTTACATATATATATATATATATATATTATAAAGGTATGTGTAAATATGTATATCTGTGTGTTTATATATACATTATGTGTGGGTAAACTGCTGTACCTTTAAAAGCTTCTGTAGCACCAGGTGCTTTATTTTTATCTGGGTGCATCTGTAAGGCTAGTTTTCTGTAGGCTTTTTTCAAATCATTTTCTGTTGCATCTTTTGATACACAAAGAATTTCATAATAGTCTTTGCATTTCTTTATTCTGAAATATAAATGAAGTTTAAAATGCAACAAAATTTCTGAAAAAAAGACACATGTGCAAAGGCTGTTGAGTCTGAAAGGTTAAGTCTGTTTGTAGGTAACACATATGCACATGTCATTCATAAGAACAAATGAGAACATGTGATTAACTTTTTACCTCATTGTAGGATAATGTAGGCTGTCATTACACAGTCATTATGGGAAATTACATATGGTCATTTTCTGAAATTAGAATATCAGTTATTATTTCACCCCATCTGCAAACCTCATGTTTCTATAAAACATAGTAATTTGGATGCTCTATGTTAAGATGTGTCAGACAAGGAAACAAACTACATTTACTAAATTCTTGCATTTCCATAAACAAATACTGTGAAAATACTAATTTTCTTTTTCAAAATATTAAAACAACAACACCATTCAACATAATTATAATTCTTTACTAATGTAACCATTATGTGGAAATGTATAAAAAACTTTATCTAAATAATAGATGTATGGCTTTAACTTACAGTAAATTTCAAACATGGTACTAATCCTAAATATACAAAGTATTTTATTCTTATTTCTACTGCAATGGTACAATGCTTATTCTCTCTCTAAATTCTCTTTAAGGCATCTTTTTCAAGTGATATAGCATCTGAACCCCATGAGTGGATCAGACTTTCCTCAAAATCTTGAAAATTACATCTTCCAGAGGGTCAAATTCAATCTTTATGTGTTACAACTATTTTTCTGTCAGTCAGGGGTCAAATTCAATTTCAAAACTCAAAATGATACAAAATCAAAAAGGGAAGCCCTTAAGGTTTTGGGCCCTTGGTGGCCTAAAGCGTGTGCTTACAGATCACAAGGCATCTAACTTCTAAGTTCCAATTCCAATTGGGTAAAATAGATCCTTATGTGAGTAAGTTTATCAGTTTGCTTGTCAAAGGTAGGTTTTTCTGAGTACTCTGGTTTCCTCCATCATCTCAGAACTGACTGCTTAAGTATGAGTGAAAAAAAGTCTTGATTAGAGCATAAATCTATTTATGCAATCTTTATGTTTTGATTACCTTCTTACTCCTTCTAACTGTTCTGGTGTGTAATCTTTTTCTTCTGGTTCTGTTCTATCTTTACTGTTTTTTCTCCGTCTAGCGTGGGTTTGATTCTGTGAGTCATCTGCATTATCTGTTTTCTGTCCAGCTGAACTTCCATTTATGTTGGATAACTTTTCTATTAAATCTGGAATGATTAAACAATTTAACATGAACTTCAAGATTCTGAGTGTTAAGTGTACATTTCAGTAATCTATCATATTAATTTCATGAACACCATTGGACTATAAGAGCAAGTTTATTTGCTATACAGGTAGTGACTATCTGCCTTTGACTCCAGAATACTACATCTGAAAATGTTTATTTGCTTTCAGTGTGCACTAAATAGTATTTCTTGAGAATTTATTTTATATATTTTCAGCCGTCTTAATTTTTGAAATTTATTTGAAACTAAGGTTTGTTCCCTTATGCAAAGCATTCCTTCGCTGGATTTGGATTCATATAATTTTGGAACTTAAGATTCATTAATTTTCAACTGTTTGCCTGATGTTTTTTTATCGATCAAACTTTTCAGCCCCTAGTGTTACGTAGTGTCAGGGATGAGGAATGATTTTCCAAAATGTGCAAATATGGCACATCAAAATTTAACAAGCATTTGCGTTATATAATTATATATATTTTATATCCAACATGGTCCAAAAGGAAGATTTTTCCTACTACAGACGTTAAAAGTGGTGACACACAAAGAAACAAAATTGTATGCGGTAGACCTGAGAACTATATCATGTTATTCAAAGGTATTAGTGAAATATAAACTTGATAGGGCATAAAACAAAATTTCAACCATATAAACTTGATAGGGCATAAAACAAATTTCAACCAATCAGACGATCTCATATCATGACATAGGTTTTTGGGTGTGAAACTGATAGCGCTCGCATTCATAATTTTTTTTTAAAGTTTACAAAATACTTTATTCTAAATGTGCACATCTTGGGAATACTTTCAATTTGTATCAGCGTGGACCTGGAACAATCCATAACTGCAATTCATATATAATTAGATGGTTGTGAGAATATTTAAAGTTTGTTTATTTACATACTAAAATGTCTTATCAAATATTATAAAACGTTATTTGAAAACCGATTTGATTGATTTTTTGGTCAGTTGTTTGTCAGTGTCAATCTAGGATTGACATTATAAATTTAACCGATTTTTCTACTTTTTTGTATTAACCTTTGGCTTTCTGAGATGGGTAAAGTCTTTCAGCCTTATTCAAAAATTTTAAAGCTCTCTCGTTTTCTCCGGCTGCCAGGTATTTCTGCGCGAGACGTATACACCTCTCGCTTTCATCTTTATTGCCATCCATTTTGATGGCTTTTTATATCCGGTAGCCGGGTTTCTGTTATATCGAGGCGATATATGAAACGTACCTTGTCTGAAACGTAGCCTATTTTTAGAACCAAATTTAAAACTCACAGCTATGAATTTGGAGACCAGAAAAATCAGTAGTGAGATAAGTGTATCAATTGATAAATTACAATCAAAAGCAAAGTAAAAACTTCGAAAACTGGCAAAGTTAAGTGAAACATGTGAACTTCCATCACAGAGAATGAGGCCGCTTGCTCCAGAAGGATCTGTATGACTAGCTACATTCGACCATCCGTCCGTTTTAAATGCTGATCCGACATATGTGAATCAAAATTGAGCATAAAAAAAACAAAGCTTCTTGACCATCGAATATCCCAGTATAATTTGGGATACTAAGATATTACACACTTAACAATAAAGTGATGGTGCTTAACTCTGATGGACTCTATATAACCTTTTACTTATTGTGATAGATGATGATGATATGTTTGAGTTACAGTCGTTCAGGCAGTTCGGATATGTTTGCATTTGATCGCTGCATATAAATTATTTATGCCTGATCTTTAGAACTTTAAAGGGTTAATTTTATCCCCATGCAAATAACTTTTTGTGCTATGGGTCCCATATGAATTCTCCTTGGCAATCGATAGATAATGATATAAAAAAAAACGTGAAGTGATATCTAGGTAGTTCCGAATACACTCTGGGTATTCCGGATAAGTGACCTTGACCTATCAAAAATATTTAAGGGATGATCTAGCTCAAAGCTTCCACATGAATAAAATTTGTCCAAACATTCTTTAGAATTACATTAATGTGGATCTTTTACACAAAAGGTCTTCAATCATTTCTTTTAACGTTTGGTTTTAATACCGTAAGGTTTTCATACATGCTTTAAAAACTGCATAATTTATTTTAAATTCTAGTTGTTAATGAAGATATTCCACTTTAGCAGCAAGCTAAGGCTGTCTAGTTACTTTCTGTACTTAAAGTGTTGCTAAAGGTAATCATATTGACTCACTAGAGAAACCTCCCTCAATCAAACCAGAGATTACAAACTTAAGTAATTATTTTTCCAAAAAATTTCTTCGGCATTTAAAATTTGGTCTTTATCAGTCTTTTAATTTAAACAATATTTTATTCTATATAAAACATCAATATAATTACAATTTGTATAGGATTCTGG
>JARBDR010000413.1:0-37920 GCA_029721355.1 Tegillarca granosa | reverse complement strand
TAATAATAATAATAATAATAAAAAATTAAAGAAATAAATAAATAAAAATAATCCGATCGCCGAAGGCATGAGACTGACTATAAAGCGAACCATTTATAAATAAAATGACCTGTTTAAAGTAGTACTTCTTTCTAAGATGGAATATAAAATGACAGTGTTTCAAATTCAATTTAAAAATTAAATTTCATTTGAATAACGAATAACAAAAAATAAAAGACTGAAACCGAAGTTTATGATTTTAAATAGATATACAATTTATATATGTATGAGCGAGTTAAATGTACGGACTTTTTTAGATAACTGGGAATTTGATATTTCACAACAAGGTTTAAGAATTTAAAAAAATACTAACAACCTGGAGATGTATAGGTATATAATTTTTGTTGTTGTAAAGTTGCTGTCGCATCGCGACGAGAGCAAGGCAATTAATGTTATGGATTAATCTATAAAACAAGTTAATGTATGCGTGTGATATGCTAGTGTGTATTTTGGTCTGTCGTTTACTAGCTTGCACTCAGTTCGTCTTTTTAGTATGGTGATAGCTCACCGAGTCACATGCCACAGACAAGCATACTACCTCCCCAGTCAATCACTCTGTCACCGAGTGAACCAGCTTGCAATACAACAACGACTTGTTGCTATATTGATTGCACGTCAGGTTTTGAAGAATAGATCATTAGATGGATATCTGCAATCAAACAAGAATGGAAGTTCTTTGATTTACATAATATTAGTTTATACTATAAAACCTTTTCAGAACCTTTTTCATAATAATTTAGCAAGTTACTCTTAAATTTTTCAGGACCGTTTCTGGTAATTTGGCAGATTCCTGGCACAAGTATGGATTGGAATGGGATGAAAATTCGATCAAGTAAGAACTACAAAATGTAGACTCCGATAAACACGCTTATCCGATGTTTTAGTCATTAATTATCTGTGATATCACTGGTATTTATCAGTGAAGTATTAGTATTAAAATATTTCATTGTATTCAGTTTTTCATCTTTTTTTTTATATTTTTAACATTTTCTATTCGCGGAAAGCTCCAATATTGCTTTAAACAATAGCTCAACCACTCATTTACCGTTTGACAATAAATCCTTTAAAAAACTGGTTTCAATAAGCCTTATCTCATATGAAATAAAATAAAACCCGGAAGTGCAAAACAATTTGTTTCCATTTCGACTTATCAAAAATTTGCTTAATCAAATTCGTGACAAAAACAATAAATTTTAACAATGTAATGTTGTGCTAAAACTATTATAAAAGTCGAGCTGGTTTCAGTGTTTCAAAATGATTTTCCGATACAAGAACGACCATTTCCTTTAAAACAAGTATTCACATTTGACCTATTGCGTGGCTTACCGGCTAAATTACATACAAAGATCAATTTTCTAGACAGCTTTTTTTTTAAATGTTTTAAGCACGGAAAAATTTGTAACAACAGTTTTCATTCAATCTAACATTAACACCCTAAACTCACAAAATTACAGAAAAGGTATATAGTTTTTAAAGTGTAATCAGATTTCAATATTTTTGTGACATAGTTTTCAACTTATTTTGTGCTCTTTCTAATTTCAAACATAACCAATTTAAAATTTTAAATGTCAATCTTTAAATAAACAGCAATCGCAAGTTAAAAACTTTTATTTCTTTCGTTGTCTTTAAGTATAATTTCTGAAGCATATGGAACTATATTCTCCATAATCCCCATCTCACCTCCCGGTTCAATTTTTACCGGATCATCAATTTCTGAAAAATATTTACAATGCATACGAGATGTGCAAAATTTTGAATTTTTATAAAACATTCCAAAAATTATATATGTGTGTGTGTGTGTGTGTGTGTGTGTGTGTGTGTGTGCATGAAACGTTAAGCGTCTAAATAATGACATAGAGATGTAAACCCCCTTCCTTTAAATTAAGATTGCGGAAGTTGATATTTTTTCACTTAAACGAAGTCCGTGAATTCAAAATGTTCAAGAGCTTAAAAGGAAATAGCTTGGTTCCAATTGTAGCCTGGTTATTTTTTTTTTTTTTTTTTTGCTAAGGTTCTTTCTGGACGGTGCCGAAATTCTGAATCTTACACCAGACAGTGGTGGATTTTGGAAACTCGGAGGGCTGGACAAAACAAACTATGAAAACCCGTGGCGATATGCCTCTAAAATGGCTCCTTTTGATCAAGAGGTAAAGGTTCTATATTTTTTCTACATTACTCAACAATATAGTTTTTAAAGTGCGTTTCAAGATAGAATTTTGAATGTATGTTTGTAGAACTACATAATTAGATCAAAAATCTTCATTTAAGATGTAGTTTATACCTTATATATAACACAAATACCAGTAATTTTGATGTCCAGATGTGCACATTTCGGAAATTCATTCCCTCATCAGTGACACTAAGACCGAAAAGTTTGATAGATTAAAAAAACATAAGCCAAACAGTTGAAAATAATGAATCAAAAGTCCAAAAACATATAAATTCAATCCAGCTAATTATGTAGTTTATAGATATGTGTGTGTGTGGTGTGTGTGTGTGTGTGTGTGTGTGTGTGCTTGTCTTGTTAAACCGGTCCTATCATTAACTTTTATTTTTTAGTTCTTGGTTGCGTTTGTTGTTTCCAATAATAATAATAATCTGTATAAATTTTGAAAAAGAAGAAATTTGGCCTCATGAAAAATAAACGCATATTACACAAAAAATAATGTTTTAACTCATGTATTATTTTTCCAGTTTTATTTCGTGTTTAAACGTTGCTGTTGGTGGATAGCTATTTTCCGGACAAATTCCATACACAGTCCTGCACCAAAACCCTGGAATGATCATTCAAAAACCGCTCCTCTGCAATTTGGTCTCAAAGAAACAATTGGTACCCAACAGGAACCAAAAACCAACAATGGAGAAGATGCAGCTATGAAAATAAACTACATTAGAGTTTGGAAACTAAACCTGATTAAGTGATTATAGTCAATAACTATTATTGATTATCATTAATTCAAAAACAATACAGATCATTCTAAATTCATTCATTGGTTTGACTTTAATTTATCCTAACAGTTTTGTTTAAACGCAACTAGGCCCAAAAGTGCTTGCTCCAGATCAAGCTTAGATTTATCAATAAAACTTTGTAATTTCCGAAATTGTGTTGTAGAATTTTTATGTTTTTTTTTAAGTGTATGTTTACTTTTAAGGTCACTTTATGCTAGGCGTTTTGTTGCCATTTTTTGTTGATTGTTGATTTAAAGTAAAATATGTGATTATCATAATTTACTTAAATTAAGGACAGTCTTTAAGTAATTATGTTGGTTGTCTCTATCAATAAATTATGTATCTCCTAAAATAAGAAGGTTGCTACATGTTGCATAGTTGTCTTTGATAAAATAATTTTTATCAACAAGTTTACTTCGAGAATTTTTCTTTTTAACATAACTTTTTCTGTTTGAACGACTCAGTTATAATTTATATATTTTTGCAAAATGTTGATTTGTTTTGTTGGAAAGTTATTGTTAGTATTTGCAACCCCATTGGTTGGTTGCTGGAAGCGAAAATAGTACCAAAATGTCCCTTTGATTTGTTTGCCTGAACGATGATATTTGTCTGCAAGTTGGCTTGTTGGTTGCAACAACGGTTATGATATATGCAAATCTGTTGATGGGTTGCTGAAATAATAAAAGTGTCTACAATTCCTTGTATGTATTACTGGAACGATGGTAGTTTCTGTTTCTGGAAGTCTCGTCATTAGACTAGAAATAGGCTACATGTAGAAATTGAAAAGATATTGCTGTAAATTATTTTATTTTACAATTGTTTTAGGCAAATTCTTGTTTTTTTACCGTCATATTGCAATAATGTTTATATATATATATGTGTGTGTGTGTGTGTGTGTGTGTGTGTGTGTAAAAATCAAAACATTTATAATGAAACTTCAAACCCTACTTGCACTTCAGCAACGCTCCATTTTCAATTAATCATATATGTGAACAATTGAAAAAAGATAATATTTTATTTTTCGTTGGTTTGCATTTAAAGTTCAATTTGAAACTTGAATTGGGTCTTTAACAGTAGCACAACGCTCCACTAAAACGATTAAGTAAATTATTTGAATTAAAGAACATTTTTGCTTGATATAATTATAGGCGAGTTTAATATGCATGAACATGTACTAACCCCATGTAAACATAAGTACATTTCTGTCAGATATTAAGCAATCTATAATATATTTATTACTTATACACTTTTTGTAATATACTAGTAGTTTATTGTTTAGATGGGATGTAGTGACAGGAAAAACACTTAACAACCCCTCCCCCCGAGTCTGGCATTCTACGTCCTTTTCACTTTTCGAATTCAACTCTGACATAATGGAAGTATAATACCAGCTAGTGGGTATTTACTCTCGTCTAGGCTATAGCAAATGATATACCTTATATAATTGTTATCTTAATTGTGAGCCAATTAATAAAAAAAAAGTTTAAACTCTTCGGGGAATATGAACAAAGAAAAATTATTGCAAATCAAAACACAAACATACCAGTCCATGTCCAAATCCCAATCCAAATGGCATAGCAATAACTTTAAAAACTGGCTAAATCAGTTTTACACGTGAACCTACATCGAGGAAGTTTTAATAACACTACGCGTTTTTGAATTGCTCATTAAAACAGTTTTAAACGTGTCAAATAATATACAACTCTGTAACCCTTGAACCGTATTTTGTTCAGCTTTATGGGAGGTTTCATCTTTGATTATCCTCAGGCTGTCAGCTTTGTAAATTGATCAAACAACTTAATGAATTTAAAATGAGATGACATTAGTTTTTACAAATAAATTAATCAATGACTGTATCATTAATATTTATATACACTGTATCAAAAACATGACAAATGTTGTGTTATATCCTCCCCGCCTAAAAAGAAAACAATATAGTGTTATCAAGCAGGGTAGGCACGTGTTGTTTAAAGAAAATTACAAAAAAGTGTCTATGTAGAAAGCCTATCAGTATATTACTGATTAGCATACGATATCGTTAATTATTAATAATAAAATTGAAATTTGAAAGATTTTCTGGATGTGACTCAATGAACTAAGACGTAATTATTATGGCAAAAGCTTTATTAACACGTTATTTTCTTGCATCTGTAAAACCGAATCTAAGGTTTGCATAATTATGATTGTAAATACTGGATTGTAAATGTATCAGCAAAAACCGTATTATATCAAAAAAAATTACGTTACATATCGATTTAGATATTGAATTTTTCAAGAAAAAAAAAAGATCATAGGATTTCATTTCAAAAATATTTAAATTGATGTTAAGTTAACTAAACTCAATTATTAATTAGACCATGATAAACAAATCCCGTAGTGCTAATTACGTTTTAATTATTAATCTTCTTTAAATATGTTTTTGTTCTTCAATGTCTTGATCGATATACAAATTCCGTGAAACAACCACGTTTCCTATTTAGATATTATTTTCATAGGTTAAGCTAGAATTTCACATCCGATTTTTCGCATCAACCGCACGAGATCAGAGTATGCAACTTTTTTTGAAATCAACCCAATACTTTAATAATCGGTTTAGAATTTCGAACTGTTTATTCTTTATTGATAATTTAACTTTGTTCGATTAATTGTTTGTATAATTATGATATGTAGATCACTATGCAAGAAAATTTGCATTATTTGCACGTTTTTCTCCTAAGTAGACAACAGATTTCTTATATTTGTTTTGGAAACACCAAGAAAAAATTGATTGACAGGCCTCGGTTTGAAAAAAATTGGAACCGAATCGAGACTTTCAGTAGATAAAAATTTTGAGATTTCAACATTTGAATTCAAACCCGTTTAAAAATCGATAGGTGTGTGTGTGTGTGTGTGTGTGTGTGTGTGTGTGTGTTCTTTTTGTTTTGTTTTGTTTTTTTTTTTTTGATAAACTATTTTCTTCTGAATATTTTTAAACAAATTTTTCGACAGAAAAGATTTTACAAAATAAAACCTTTCTTAATAAAAAGAGAAACGGAAACAATAAAAAACAAATGTAATTTTATTATATAGTTATATCTTCATGTATATTTAGGGCATTTTATCTCGAAATCTGGAATATAAAAATAATTGTGAAAAAAGTAACAAAACAGCATTAACATTGCAAAAACTGAAATCTCAAGTTTTAAGAGCTGAAAAAACTCTGACCTGATTAAAATAAGAAGAAAAAATAATTATATTTTTGTATGTTAAAAACCAAAAACACGTTAGCTTTAGAAATCACATTGAAAAACTTTTTAAAAATTTTTATTATTATTAATTCTATTATTATTATTATTATTGAAATATTAAATTTAGCGTTTTAAGAAAGTTAAAATATAATAATCGCATTAAATAAATGTAAAAAGTATTGGAAACCTATACATCTAGCGAGGATTAAAATACACAAATAAAGTACATGTGTGGTAAAAAAAAATTAAATACAATTTATTTGAATAATAGACTTTACCAACATTTTCGCACCCTTACATTTAGTTATTAAAAAAATTAATCCAATCTCATTAGGAATCGCATAATCGCATAATTTGCAATGTTTTCCTTATACGGTTTTGTGACGTTCTACACAAACTGTATTGGTTTTGATCACGTGGTACACCGACGTAGACTATTTGCGTTTGATGATGCAAAAAATGAGTAAATCGAATCGAATGGAGTTTTAAAATATGCCTTAGTTTATTTCTCATAATTGCAAATCAATACAGAGAATATATTAATTATATATACAAAAATAACAAATTAGAGGTATAACACAGACAAATAAGTTATAATTATAAAACAAACATACCAGTCGTATCATTACTAATGAATAATTTGCATTGGTTGCTAAGTGAATTTATTCCTGGAAACTGCATTCATCTGTCCGAGGACAGCACAATAAAAGACCGTTAACAAATTGAATTCAACATTAGATATTTTGTAAATTTGTGTCAGGCAAAGAAGAAGGCTTCTACTTGTCTTCCGATGACAGAAAAATTATTGAATGCTCGAAAGAAATTGAACATTTCGTGATCAGTTAGCTTGTTTTAAATCACAGACGGAGGGCACTGCGTCTATTTTATTTATTTTGAATTTTATTTTCTTAGATTCATAGGAATCTCTTTCAATGATTGGTTTGTCTTTTCTTTCCCAGATTTTAGAATAAACATAAAACAAAATGAAATTATTGACAAAAATAGGAATTATGACAGCGATAAGACAGACACCAGTAACAGCACAAACGGCCCCGACGAATTTTGATAGGCCAATTTTTGGATACATATCACCATACCCTACGGTTGTCATGGTGACGATTGCCCACCAGAAAGAATCTGGTATGCTGGGAAATGATTCGTCCCCGGAAAAGAAAGCAAATGCACTAAACATTAACATAGCTACAAGAAGAAACATTGACATTAAAAATACCTCAAAAGCGCTTGCGCGAACTGCGTACAATAACACTCGGAACCCACTAAAATTTTTAACCAGTCGGAACAACCGGAAAACGCGGATTATTTGTAAACAATGTACCGTATCAAAAATGGACGCCGTATATTTTTCCTTTGGATTGGACAGATTGGCAAAATATTTCGAATACATTACAACTAAAGCAATGATATCGATCCAATTTAAAAAAGACGTGAAAAATCGTAGTTTCGATGGACAAAATATTAATCTAAGAATAATTTCGAAAGTAAAGTAAGTCACAGTTATATACTCAATGTACACCAACGCATCAACGTTAGTTCTAACGTTCAGTGGCAATGGCGGCAGTGTGGTATTCACAGGAACAGAATCGGAGAAGTGTCCTTCGAACTTGCTGAAATCAGATCCAAAGTAGTCCCTCCATTCTGATACTCTAAGTGATCGTTTAAATGTTGGATGTGTACCACAGACAAGTGCAAATATGGATACCATAACAAAAATGGCACTTAAAACAAAAAATATCTGAAATAAAAATAAAAATATAAAAAGAATGAACATATAAAAATAAAACAAATAGATAAATAAATAAAATAAAGTAAAAATACAAATTATTTTAAATAAATAAATAAAAAAATAAATTTATAAAAAAAAAAATAAATTTTAAACAATTTCGTTCAGTATGAAAATTGTCTGTAAAAATTAGTCGATGTTGGTTAAATAATAATAATAATAATAATTATAATAATAATAATTGCCATTGCGGTAGCTCAGTTGGTAGAGTGCTCGCTCCGTAAGTGGAAGTTCGTGGGTTCGAACCCCGGCCGGGTCTGACCCAAGACTTGAAAGTGGGTAGTGACTGTTCTTTCGCCAAGCATTCGGCATTACGAAATGAAAGTCACGGTTCTTTCGGATGGGAACTGAAAATAAACAAGGTCCCGTGTCATGGCAGGCGTGGCACAATAAAGAACCCTGCTGTATGATGCCATCAGCGCAACGCACAGGCTAAATTCCTGCACTTTCGCCTATAGCTGGCGACGTCTCGATATACGTGAACTATTCTTGATTGGGACGTTTAACACCATTACTCAACTCAACTCAATAATAATAATAATAATAATAATAATAATAATAATTATTATTATTATTATCCGACTGTAAATCGGTAATTTTTTAATTTTGCTAGATTGGTCATTTTAATATTTTCTCTTACCTTTTTCCTATCGTTCAAAAAATATTTAGATTTGTTTAGATTTAAAAGGGTTGTTCCCAAGTCAAGAATATTTCACTTATATCGAGACGCCATCGGCTTAAGGTGAAGTGACAGAAATTTTGACATTCGAAGTGCGCTTAGAGCAAGATGCAGAGAGGGTTCTTTAATGCGCAACGCCTGCCGTGACACGGGGCATCGGTTTCATAGATCACATCCGAAGGACCCCGTGACTTTCATTTCTTAATGCCGAGTGTTTGGCGAAAGAACAGTTAATACTAATTTTCAAGTCTTGGTCAAACCTTGCCGGGGTTCGAACTTTCGACTCCAACGCACAAAGCGAGCACTCTACCAACTAAGCTTCCGTAGTGATAATAATTATTTAGAAATGAAGAATAAAAAAAAACATTTTCAAAGCTTCTGTGACTGGTAACTTTCAAATTCATCTGATCTATGATCTATAATCTATGAGATCAGATGAAACTTGTTCAATATTTTGTAATAATTTTGTCATCATAAATTTTTCTTATTAATATTATTAATTAATTTCTTGTTTTGCTAATTGTTTTGTAAATTCTGTGGTTTTTACTGCTATATTGTAAAATTTTTCTTTACATTTTTAAGCACTCTATTTTTAATGTTCAACAAACCTTTGCTAAGACAGACGTAGAAGGTTCTTCTAAAACCATCCATACTTTAGCCTGAACAGATCTCCAACCTGTACCCATTGTACGATCCTGAAGGGATTTTTGTTCCCGTAATCGTTTTAATTGGTCGTTATCTAAAATTGCAAGCACCTGTTGCTCATCAAAGAAAGCACAATACCGACTGAAACAACACTTGCTCATGACACTCGGATCTATGCCCCAAAATTCCAATTCTTCTTGGAAATCCAGTGGACAAACAGACAAAGGCATATGCAATTTTCGTCCTTGAAAATAAGGAAGAATTGCTGAAAAAGCTATCGACTGTCTTTCTAACAAAATTTCCTTTCTGCTTGATGGATTCCAACATTGTTTTAACATCGCTGAAGCCGGTGACTGCATACTTTTTATCGTGAAAAAAACTCCTGTCGAGATTTCGAATTTACTTCCACTTAAATTGAGAATAATGTTTTCATCCGACATTTTTCCCCACTTTAAAAAAATTAGTATATATTTATTCGTTTATGCCTGAAACGAAAATGTCTTCAAAAGAGCAAATTTATGTATATGCTTTGTCAAATCTTATTTTCTAATTAACGAAAGTATGTTAAATAAATTACATTAGATAACAAGACTATAAAATCAATTTCAGAGAGTGAATTAATAAGTTCCTTTGTTTTCAATTCAATAAAATCGAATTAAATACAGATTTACGCGGATTTAATGCATTAGTTTCCTTCTTCAAAACCATTTGTTTTTGACAAACTGTATAAAATTATAAGCGAATGTACTTATAGTCTAATGCGACCTTGATTGCGCATGCGCAAAACTTATTTTGAAATTGATCCGCAGTTTCGATATTGAATAAATATATATAAATTACTAAAACCCTTTGGTATAAAATAATTCACATAGAACGCAATTTTAAATTTATAATGAATATGGATTGTTTCACGGAATTTATTGATTTATTCTTTTTAAAATTTATGTTGGAGTGTACTTCAACTACAATTGATCTTTTTGTCCATACATTCAAGAACATCATACACGTATTGTATATAAAACAGAGAACGTTTTTAATAGATGTTCACAAAAAAAAAAAAAAGAGATTTAAAAAAAGATTAATTAGTGCGTTCCATCAATCAATATTTAAAACATCCCATTATCTAATTATTTTTAAAAGATTGTCGTTCATCTTTTTAGTCAAATTATTTAAAATCGACCTAGGTTTAATAATAAGCAATATCACAATAAAATGAAACGTTCTGCTAAGCTTAAATTTCAGAAACTTTTAAAATTTTTCATTTAAACTTTAATATTATAATTTTAAAGACGGTCATTTTTGTTTTTCTCAAATTAATTGAATGGTTACATCTTGGCGATATCATGGAAAAAAAATCTGTAACGTTTAGTTAAGCTAAATCTTTAGAACTATTTTTAAAAATATATTCTTTTAATTTTTTATTTAAATTTTGAATTTAACTTTATCTACCACTATGGTAGCTCAGTTGGTAGAGAATTCGCTTTGAAAGTGGGAGGTCGAGAGTTCGAACCACGACCGGGTCTGGCATAGACTTGAAAATTGGTAGTATTGTTCATTCGGCAAACACCAGGCATTTAGAAATGAACGTCACGGGAAACTTCGAATGACACATTGAAAAATAGGTTCCCCATGTAACGACAGGCGTGGCAAGTTATAGAACCTCCCTGCATTTTTTCCTAAGCGAACTGCAAGGGTCAAAATATCTGTCACTTCATCTAAAGCTGGTGACGTCCCGATATAGGTGAAATATTCTTGACTTGGACGTTAAACCCCATAAATCAATCAATCAATCAATCAATCAATCAATCAATCAATCAACCAATTACTTTAATTTATTTCAGATAAGTTGTGATAAATAGTTATATCATTTGGCTATGGAGACCAAAAACAAACAAGCCAACAATTTTGAGATAAACCCACTTTTTTAACGAAACAACTTAATACTCAGTGTGATTGACAATAAGTGGTTTTATCATCAGTTAATGCTTGATACCTTCTACAGTAAACCGTAGTGTTAGCATTTTTTTAAAGATTGTATTTAAATATTTCGTTCGTTAACTTATGATGCATATAATTTTATTAATACTAAATAATTTGCATTGTCATATGACTCACGGCTATCAAAACTGCACCAATGAAGAAAAAAAAAGTTCCGTATTGGAAAATACGTTCAGTATATCAGTTAACAGAAATGTATTGATTGGTAGCCGGTGTGTATAGTTTTATATCAGTAGTATCGCTTAACAAATTCGACCAGATGAAATGTCCAAATATTAAAATGTATATTATTGATCGAAATCAATATTTATATCAAATAACATTTTATTGATGTTATCAGACCTTCACACATTTTTTCTTTTAACACACACACACACACACACACACACACACACACACACACACACCGTTTTACTATTGATTCCATTGAGAATAACCATGACCCCTAACGTTGAAGCGGAGCGGTGGCGCAGTCATAATTTTTTTAGACTTCAAAACTGAAATCTTATTATCATTGTGGTTGCTATCCACGTCGACCACAAAAAATCAAAGAAAGAGGTTCCTTGTAATAAATATTTTACACAAATACCTGTTAAATTTTGATGTGTCATATGTACATATTACGAAAATTATTCCTTATCAGTGACAATAGAGGCCGAAAGTCTGTTAGATAAAAATCAAAAACCTTTATTGGCTGGCTCTGTGCCTTTTATAACGGGCAAATGGGTTATAATCCTGACAGTTAAAAAGTTATAAAAAATTTCTACCTGGCCTCATCTCTCTCGAAAAAAATTATATCAATTGATGCGCCTTGAGATGCTGATCACAGATATTGATGGTTTGTTTTATGAAACAATTTAAATAATATATGGAAAGATTGGTGATTTTTGTTTCTAAGAAAAGCGGACAGCATATGGGAACCTATCCTGAAAATTTTAAGCAACATTATCTAACCAAATTCATCCTAAATCTGGAAAATGTCGCTGTCAACGTCCCGGCCTCTTACTACATTGTCGAACAATGCGCAAGCCTTTTTCTAGACGAAATTAATTGGATCGCAAATTGAGATTTTCTTATTACTTGCAAGTTAAAACAGGTTTCGTAAGTATTAGTGGAACACAGTAAAAAGTATGACATAATAGAAGAACGTCCTATATTGAAATATAACACAAAGATACATTGAACACTAGTTGTATTTTATATTTTCGTGAAAGCCGTTTCACAAGTTTAAAATATGATATGTTTTTAAACAGTAACTGTAACTATTTTCAGTTTTGACTTATTTTATTTGTCATTTTAAATATACATGTATGGCTACAGCATAAATTTCATAAAAATCGATCCTGTAATAAGACAGATATTAATAAATTCTCCATACGTCGCTAAATCGTCATTATTACTACTGTCCATTATGTTAGATACAACTGTCGTGACGTCATACATAAGGGAAAAAACCAAGACGATCGACTTTGCAATTAACAGACAGTTAAATATATTACTGTGGATTTTAAACTGCTATTATAAAAACTTTTTATTTGTTAACAATTTTGATGCGGCTTTCGATATTGTTATATTTAAATGATACATAAAAAATAATGCTAATATTGGTTACATGTACACTTTGAGACAATTCTTTCCACAAGCTAATAATATCTGTCTGAATCTTTTTAGACTTGACATTTAAATATATTTTGTATATACGTAAATTTTAACCTGTTTACATGACAGGATATAATTTAACGTAGCTTGAATTGATGTTAAAATGTGTTTGTTAGTATTGATTTTCAATCGTGGTATGCATAGCGTAAGGTTTTTTGCTAGATCGGACTCTATTTGGTATATTATTTTATTAATTCTTAAGATGCCTATTGTTAAGCCTGAAACAATTAAAAAATTGTTAACGGAAAATGTAAACAAAATATTATCAATTACGAGATAAAAATACAGTCGTTTCTTGTTCAAAAATTGCCCTAAAAACTTTTTAACTTTATTTTTTAATTAATTTTATTTTTTTTTAATATTAATTTTAATCGGTAATAACCACGAGCTTCTAATTTTGAGTCAGTTCTATTGAAAATTATGATATTTTTGCTTGAAAAAAAGAGACAAAATACGCCAATTCTACGTCAACTCCTTTATTGATTTCCGTCGTGTATTTTTATAATAGATAATCCTGCTATAGTCATAATTTTTATATAAGGACCAATACTTTACTTTTTTAACAAAATAAGATATAAAAGCAGGTGTAAATACATGTACTTCTTTTGGGATCATAATATGCCAGTTAAACAATGTGTATTTTTTATAGTTCAACTTGACTTATTTGTCCGTAAAGAATTTCATTTCATTCAAATTGATTTACGTCAGAGAAAACTAAAACTACGAATCAAGCGAACTGAGAAAGTATTGCATGCTGTTGGGTCTGCCCTAACTAAGGAGGATAGAGTTGTCCTGATCTGTAATTGAGGTTTAAGACGACTTTATTGAAACAAAATAATAAAAAAAATTCTGACAGAAAAAAGAAGTTGTTGTTGAAGTAATTGAAATCACATTTAAAGTTCGGTTAAATTTAGAAAATTAGCAAATATTTTTTTAAAGAAATAAACTTTATGTTCTCCGGAAAATATCTAAGAGCATATTTGTAAATATGTCACCAGACGGAGCAATTTGTCTTAAGATTGTTCGGTTGATACAGAAAAAATTAATTAAAGATAATATTAATTTAATGGTTTTGTACACCCCATCCAATATTTTTCCTATCTATTTGACTTTAATGAATGGCGAGGAAACCGGAATGCCCGGAAAATGCAAGAAGGAAATTCAAAAACGCACAGTATGAACTGTTAAAGCTGTTTTCGAAACTAGGCGATTAGAGACGATGTCATTCGTAAGTGCGCGCTTTAGAACAGTCGGACACCATAGTCTCCTTATTGACAGGAATGCAAACGATAAATAAATCCAAAATAAATATATTGTAATTTGGTCATTGAAACCACCTTAATCACTTTCAGATTGGTATATTTTCCATTACTTATATCTTTTTTAATATAGACACAATACTTGTTTAGAATAAACAAACCGTTTTATATACTTCATAATATTTCATAATGTCATTAATCAATATTTTGTTTGCTGTAGCGAGAGTTTAACTTAACACAGGTGTTACTGTTTTTTTCCACGAATGAAAACATGATATAATTATAGTTTTGAATTAAATATGGTTTAGGTTATGAATATATTAGGTCATTAATGAAAAATGATAACATTTACATATACTTTAAAGAGAAGTGATCTTGTGTTTTGACTAGCGGTTCCCTTTTTCAGAAATTCTACATCCAGAGGTCCAAATTGGTTTGTATGTTTCATTTTCTTCTCTATTCATTCTTTCTTTTTTTTGTTCTTCTCTCTTTCTTTCTGTTTTTTTTGTCTAGATATTGGTATGTAGATTTTTGCATACAATTCTAATGCGTTACAGGGTGTCTTCGAGACTTTTCACGTAAAGACATGTCATCTTTAAAGATTCTTCAAGTTCCTTCAGTGACTCTAAAATGAAATTTAATGTGGATTTAAAGAACCTTGAAGACGTTTTTAGCAGTCTATTTTGCACATCATAAAATTGATTTAAATTTTGGTAAATTTAAGGAGTCTTCAATGACCTTAAAGAAGAATTTGTATTTTTTAAATTTCTTTTTAAAATGTAAATAAAATTTATATCAGTACTTGATTACTTTATGTAATAGAAAAATTACATTTATTACATTCATATAATTTTTTTATGTTGAAATATTTATTAATTGTTTTTTATGTTTATTTATATTTTTGTTTTTGCGCGTTTTACTTTTTTAAAATATTACAATCAAAAAATCGTATGCATTTAAACACAACACGTTTAAACCAATTTTATTTTTTTTAAAAAAAAGATTCTTCAAGTTCCTTCAGTGACTCTAAAATGAAATTTAATGTGGATTTAAAGAACCTTGAAGACGTATTTTAGTAGTCTATTTTGCACATCCTAAAATTGACTCAATTTTGGTAAATTTAAGGATAATGACCTTAAAGAAGAATTTGTATTTTTTTAAATTTCTTTTTAAAATGTAAATAAAATTTATATCAGTACTTGATTACTTTATGTAATAGAAAAATTACATTTATTACATTCATATAATTTTTTATGTTGAAATATTTATTAATTGTTTTTTATGTTTATTAATATTTTTGTTTTTAATGTAAAAGAAAAATTACATTTATTACATTCATATAATTTTTTTATGTTGAAATATTTATTAATTGTTTTTTATGTTTATTTATATTTTTGTTTTTGCGCGTTTTACTTTTTTAAAATATTACAATCAAAAATCGTATGCATTTAAACACAAGACGTTTAAACCAATTTTATTTTTCTAAAAAAAAAAGATTCTTCAAGTTCCTTCAAAATTTCTTTTTAAAATGTAAATAAAATTTATATCAGTACTTGATTACTTTATGTAATAGAAAAATTACATTTATTACATTCATATAATTTTTTACGCATTTAAGTAGTCTATTTTGCACATCCTAAAATTGACTCAATTTTGGTAAATTTAAGGATAATGACCTTAAAGAAGAATTTGTATTTTTTTAAATTTCTTTTTAAAATGTAAATAAAATTTATATCAGTACTTGATTACTTTATGTAATAGAAAAATTACATTTATTACATTCATATAATTTTTTATGTTGAAATATTTATTAATTGTTTTTTATGTTTATTAATATTTTTGTTTTTGCGCGTTTTACTTTTTTAAAATATTACAATCAAAAATCGTATGCATTTAAACACAACACGTTTAAACCAATTTTATTTTTAAAAATATTTCCTACTGTCTTAGAATAGAACCTTGATCCTTTGTGTATGAGTCAATTATTACCCTACCCATGTATTTATGGAAGACATGATTTTGTATAGGATAATTTTTAAACATAACCAAAACATTAAACAAAGGTTTGAAAAAAATCATTCATTTATTTATTTATTTATATACATTTTCTGCTTTCTTTGAATTGAACCCTGATCTTTTGTATATGAGTCCATTACCTTACCCATGTTTCTATTGAAGATATAATGTTGTAAAGGATAATTTTGAAATATTACTTTTGAAATTATCTTGATGTTAATTGTTTTTCAAGTTTCACAATTAATTTTCTGCAGTCACAAAATTTTAACTACCAGTAGAATTTCCTTTACCTGTTATATTTTGGGTAAATAGAAATGTACATTTAAAACACCTGTTTTTTACAAGGATTGCCAATATCAGTCAACAGGATAAATGGTTTGTAACGAATAAAAACTTTCAGTTTATCAAAATTATTTTGTAATCGGTATTTTCTTAGTTTGTCTTGTGTGAGTGTCGATAAATGCAGAAGTTATTATCATTGATAGTAATATTATTTATAAATGTGTGTGTGTGCGCGTGTGTGAGTGTGTGTGTGTGAGAGAGAGAGAGAGAGAGAGAGAGAGAGAGAGAGAGAGAGAGAGAGAGATGTCAATTTTATATTGACAATTTAAAAGTTGAATATTTAATATGATTAACCTTTAGTTTAAATACAATAACAACTTCTAAATATTATTTTGCAATTACCTCTGGCACGTTGTTCTATGGCTTAAGTGTGTTAATTACAAAAATCATCTCTTGATTTGAATCACTCTTTTAACATCTGAGTATAGGTGGATTTACTTTAATAGTAACCTTTTAACTTGACAAGAAACAAAAGAAACTTGATAAAAAAGCAAAAGTTGCGAATGAAGTTTCTGCGTTCGGTAATTACTAAAGTACCTCTGAATATATTAAACGCATATAATAAAAGGTTGCGAGTGAAGTTTCTTGCGATCGTTGGACTGTTGTATAATAATAAACATATTTAATCACTTATGATTCTTGCCCTCATCCCCCGATTGATTAAAGGGTTGCTTACATTAATGCTGCAAATGCATTTTTACTCTATCCTATTCCTGTATAAAGGAGGAATCCAGTTTTATTTTTCATTACGTACAATATGGTAAATGTAATGATAAGAAAACATGTTTATTATAACCTCAAACTATTGAAAATAATTGCAATCATTTCGGCAATACTTTAAGCCACGGAGAGAGAGAGAGATAGATAGATAGATAGAGAGAGAGAGAGAGAGAGAGAGAGAGAGAGAGAGAGAGAGATTTGTTGTGTAAAGCACACGTTGACAGATCATTGCTCATTCACTGCCTACGACAAAACCCTTCTTTAGAAAATTTTGAGCAATTTGGTTTGATGAGCAATTAGATCGCCTATTTTATTCATTTATTTCAGTTTCCAAATCGTTCAAGAGCTAAAGTTCTCCACATGTGTCAAAAGCTTGATGAAAGAATTTTGCGTTTTTACTTTCTTTAAAAAAACATGGGCCTATCACAAATGATTCATATGTTTTATGCAACTTAGTATTAAAAAGGGAATTCCAGTTATGTTTATATTTTAGGCGCTGGTTGAACGAAAAGATACTTTTTTTTTTTTAAATCAGTGAAATTTTGAAATCATCATTAAAATCGGACTGGGAGCATATAAAGAATAAAAAAAACTGAAAATCCAAAAAGACTTCCAAATTATTACATTCTTACAACGCTTTTATCACTTTTTGCATTTTGCTAGAAATGGTAAAATGAAATAATAATAATAATAATAATAATAATAATAAAACCAAGCTCAGATAGCTTGTCAGCACTTCTTAGTTCTAAGGTAAAAAACGTTTGAATTTCAGATATATTTAGTGCCACTCACTGCCTATGTTTGAATCCCACTGATCGGAACACAGGAACAGAAAGTTTGTCATTTTGCTTGCTAAAGATTAGTGGTTTGTTTTGTTTAAACGGCTTCCCTACCATTCTTGGTCTGACAAATTTAATATTAGTAATCGATACTTGACTTGATTTTTAAGACATTGACTTTACTCGATTTCGTTGCAAACAAACATCACAGAAAAAACAGGACTTGAACATTGAAAAACCATTCATTCGCTAGATACCCGAGTTATAAACAGAAGGTTCAACTTGGTTGACCAATAATAATAATAATAATAATAATAATAATAATAACAATAATAACAATAATAATAATAATAATAATTTTGTACATTTGTAGATCTTCAAGTATCCAAGTCCGATGTAATAGTAGATGTTCACATGACATAGCTGTTTTACATCTGTATATGTTGTATAAGGAAGTTTAAAATTATCATATTAAATTGCACTATGACACCTACCTACGTTTTATTTTTATCACGCAAATAAGTAGTTAACCGCCTCAAGCAATATAAAAATGATTGTTGTAGCAGAAACATCATCAGAAACTTTAATGTTTCAATCGTATATCTATTGTTACATAAAAATGGCTAGTTTCATATTGAGTTTAGCGTTAATTGCAATGATTTTTTTCATCAATGGTATTACCGAAAGTACAGGGGATTTGCCGGAACATCAAGAAACAAAGCGTTCTTATGGTCTGGTAAGTGATTTACTTCGCCAAATGACTGCCGAACAACATGAGAGAGAAGCAATTTTGAAAAAAATTCCGAAAAATGGAAAATAAACTAGATGACGTAAAGCGTGAACTAAAGGAAAGAAATACACTTCTGCACGACACGAAGTTTTTACAGAAGAAGTTAGAGGGTCTTGTCAAAGATTTTAAAGAAGAAATCCGATTGGCTTCGAAAAATGATGTCAAAAAAGCCTTAGATAGTTTTGGAGCGTCAATGTCGACTATATCTAAAGGCCTTAAACTAAAGATGTCCAGCTTAAAAAGAAAACTTTTCACCAAATGAAACTGTTCCGGAATGAAATAGTGGCAATACAAAATGAAGTCGGTAAGATTGCATCAAAACAAGGAATGCGAAATATTAATGATTGTTTTGAGGTTGATGAAATCAAAATTCTGTACTGATAAAGATTATAAAGTTACGATTTTACTTTATTTTTATTTTTTAAATTTTTTCTTTTTATTTTTATATTTTTTCTTTTTATTTTTTATATTTTTCTTTTTAATCTAATTTTTATTATAATCAGTTTGTCAGATTTTTTTTCGGTTGAAAATAAGTAATGCATCAAAATTTATTAACTTATTTATTTATTTATTTCTATAACTATATATTTATTTAATTTTTCATTTATTTTAAGACAAAGCTCATTAACATAGAAAGTAATAAAACATTACATGTTATTTATATGTCACTGTTCATATTTAATTACAGTGATTACCTAGATATATAGCGTAAAAAATGAAATTTCTTCATTGACAAAACTTCCGTATTTTATAATAAATCTACATATTTAAAAGCTAAGACGGAATTAACTCGCTTATAAGCGTTAAAATAAAATTTGATGTGTGCTAATTATTATTGACAGTTTGTTTGACTGCATGAAAAATCGACATATAATAAGTCCATTATAAATACGAAGTTAAAGTTGCTTTTCTATAAAAGTATACCTTGATGTTCTCTGGTAGATTTTTAATGACTATTTTATAAACTTTTCTATTTTCAGCAAATCATACGCAAAAAGCACACACAGCAGTTGCTTTCTCTGTCAACTTAGGTAGACAGGTTGCAACATCTTCAGCTTTAATGTTTCAGACGGTTTTAACTAACGTCGGTGGCGGTTACCATACCAACGCTGGGGCATTTTATTGTCCAAAGGATGGAATGTATATGTTCAGCGTGACCTTACAGTCTTATTCCTATCAGTTTTGTCAAAGGATATATTATGAAAAATGATGTACAACTAGCACTCTTGTACAATCAAGCATATAGTACGGCTCATCCATCAACAGTCCTTAACATTGATGATACAGCTAAAAACAAACGATAGAGTGTGGGTCAAAGGAACCGGTCATAAATACTAATGACTACAGCTATTTCAGCGGGAGTGTTATCAGCTTGTAATTTTTTTTTATAAAATTTCATGGAAATAAATACAACAATGCAAGACAATTTTTTTCTTTTTACTCTTCTATTTTTATAAAATTTACAAAAGTTATTTTTAATAATGACACTAAGGTTTGCTTCATTTAGCCAGAGTTTTCACATCCAAAAGCTGCCCCATAGGTTATCATAACAAAACACAAGATGATATATATATATATATATATATATATATATATATATATATATATATATATATATATATATATATATATATATATATATATTATAATAATAATAATAATAATAATAATAATAATAATTTACAACAAAAACCTAAGAATATGTGTCTGGAGTTTTATGACCTGCTATTGGAATTTGAAGAAACTCTACAATTCCGTATTAACATCAGTTAAATGAAATTAACCGTATTAACTGAAAAAACCCAGAAAAAGTGATTGATTCTTCAATTTATTTAGATCACCTGGGCTAATTAGTAACTGCAATTCATTTCGTCGGTCGTGCGTCATGCGTCGTTGATGGTCCAAAACTACTGGACCAAACAAGATAACTTGGTAATAATCACGCCTGGATATTTGCAATAAAAATGATATTAAGAATCGGATTGGTCTACTTAAATCCAACCTACTACCCTCTTATTTAATCAGGCATTTCTGCCTAGAAACACTAACTAGTTTATCAATCATAATCCATAATGTCCTTAAACCAGTGCTTTATATTTACAACGGAGAAACTTTAAGTCTTATAAATAAATCTTTTCTTACCCGACCTGTTTATTTATTGACCGTGAACAAAAGAAATAAAAAAACTACTTTAAAAGCTTAATGTACCCATCGTTATTAGACGATCGTGTTATTGTTCTTTACGTGTACATGCACTCATTTTGGTTACTGCCTAACGTAACCTCAATGGATTAAATAAAAACTGTAGATTAGTGAAGAATGTATGGATAAAAAATGCAGCGAAAAATGAGAGCGAGCATCGCCGTTGTTTGCGACTTTACGAAATCAACAGAATTGTTTTATATTGCTCTACTTTAATCTTTTAACTTTTATATTTTATTTTATTTATTTATTTATTTATTTATTTTTATTATTTATTTATTTATTTATTTATTTATTTATTTATTTATTTATTTATTTATTTATTTATCATGGTAATGGTGGTTTCCGCTAAAATCATGACTTCTTTATATCTAAGTTGTCAGTTTAGGTTAAACGCAGGAAACCAGGCTATTTAAAAAAAAACCACGAACAATCACTTAGCGACCTGACATTTTTAACTCTAAGTTTTGCACAATTGTTTGGCGCTTTGATCTCTTAGCCGACGACGCCATAAACCACTTGGCCAGTGTGGCCAACGTAAGCGTTAATTAGCGCTGCTACCCAACAATTTTATAAACAACTCATTATAGATGAGCGTTTAATATATATATATATATATATATATATATATATATATATATATATATATATATATATATATATATATATATATATATATATATATATATATATATATATATATATATATATATATATATATATATGAGTAGATATGATAGAAATACTATTTATTTCAAAAGAAAATATCCACGATGGCTAAATAAAGCCAAATAAAAAACAGTAAGTGTTAATAAGCGCTGCTTCCCAAAAATTTTAAAAACCACATATCATTGATGACCGTTTAATAAATATACAGACATCAATTAAATATATATATATACATGTATTTCAAAAGAAAGTGTCTAAGTTGGCTAAATAAAGCCAAACAGAAAAAAATTCAAGTGCGCACTAAGAAATCTTTACATGTACTTGTGGAACATTTCTGAGGATAACCTTACGTGTGCACATGGTACTTTAAAGCGCGTCCGTTAAAATTGTTTATGTTGAGATTTAAAATTTCCTGAAGCCTTAACATCCTGTTTCAATTTATCGGGTCAAGTTTGTAAGGCTATCTCCAAAAGACTCTTAATTCCAAGTGTTTAGCGTTATAATAATAATAATAATAATAATAATAATAATAATAATAATAATAATAATAATAATAATAATATTATTATTATTATTATTATTATTATTATTATTATTATTATTATTACATTTAAAAGAACCGCATTGAAATGTTTCGTTTTATAAAGACAAGGATAGGAAGACTATATATGTAATAAGTTATGATTTTTTTATCAAATGACATAAGCTATAAGAGATTTGTGTTATGTACCTGCCAAGTACAAAAATATAAAAGATAACGGGTATGCAAGTTATGTATAGTTGTATTAAAGTTTATTGAGTATGCATATGATATGTTAACTATAAAATACAGTTAAATAACAATAATAAGAATTTATTAATAACAATGATAAAATTGTAAATAAACCGAGATTAAAGGGTGAAATATAAAGACACTTTAAAGGACAAGGCACTAAAGTTCATGAAAATTGTCACCCAACATTGCATGTCCACTTTGTCCTCTTCAAAATAGCCTGGAGCAATGCAAAGCTTGATAATTATAGTCAGTATCCGATAGATACATTAAAAGAGTCAAAGAGAAATAAATCTAACTAAAATATAGAAGAAAAACTAAAAGTATAAAATGATATCTTTGCATAATTGAGAACGAATTTGAACACTTAAATATGTAACATGATAAGGTGTGTCGTCAGTATTAAGGGTATTTTCACTATATATACCTATAACAATGTAAATTGAATACAACAACAACAACAATAATAATAATAATAATAATAATAATAATAATAATAATAATAATAAAAATAATACTAATGGTACAGCCATTTTAAATTGGTACCTCAGCATAAATAGACATTCAAATATTTTCCTATTTCTAGAACCATTTTAATACTGTTTGCGTTGAGGAATTTTTAACAACTGAAATGTTTTAAAATGATGTTCACTGTCAATATGAATGCAAAAATTTTGCAAGCAAACTGAATAACGTTAAGATTTCTTTGCCTTGAAGATTTTTGCATTTTTGTCGACGATAAACACAATTTTAAACAAATGAATTGTTAAGTTTTTGTCAAATATTTAAAACAAAATACTCATTGACTTCAAGATTCAAACGTTCTCTTCTATAACACATGCACATCAGAAGGAGTCAAGTAGACGCAGCAGCCACGGAGAACGTACACGTGCATTTTAGACCGAAGACATGATATTTGACCGAAATGTAGTCCACAAATGAATGCATATATATTTATATAATTGATAATTACCTAATATTCTCATTAACAAATTATATTAAGGAAACATTCTTGTAAAAATTTGTAAATGCGTTTTCAGCTTTGGCTCGAATGCACACAAATGCAACGGTTTATAACCGAGTTTTTCCGTCATAAAATAAAGATATAAAAAATCTGGAGTTATTCAAAGTAAAAAAGACTAGTTAATCAAGCACATAATAATAATAATATTAATAATAATAATAAATAATAATGACAATTACGATAATACAACTTCTATATTAATAATAATAACGGCAGTAATAACAAAACTACTACTGCCACTACTACTACTACTACTACTACTACTACTAATAATAATAATAATAATAAAAATAATAATGACAATTACGATAATACAACTTCTAATATTAAAATAATAACGGCAGTAATAACAAAACTACTACTGCCACTACTACTACTACTACTACTACTACTAATACTACTACTAACAATAATAATATAATAATAATAATAATAATAATAATAATAATATAATAATAATAATAATAATAATAATAATACCGTGAGAATAAAAATGCGTTCTTTTCTCGAAAATCAATCAAATTCAAATTAAAGTTGAAGAAGCTTGAAGAAAAGTAAGAAAGAAACTAATGTAAACCCTTGCAAATATATGATAATGTGTAATATCAACAGATTTGATTAAATGTAATCTTCATGGCCTTAGCGACAGTTAAAACATATTTTCTTCTAACCATTGATGTCATTAAATAATTATAAATTGCGCAGTAGAGAAGTTCTGTCGCCATTGTGAACATTTGACATATCCCGATGCAGATCCGATTCTTTTTTTTTTTGCTGTATTTGTAGCTGTACCTAGGACTGATTTGACGTCACATATATGTAAGTCTCAAAATTGGCCATCTCAAAAAGGAACTTTGATAGGGCTTAAAACAAAGATTTCAAATTTCTATATTTTTTGTTTCTGACATCATTTTGATGAACATTTTAAACTCTAAATTTTATAATTCTTTGTTCTTTTCTGGTCATATTGTACACGACGTAATATCCGAAAATGTAGATCTTTAAGAACCTTCAGAAGTACCAAATATGCGCTCAAGACAAAAACAATTTCAGAATCTTACTACCAAATACATATCAAATGTTATAAAAACTTTTGTGACATATTGGAATTTCATTTAGATCTATAAATGTGACAACTTATCTGATACACTTAAAATTAAACCGATCTAAGTGACGATTGACTATGTAGCTTACTGTAAAGGGGTGGAATTAGCTGGGTTCAAACTTGGAATAAGATGCTTTGAGCAGTGTCTGAACATATCGACACAAAACGCACTTGATATATCACCAGTTATCCGTGTGAATGAAATAATAAGAAGTTGTGACATTTTTCAATTCCATTTCAATAGCAACAAAATTGCTTTAAGATAAACAAAAGGGATTAGGAATTTCTTATGATAAGCTGATCTCAGTATGTTAAAACGAGGTCGAACTCAAGATATGACATGATAGCTAGATACTTAGAATACCAGCTTGCAATACTTTCTGCTTTTATTTGCAAAGGTGTAAAGAAAAACTTAAGACATTGTGAAACTTTCTGACTGTGATTTAGTGTAGTTGAGGAACTTGTTACAATTTTGAAATTTTTAAAACTGTAACAACAAACGTGTGATGAGCCCTCCCCAGCTGTTTCAATGACTCATTCTATGCGAGATATGCTTGGGGGGGCTTTCTGTAAACAACACTGATTCTTCAATAAATAAAGAAGTGAAAACCACCATATATAACGACTTTCAATCCAGATATACAGAAAATTGTTGTTTTTTTTTAAACTGTTAGAAATAAGTTTTGAAACTTTTTAAAACTCTAACAACAAACATGTGTGATGAGCCCTCCCCAGCTGTTCCAATGACTCATTCTATGCTAGAAATACTTTTTTTTTTTGGGGGGGGGGGCTTTCTGCAAACAACACTGATTCTTCAATAAATAAAGAAGTGAAAACCAAAATATATAATGACTTTCAATCCAGATATACAGAAAATTGTTTTTTTTTTTAAAATGTTAGAAATAAGTTGTGTACTTGATCCAAAGTTCAGCAGAGGCCGGATATTTAGTGCAGCTTATTTTGGCTTTAGACAAGCAGGTTAGGTTTTTGTTCCGTTGTAGTTGATGTTGTTGTTTTTGTTGTTGAAGAGGCATTATCTTTTATAAATAATAAAAAAAATGTTTTAAAACACAGAATTTATGGATCTGGCTAGCTAACTAGGAAGTGCTGACCTTTCTAAGAACATCCAACCTCCGTTTCATTGTTAGAGAGGACAAGTTTTACCATTTTTGCCAGTTTCAGTTGTTTTGCTTTGCTTTTTTAGACTGTGTTTTTTAACATTGAATGATATGCTTGTATTTAAAATACAGTCTGTTACATTGTGAATGTCTAACTCTCCCGTGTAACTTTATTATTAGACTTTATATTGAATACAATACAATTAGAATATATCAAAATATTAGCCATTGAGTTTAAAATTTAACAATTTTTTAATATTTGGACAATTTATGCACATTTTTAAAATTTTATTTTTCTTCAAATAGATTTCTTCTGTTGTGTTTGCAAGGGTCTAATTTTTAATTTAAATTAAGTTTTTCTCTTATGTTGTTTATTTTGTTTAAATTACAACACAGTGTTTAGATTTAATATAAAACTTAATTCCATAATAACGACAATGATAAGAAACATTCCATGTAACAGGTACTCGAATATAAATTTATGATTTGGTTAATACACATCTGTTGTATTCTGTATACTTTTTGCCTATTTGTGATGTTTGGGTTTAGTTTTCCGTGTTTTCACGTTCGTCATTGTGTCAGAATATGTTTTTTTTGTGCAAAATGTTACAACAAATTACATGTATTGTGACCTGTGTACCAAACTCATTTTTGGTGTACCTTTACTAGTCCATATATTTGTAACAAAAATGTAATGGTAACCAAATATAATTTTCATTTCGGGTGATAGTGAAGACTAACCGATTGATGGAACGGATGCTATAACGTCTAATCGATTTCACAATGTAAACCTACCGGCCTTGACAGCAGTGCCACTTCCGATTGTTAATGATAATATTCATAACAAGTCTTATACTCTTATTTTTTCAAATTCTTTGAAAATTGTTTTTTTTTTTTTGTTTTTTTGTTTTTTTTTTTTTTTTTTTTTTTTTTTTTTTTTTTTTTTTTTTGCCAACAAAAAGAATAAATTGTTTTTAGAATATTTCTCCACCATTCTACAATAAATCACCTACACATTTTATTATTTTTCAAAAACTGATAAAAACGAAGCTTTTTCATTAGATTTGTCAAAAAAGTCTGATAGTATTTACCTATAAGCATATATTTGTGCCTAAGTTAAAGAGAGTGATGGTTAAAACAAATGTATTTGAATTTTTTTCATTTCTGTAATCAAATGTGACATGTGACTATTGTAAATTATTGTATAAAGTACAAAAAGAACCAATAAAAATTCAAAGTTCTCTTTGGATTTATTTACAATCCAAATCAAATTCTCTGTAATAAACTATTTGACGAGTGATTCGATCTATCAAAGCATAGATCGAAAGATTCACGTGCGACTGTTCGTATTCTGACGTCATGCTTATGCATCACGGAAAATATGAATACATTGGTAACGTCACTACGTTACAATGATGTAAACACAAAAACACGTGACAAGTCGCGGAATGTAAACAATTCATCGTGTCCAGACGCAGAATGTAAACAAAACATAAACGATAAACATATACTACATTTTTAGTGAATTTAATGGCCTGAATAAATAAAGTTGTAAAAGCACAGATATTTAAATAAAACCTTGACACGGTTATCTGTTGTTGTCATTTTTTGAAAATGAGTAAGGGTGGGCGGAGCTAACTCAGTTTGTTGCAGTTGAAACCTGTTCGGTGTTAACACGGAATTTCCACGAAAATCATGAATGAATTAATCAAATTTCAAACATGTGTAAGCTGTAAGCTACGGATTGTAAATATAAGCATTAAACTTTGTTTGTAATCGATCTATGATGGTTTAGATCGAATGGCTCTCGCGCTAATTTGTCATAAACCGCTTCGCTTCGCGGTTTATGACAAATTAGCGCGAGAGCCATTCGATCTAAACCATCATAGATCGATTACAAACAAAGTTTAATGCTTAAATATTTTTGTAGTTAAAAAGCAGAGGGCAAAAGATGAAGTAATTAAATATAAAGTTAAAACATGACTTTCTTTTTATTCAAATACCCTTGAATGGTGTAAAACAATGAACATTAACATTCATTACTAGCACAGTTTGTTAAATAATATCTGTGTATACAAGTAACATTTGTTCCAAGTAAACCATCTTTTCCACTACTGGTGATATAGTAAATGCACAGCGTATATCTTTATCCCCCGAACATGTTATTTTCCTTTAAAATGTGCAAATAAATAACTTTAACTCCTATGTGTATAAAGTAAAATGTAGACATTGACTATAAGTGTTGTTCATAGATTAGTTGCAATTTTATCAAACGATTTGATTTTTATGTTTTGAATCAAATATCAGTTTAAATTTACCTATGATTTACTTTATTGGAAAGAAATTGTATAATGATACGTGTCGTATTGTAAAGTAAAAATAACGATAAGTATCGTATCGATTTAATATTAAATGCATATGACGAATATATTCAATTTTTGTGTATTTCAGAAGTTAACCCCCTTCGTATTTATTTATAATAGCTAGGCAACAAATAACAATTGCCAAGTAGGTCGGGGATGAACTCAATTTACCCATCAAATTTGCAAGTTTCTTATTTCAATAAATATGCTATATTCCAAATTCATCATTTAAAAGATTGTCGTCTGCTTCCCACATAATGACGAACAATTTGATATAATTATGGAGTTGTTAATTTCTTCTCCAGATGTTGTTAAATCATCATTATTACTACTGTCTATTGTGTCAGATACTAATTCTACTGTCGTGACGTCAAACATAAGTAACTTAAACAAGGCGATTCACTTTTTCTATAAAGGGAAGATAGAAATATTATTGTGGATTTCCAACTGCTATAATTGTTTATTTCGTTACCAATTTTCATGCAGTTTTCGATATTGTTATGTTTTAATTATATATAAAAGTATGCCTAAAAGATTGGTTACATGTGCCCTAAAAACAATTCTCTCCACAACATTATAACATAAATGTCTCAATATTTTAACGTGATAATTTAAATTTTGTATATATGTAAATGTAACCGTGCTGCTGCTCATGTGTTATGTATATGTATGTATTGTGTAAACTGTAAGTTGTGTCTTCATAATAGTGTGGTCATATGACTGTTTGTGTGTTTAATATGCATGTATGTATGTAGCGACGCTTGACCGATCACGTGACTGGACGGACAACATGAAATTATGTTAATAAAGTAAAAACTATTCACCTGCACTTTTCGCGGTAATTTCTTTCTTTATTTCATTTCTGGCTGTTTATTTCAAGATGTAAAGACATGTTTTAAAATCTAAAAAAATCCATACAGAGTTCTAAGCTCTGTAGATCTAGTCATTCTTGTATGTAAAATTATTTATTTATCTAATGATTATTATTTAATTATATTACAGCGAATATTATTTCAAATTAATAAATTTAATTAGAAAATACTTATAATTTTATAATATATGTATTTGTAGGTTTTCTTTGCAAATGTAATTATACCATCAAATATTAGAACTCGACTCAGATATGAATCAAATAAATATAAGTGAATATTTTAGGAGAAGTTGTTGTGTTATAATTAGATGACCGACCGACTGGTTACAAATGGCACTCACGTTGATTTGATGTATAAAAGAAGTGATTGAGACCAGAATGAGGAGGATTTTCGTAAGATTTGTTATGTATTGATCGATCGTCGACGTAAATTGTTAAATTTATATTTTTCATTCATTGTGAAAAATGGAGGATCCCTTTTGCGCAAGTGCATATAAGCTATAGCTAGTTTCTTTTTTCCGGTTTGTAATAATATTGTGTACACGGTGTGACCATGTTCTGAGAGGAAAATCGCGTGTGTAACACCCCGTGGTGCGACGCTAGAGATAGACTGTTCATGTAAATATTATTTTGACTTGACAATTGAAATTTTGTGTATTATTTGCTTTATATGTATTATTTTGCTTTATTTGTATATTTATTTTTTCTTCTCATTGCATATGTTTGATTTGCTTTACGTGTATTTTGTTTTGCATAATTATGTTTTGTAAATTTTTGTGTGACTATTGTTACAAATTATGTGTTATTTTCCATGTAGCAATTATAGTAGTCATTTTTTATGATTTACCATAATTCATTGTTATAGTAGGCAGGTTAATAGGTAAATTTTTGTTTTTCTGTTTATCTGTACTTCTATCACTTGCATGGCCTGGTACATTATGCACATTTTAAAAAGTACTAATATTTACTTAAGACACACACCTGACAGTGATTAGTGTTAATTTAAATGTGTATGTTCATCTATGTTTTGTATGTTTATCTGTGTTATATATGTTAGTTGTTACATGTAAATGAGCAGCAATATTACAAAATATTTAGAAAGACCTTTAATTAGAAGGCAAAGTAAGCTACAGGAAAGGATAATAATCCTAGGTAATAGCAAGGTACGATACCTTAAGGAACAAATATCAGGTTTCCCAGAATTTAAAAATCATATTTCATTTATATCGAGGCCAGGTACTACTGTATCATATTGGCAAAAGTGGTTTTATTCAAACTTCCACCATGAAGTGAATTTATATAGTAAAATAAGATTATTTATATTTCTTGGTGCATGTGACCTGACTGAAAAGAAAGGTAAGTATATTAGTTTAAGACATGTCAGTCAGGAAGATGCAATATCATCTTTAATTAAGAATATAAACCAATTATTTAATTATATAAATTGTTTTTCATCAGTAACCCCAGTATTTTTAGAAATCCCTGTATATTCAATGGAACAAAGCAAAAGGCCATCCAGATTCCAGCAAATTTTTAGATCAAGGTCACGAGCTGCAAAAAAGGATCAAAGAAGTCAACAGATTTATAGTAAACCTTAACAACACTAATAAGGTTTCATTACAAAGGTTTACTTTAGATCTACTAAAATACAGAGGGGGAAGAAAAGAGAAAAGAACCGAATCTCATATAATTTTAAATTATACAAAGATGGTATTCATCCTACACCGATACTAGCAAAGTGCTGGTTGAAGAGAATTTTATCAACGTCTGTATAAAGTGAGTATATTATTATTTATTTATATTATATAATTACCCTTAGTAATTTAGAATGGAGTATAACCAGTTTAATATGGACAAGAGATTGCCATCTATTACTCCATTACAGAATAATTTTAATAATACATGGAGTTTTCCATCTGGACCTGGTGATGATAAGCCTAAAGTACTTCATAAGCAAGTTCATCAGGGTCTCCCACAGCAACATATGGCTCCTCCAATACAACAATTACACCCGGAGACTGAGAGTACTTTTGTTTATAGGACACAAGTAAATGTGCCTAAAATTGTAAACTTTTCTGGGGATGAACCACCTCAGAAAGGTGATGTAATTTATAAAGAATGGAGATTTGAAGTCAATTGCTTATCAGCTGATCCTGATATTACCCCCAATATTTTAATAAAAGCAATTAGAAAATCCCTAAGAGGTACTGCCCGAAAATTATTATTGCCTCTTGGTGAAAATGCTACAGTTCACCATATTGTACGTAAATTAGATAATTTCTTTGGTGAAATAAGTTCTAATGGAATGATTATGCAACAATTTCTTAACGAATTTAGAAAACCTGATGAGCCTGTTGTTAACTTTGGCTGCAGATTAGAAACTATGTTACAATCTGCTATTGATCAGGGTTATCTTGGTCAAGATGGGAAGAACGAGTAACTTAGACATAAATTTTGGACATCACTTAATGATGAGAACTTGCATGCTCAAACTCGTCATAAATATGATGCAATTAAAAACTATGATGACTTTATGAGGGAAGTGAGACAAGTGGAAAGAGAGATAAAAGACAACAAGCAGGTAAGTAAACAACAAGTCCAACATAAAAAAATTCAACATCAACCTATTGTAGAGGATCCATTGATAAAGTTAGATAATAAAATAGATAAAAAATTAGAAGCATTAGAGAATAAAGTAATGCAAGAGGTTGAAGAGAAGTTTGACCAGGTACTTAAAAAATTAGACCAACTTAGTTTTGACACTAATCCGGTTACTTATAATAACGAGTATAGGTACACCAGGGGAGGTCAGTCAAGAGGTAGGTACAATAACAATAGGGACAGAGGTTATAATCAGATTAAGGGAAATAATAACAACAATAGTAACAATAATAACAACAATAATGAAACCCGAAATGTATAGTGACCTCGGTTTCTGGCCGATCGAAGGTTACAGAGGGTGTTAAGGGCCAAAAGAATCTAAAGGACAGAATAATAGGTAAATGTAACCAAGATTTTGTATGTATACAAGGTCAAGATATGGCAGCACTTATTGACAGTGGTTCTATGGTTACCACTATTTCAGAATCTGGATATAATAGTTTAATGAACAAACAAGATATTAAAAGTTTGTCAGTCTAGGGTTGGAAGTAGCAACTGCAGATGGTAATCTTTTACATAATTAGGTTATATTGAGTGCAATATAGCATGGCCTGGTAGTCAGGAGGAAATATTGGTGCCTATTTTAGTTGTACCAAACACTCATTTTACTTCTGTTTGTCCAATTATTTTGGGTACAAATATTTTACATGTATGTAAAGACAGTATTTCTGCTGATGATAGGGTTTCTTTACCAGAAGCTTGGCAGTTAGGTTTAGACAGTTTAACATGTAACCAGTATACTGTCAAATCTATTAAAAAGAAACCAGTTAAGATTCAACCTTTTGAACTGTAGTCTTACCTGGGAAAGCTAAAGATGTTATATGTAATACTGGTGTCATGGTTACTGAAAATTTGGAAGGTAAGTATCAATTAGCAGTATGCCCTAGGATTGTTAAAGTGCAACCAGGTAATCCTTGTATTAGAGTAACCTTATGTAACATGACTGCTAAAGTTATAACAATTAAACCTAGATCAGATATTGGTTCTTTGCAAGAGGTCAAGGTCATAGGTGATTTACCATCATCAATGTCAGTTATAATAAGGTAAGTAGTCATACAGGGTCATGTTCTCAGGTTACAGTAGAACCAGATACTAAACCCCATCCCATAGATCTTGGTATTCAGATAGAAAACAATATTTCAGCTGATACTCAAGCTAAATTTAAAGATCTGTTACACAAATGGAAAATATTTTTTTCAACTGGTCCTTTAGACTTAGGTAATACAAATTTAGTCTAGCATAAAATAGAATTGTTAGATAATACACCTTTCAAAATGCCCTATAGAAGGATACCACCTGGTATGTATGATGAGGGTAGGGCACATGTTAAAGAAATGTTAGATGCAGGGTTATTCATGAATCTGACAGCCCTTATTCATCTAATGTAGTTTTAGTCAGAAAAGTTTGCGTTTCTGTCTTGATATGCGCCGTTTAAATTCTGTCACACGCAAAGACTGTTACACATTACCACGTTTTTATGATGTTATTGATACTCTTAGTGGGGCAAAATATTTTTCAAAATTAGATCTTAGATCAGCTTACTGGCAAGTGGAAATACGAGAAGAAGATAAGGAGAAGACCGCTTTAATGTGGGTAAACTGGGTTTTTATGAATGTATAAGAATGGCCTCCGGTTTGACCAACAGTGGTGCCACCTTTCAAAGGCTAATGGAGAAATGCATGGGTGAGATGCATTTAAAAGAATGTCTCATTTTATTGACGATGTGTTAATATTTTCACATACAGAAAAAGAACATCTTGATAGACTAGATGCTTGTTTCAGTAGGTTAAGTCAACATAACCTAAAGTTAAAACCCAGTAAGTGTGAATTTTTCAAAAATTGTAACATATCTTGGTCATGTAGTTTCAGAGGAGGGTGTTGCAACTGATCCTGAAAAAGTTGCAGCAGTTGCAAAATGGCCCAGACCAACCAATATTAAAGAACTTAGGCAGTGGTTGGGTTTTTGGCTATTACAGAAGATATGTTAAAGATTTTTCGAAAATAGTAGCACCGTTAAATGAACTTCTTAAAGGCCATTGCACAGTAAAACAAAATTTTAATAAGAAGAAGAAGCTTATACCTACAAAATGGGAGTGGAAGGAAGTTCATCAGCAAGCCTTTAATACTATTAAACAACATTTATTAGAACCTCCTATACTGGCATATGCTGACTATACTAAGCCTTTCACATTACATACTGATGCTAGTGGTTTAGGTGCTGTTTTGTACCAAAATCAGAATGGTAAGTATCGAGTTATTGCATATGCAAGTCGTGGTTTACGTCCTAGTGAGAAAAATTACCCTGCTCACAAGTTAGAATTTTTAGCACTTAAATGGGCAGTGGTAGATAAAGTTCACGACTACTATTTAATAGTACTTTTGAAGTAATCACGGACAATAACCCGCTTACATATGTAATACTACAGCTAAGTTAGATGCTGTGAGTCAAAGATGGGTGGCAGCTTGGTCATCATATTCTTTCAATATTAAGTATAGGGCGGGAAAGTATAATGCTGATGCTGATGGCTTGTCTCGTAGACCCATTGATGAGGATGGTATTCAGGCAATTTGTCAAGCTGCAACTATTAATTTTCCCTTGGCTGATGTTGTGTCTTCTGGTCCGGTCCCTTATTCGGCCGATGGGGCGTCGGAGCAGACTACACTGCAAACAGTTGATTGGAAGCTTGAACAAAGTAAAGATTCATCTATTAGACAAGTTGTTAACATCTTGAAAACCAATTCTTTCCACAGGGGTGGGTCCCTTCGCAATATGAATGCGGAAGTAAAAAAATACATTAGAGAGAAAATAGACTAGTTTTAGATAATAATGTATTATATAGAACTGCTTTCAAGATGGAACTTGTGTTAAACAAATAGTACTTCCTTTTCATTATAGGTCTATAACTTTTGATGGCATCCATACCACTATGGGCCATCCGGGCAAAGAAAAGACACTATGGTTGGCAAAGCAAAGATTTTATTGGCCTTCTATGGAACAAGATATCAACAAAAGAATTGAGCAGTGTAACAGGTGTGTATTATATAAAACACCATATAAAGTAAATGCAGAGTTGAAACCTGTAGAAACAACTCATCCTATGGAGTTAGTTTGCATTGACTTCTTAGGGTTAGAGCAGTCCAAAGGCGGTTATGATAGTGTTTTAGTAATAACTGACCATTTTACTAGGTTTGCTCAAGCAGTGCCTTGTCGCAATCAATTGGCTACAACTACAGCCAAGGCATTGTATGACAACTTTATAGTGTATTATGGATTTCTCGAAAAGTTACATAGCGATCAAGGTCGGAATTTTGAGGGAAATATTATAAAACAGTTATGCAAACTAACTGGCATTTAGAAAACTCGAACCACACCTTACCATCCTATGGGAAATGGCTCTGCCGAACGCTTTAATAAAACTTTAATTAGAATGCTTGGAACATTGGAAGAGACTCAGAAAACTGACTGGAAGTCCTATATCTCGCCAATGGTTCGATCATACAATGACACAAAAAGTGATGCGACGCGTTATTCCCCTTATTATGTCATGTTTGGTCGCCATCCTAGATTATCCGTGGATGTGTATTTAGATCTTGACCGAGATAATGACCAGGTAAGTAGTAGTAAGAAATCTTACATAAGTAAATTAAAAGATCGTATGCATACTGCTTATGAAGCTGCTCAGAAAGAAGCCAATAAAATAGCTGCTAAAAACAAGATCATATATGACAGCAGGGTCAGAGAATCAAAGGTTGAGATTGGAGATAGAGTATTAGTCAGGAAGGTTGGTATATAAGGAAAGCATAAACTGGCTGACAGGTGAGAAAAGGAGACTTATGTGGTTATAGAAAAACCATATAATGATACTCCAGTGTACAAAGTTCGAAAAGAATCAGGTATTGGTCCTAGTAGAACTTTGAACAGAAACATGCTTTTAGTATTTAATAGTATTCCACCTGAGGATGTACCAGGTAAGTCAAATAGAAAGATCACAAAAGAGTCTGTTAAACCTGACCTATCTACATCTGTATCTACTTCTGAAAGTAGTAGTGATAATTCAGATGTAGAACAGGTTGACAGATACATTATACCTCGGAAAAGGAAAGGGAAAAATGGCAGATTAAGACCAAGACAGATTGTTAATATTGACACACCTGCAGATATCTCTGAGCCTGGTCATATAAATAATTACAACACTAATGTTGAAAACACTGGACATGACGATATAAGTAATAGTATAGATAATACCAATGTTACAGAACCACCTAGTTCTGAAGGCAATTCTATACATATACATGTAGAAGATATACCGGATAACACAAATCCGAAGATCAACCAGAGTAAAGAAACCACCAGATCGGTTTGGAGAATGGCAGTATACACAGATCGCCACTGAGGAAGTATTTGTTTAACTTGTGGGTATAAATATACTGGATTGGGACAGTACCCAGCTGTATCAATTTATTTTATCCACATGTTAAGCAAATCCAGTACCATATGTATATATGTTTATATTAAATATTGAAAGTTTGTCAAAGTTAGGTGGTTGACTTTATGGCATTTTTAGTTATGCCGATAGTTGATCATTTGACAGTACAAATTTCATTCAAATATGCTCAATAGTTTTAATATTTTAAAAACTGCATTTTTTATTACTATTATTATACCTATTATAAGTGTCATTTTCAATTTATAACTGAAGATTGAGATGGTTATTATCGATGCTTTTTAACATATTTCTGACCATTGTGTTTGCTATATTTTAGTAAATTGTATTTGGATAAATGCTGTTTGTTCAGTTGGAAAGCCAGTACTTATCCACTGATATTAAATACAGAAGCAGCCAGAAATCAAGAAACAGTAGTAACAACTTCTTTTATTTGGCTAAGTCAGTTATCAGCCACTAAAATGATATTGCACAAATGGATCTAAGGTAGACTTATCTCAACCTTAAATTGTAAAGCTATGGTAGGTATTGGTATAATAATATTGAAGAATTTAATATTTAATTAAGTTACATGTATTAATTATAAATGAATTATTTAGATATACATGTAGTTAAGTTTAAATATACATGTAGTTAAGTTAGATATATGTGGTTGATAACCAAATGTCAGGAGACATTTTCTCCAAGTGGGGAAGTATGTAACCGTGCTGCTGCTCATGTGTTATGTATATGTATGTATTGTGTAAACTGTAAGTTGTGTCTTCATAGTAATGTGGTCATGTGACTGTTTGTGTGTTTAATATGCGTGTATGTATGTAGCGACGCTTGACCGATCACGTGACTGGACGGACAACATGAAATTATGTTAATAAAGTAAAAACTATTCACCTGCACTTTTCGCGGTAATTTCTTTCTTTATTTCATTTCTGGCTGTTTATTTCAAGATGTAAAGACATGTTTTAAAATCTAAAAAAATCCATACAGACTTCTTAGCTCTGTAGATCTAGTCATTCTTGTATGTAAAATTATTTATTTATCTAATGATTATTATTTAATTATATTACCGCGATTATTTTTCAAATTTATAAATTTAATAATTAGAAATACTTATAATTTTATAATATGTATTTGTAGGTTTTCTTTGCAAATGAAATTATACTATGAAATATTGGAACTCGACTCAGATATGAATCAAATAATATAAGTGAATATTTTAGGAGAAGTTGTTGTGTTATTTAGATGACCGACCGACTGGTTACATAAATTTTAACTAGTGTATACGCCAGGATATAATTGTACGAAGCTTTAATTGATATTAAATGTATTTTTAATATTGCTTTCCAATCATTGTATGCATAAAGTAAGATGTTTTACAATTTCTGACTGTATTTAATATATTATTTTATGAATTAATGATATGCCTAATTGGTTGAGCGTAAAATATATCTCAGATTTTAAATAATGTTTTCAAAATGTGAATTTTAATCGCGATTATACTTTTAAGTCAACTCTCTTGCAAATTAGATATTTTTTGTTAGAAAAATGGCAAATTCATCAATTTTACTAAACTCCTTTATCCATTTGCGATATGTATTTTTATAAAAGTTAATCCTGCTAAAGTGACAACCTATATATAACGGCCAACACTTTTAGAAAAAAAAATTGCGAAGCCGAGACAAGCTAACTGGTCTGCTTAAACATAGGTTGTTAGAGCAGTCTTGATCCAAAATCGAATGCTACAGATGACTACCTGGGAAATGGAGTAGGAAAATTGTGACAGAAAAAAC
>JARBDR010000412.1:0-124102 GCA_029721355.1 Tegillarca granosa | reverse complement strand
TAATTGCAATAATTATCTAAGAATGACAAGTTGACAACATGACTAAATTGAACTGGCCCTTGTTGTGTAAAACATATTTAAGTTAATTGATGATTGATCATTATTGCCATGAGTTTATCACCAATCTTTAGTCAGAAATGGTCCAGGAATGGCCAATAGGAACTAGAACCGTTTCTTGAGAGCCAAATACCTCCCTCCAACCTCAACATTGACCTCTTGATTAATTAATCCCTAATATTCTCAATCACTTGACTACTGTGCTATTTTACCAAACATAACACTATAATTAAGCTTTAAAGTTTATATATGAGGTATACATACCTTTAGTAAAGTTCTTTTTCACTGCTACATGTAGTTTATTTTGACAAGTTTTTGGGGGTGTCTGAAAACACAGGGATAGTATTTATATTAGACTAAAATTTTTCTATCTACTAAAGTGACAAAAATTTTTATCATAACTAGTCACTACAACACAAGTTCCCGTTAAAAGAATTCGTCGTCCCATCCCCAACAGGCCATGTATATTACCAGGTGGTAAGAAATGAGGAAAAACTGTAAAAAATTACCTGTATATCAAGAATTAGCTATTGATAGTGATGTTCTTTCCAAACTATTTGGTGAAATTATAATTCTCAATTAATGACAATTTTCATTCTTTCCTTGTGTATGCAATGTAGATACACGATTTACATCTCAAAACTTAATGAAATGACCTGCATTTATATGAATAAATCACTAGGATTTGCCAATGGACATAATTATGCGACAACTGCATCTTGTAATACTTGTTCATGGTATCAACAAAGTGAATGTATTAATGCTTACCAAAGACACTATGTACCACAATATATCATCAGTTGGAGACATCAAAATATATAAAAACAATAAGCAATGTACATTGTATAGACATTAATTTGGAAAACTGTCTTCAAAGTACAACTTAACTGAAAATCCCATGTCATTAATTACATGTATCTTTAAAAAATAGTGAAAACAGAGCCATGTAAAAGTAATTTAAGTTTCCCACAAAACTTGTAACCCATTTTCTTTTTTTATGAAATTTAACATAATTAACAAATTATAGGATAAGATCATCGAATATCAAAATATTACCGGTACTCTGATTTTTCCTTCAATCATGTTTTAAGTTTTTTTTCAGTCATTTTGGCAAAACTTCCAAGAAATGGACATACATGACACAAATTGTGCAAGATATTTTTCTCATAAACATTATCTTAAATTCACAAGAATCTAATTAATATCACAACTTTAATATTTGGAATACAAATGTCCCTGGATGGACATATGAAAACTAGGTGAAACCTGAAACCCACTACACATGATTTTACACCTAAAACCAACTACACTAGGTTATATATACCCAAAGAATATTTTATTGTTATTTTAAGGTTAAAGTTGAAGCCAACTTTGCATTTATCGGTTTGAAATTCAGAAATAATGAATATTTAGAGTTAGGACTTTTGACAATGAATCTACTACATCATTCCATGATTACAATTTAATATCACAACTTTAATCTTTGGAATACAAATGTCCCTGGATGGATGTATGAAAACTATGCAAGCAGTGAAATTCATAAATAAGAACCTATGGCCTTTCCTATCATGCACAGCAAAATGTGCACCAGGAGATAAATTATTACTTTTCAGTACGAGTATATGGACAATCCATTACTTTCATACATTTAAGTGGAGTATAGGGTACATTTTTCTTATTTCATTTGAAATTTATATTTTATATACAGCTTACATCTTCTCTCGGGTGTATGCAAAAGAAATGCATTTAAATTTACAATTCATCTCAGACTTTTACAATTGATGCTGAACAGGTAAATATTCATGTATATGACAGAATTTTGGATATGTAGAATGCTCTTAAAATAAAACTAGAACTGTCTCTGAAGGAGACTAATATCCCCTGATCTCAATTGTTGGTAGAAAATTTTGATCAATGGATTTTTATGATACTTGTCATTTATGCATAATTTCTGAAAAATTGGATCATACATAAATGAATAAATCTTTGGATAAATTATATACATGTATATGGCAAAAATGAAGGTCAGAAATCTAAGTCTGGAAATGGCAATAAATCTACAAAATTCACCGGATCAAACCGCTATTTGCAGGTGCAAAGGGATCTTATGATGCCCAACTATCTGTGCATAGTTTCAGCAAAATTGGATCATAATTATGTAACTGAATTAAACTTCAGGACAAATTGTATCTATGGACAGATGGACGAACAGACAGACATTCCAGTATATCCCCTAACTCTGTTATTACCATAAATGGGTGAATAACCATAAAATAAAGAGAGTTTATCTACCTGCAAGTGCTTCATTTTCACCACTTTCACTAAAGTCCATTACATCTGCAACATCTTTTTCAATGACTGTTAAATCATCCGTTTCAGATTCACTTTCACTTTCAAGTATTTCTGCAATAAAAGAATAAATAAAAATGTTGTTTTTTTTTTAAACTTATACATGACCTTTTTTAACATTTATTTGGTTTTGCTGTTATTGTTATGTAAAACACTGAACAATACATTATCTTTTATGATGTTTAGATTCAATATTTCTAGTAAGAACATGTTATGGGTATCAATCATTCTTAGTTTCTTATCATATCCAATAAACATACCAAGCAAATTTCCTATAAAACTATGAAATAATAGCATTTATATATTTGATCTTGTGAATAAGCAATATAACAATATGTGAACAAGACCCATGGGACTCTTATGCAATACTTGTCACCAGCTATTTTATAAAGCTTTGTATATAAATTGTGGTGTGCAATATCGAGGCAATATACATACACATAACTGGGAGGTTTTTTTTAAAATACATAATTCAAGTGCAAGTCACAACTGATAATTATGCCCTTTTTGGAATATAAACGTTTTCATGAATTGTATTACAAGGACAGTATATAATAATACAGTATATAATAAATACATGTATGATCATACATGTTTGTACACTTGCAAATCTGTAGTTTTACATACCTTTCTCTGGAACAAATTCAATTTCATCGAAATCTTTGCCTTTATATTTTGCAATGGTACCATTGTTAATGCTGTGCAAAATCTTTGTAACTTTGGCTGCTTGTGATGCATTTTCAGGCAGGCGATAAAATTCTCTGTGGACCCTGATGTCGTGGCCTTGAAATGTAGCTAAAATATCTTGAGAATTTTCACTCAAATTAAGAACCTGTGCTAATGTTGCCAACTGTTTCCTCAATTTTGTGGATGTTATCGATGAAGGATGCTCCACCCCTGCCTCCCTTGACAACTTTCGAAGACAATCAGAACCTCTGTATGGTTTGGTGAATTCTCCTGGCCTTGCAAATAAGTATGGCTGTTTGACATTTGCTTTGTTCCTATTATAAACTAATACTTCAATTTGTTGTCTCATCTTGTCAGTGAGAAGTACTGGGACCTTTCTGCCTCTTTTCCCTCTGATTTCAACTCTTGTATGTGATGTGCAAAGATGTTTTTCAAATTCTGTCAGTGTACTCATCACTACGGGATCAGGTCTACCACTACCATTTTTAATGGCATCATTAAATCCTTCAAGCAACATTCTTTCTGCCTCGCCACTTCTCCTTCTATTAAATAAAATTACTTGTGTCAGCAGAACTTGAGCTAGTTTGGAGTATAAATCAGGATTGTTTCCAATCTTCTTGCATAGACTGTTAGCAGTAGATTGCAAGTGCTTGTTCAGTTTGACAACATCGTCTGTCAATGGGAGCAATTGAGCTTTATTGTACTTCTGATCATTAAGCGAGTTTGAGGCTACAGAAGAAACATCATCCTTCCAATCACTTTTATACAAGCATAGAAAATCTTCAGCTTCTTTCTGTTTACATTTGTTGTTTTCTTTTATTGCATCCGAGCGTTTATATCTAGCACATTTTTCAAGGCTCTGTCCTATTTTTAGAGCCAGAGATGGGGTTTTAAACATCTGACTCTGTTCATCATACCCAGCTACAATTTTAATGCATTTTATTAATACATCCCAGTTGCAGCTTTTAAGCACATCATCTACTGATTTTACATTAGATACGGATTTGCAGCAAATAACAAGTCGACCTAGTTCACAGTAGTTTCTGAGATATGTACTGTATCTTATGTTCTTGTGGGCCATGTTTCTTGAGTAGTCTTTCTCCAAAGTTTAGAATACGTTTGTCTTGTTCAACAGTAAGTTTTACATCATCATTTTGCATTTTCAAAAAAACTTTGTCTGCTAGTATTTTACTACTGGCTTTACATGGAAGCAATGAACGTCCATTTTTAATATGTTCTCTATCACAGTCTTTTGGATCTTTAGCAACACAGGAAGACTGGTGTTTCCACAAGTCACTTTTTTTGTACAACGCTTTGCAATGAAAACATGGAACAAAATCTGTTACTTTGGCACTATCATCATTTTGCCTGTATTTAGGAATGACCATTCCATGTCCCTTTTCTATTACAGCATAATTATGAGCAAAGTCTCCACGGTTAACAAGTTCTTCCCAGCATTTTCTTCTGTTCATACTTTTCTTTGGCAGAGCAAGAATTTTAGCCACTTCAATTTCATTTTTGTGCTTTAATGATAAATGTCTTGATATGTTCGCTAACACTATTCCACAAAAAACACATGCATGACATTTATTGGAAAGATTTCCTTTAGAATTTTTATTGGCTGCCTGAATAACAATTTTCTTCTCCTGACTAAGAACTGGAAAAATAGCACTTGTTTTATCTTCATTTTCATTTTCACTTTCTGAAACATGTACACTTTCTTTGTGAAATGCTGCAATTTAAAATTAAACCATAATGTATACATGTATATAGAAAACACAAATGTATTATTAAAATATAGTCAAAAAGTTTAAATACAAGTGGAATAACAAAATCAAAAGTAATGATTAATTGTTCATGTCCCTAAAATATTACTCTTATGCATGTACATATGTGATAATTACTACATACTACATGTCTTATGTGAATCAATAACCACTGTGGTAGCTTGCTTGGTAGTGTGCTCACTCTGTAATTAGGAGGTAATTGGTTCGAACCCTGACCGGGTCTCACTTAAGACTTGAAAGTGGGTAGTGACTGTTCTTTCACCAAGCATTCGGCTTTATGAAATGGAAGTCACAGTTCTTTCGGATGGGATCTTAAAATCGATGAGGTCCATCTCATGGTAGGCTTGGCAAGATAAAGAACCCTGCTGTGTATAATGCAATCAGTGCAAAGCACAGGCAAAATTTCTGCACCTTCATCTATAGCTGGTGGTGTCTCAATATAAGTGAAATATTCTTGACTGGGATGTTAAACACTATTATTCTACTATACCCTTATGTGAATCAGGGCAATCATTACAACCCATGGCACTGTATGATGTCCAATGTCTGCATTCATAATGTCGTATGTAAGGACTACACACACAGTATATGTGCAATATTTAAAATACTTCATATGTTTCATGTCAGCAAACTAGGTGTGTGTAATATGAATCAAGGCCAAGGGCAACTCACAGCATGTGTGATATCTTCAGTCCACTACACGAGTTTGGGCTTTACAAATCATTACATGTAGGCAATGTGGATCACAAAAATGCAGAATAATAATATTAATGTGAGTAGACTTGCATGCATATCACAAGTCCAACCTGTACAATTATTACTGGTACAGCATGAAAGGTCACATTAATATCCTACATGTAAATTATGGAAATTCTTGTATATCAACATTTTATATCAATGTATTAAGTTATACCAATTGGCAACACAAATGTCAAATACCAATTTTATATCAATCTAACTGCAAATTGTTTCAGATACAAGTCAAATATTTTTGAAAATATTAAGAAAAATCAACAGAACATGAAAAGCAGGTCAATGTCTTTGATCTAATTTTAAAGAAAACTGAGTTAATATAATCTGATACAATTATTATGATGACTGTCACCATACTTTGATAATAAGAACAGATTATGATAATCTACAGAGGTTGCTCCAAATACATAATTATAACATTTTCTGATAGTGCCATATGCGAGGCAAAAATTACAACAAACACATAACAAAACATAAATGCTTTCTTAGCATAAAACTACATCAAATTACCTTAACAATCGTTTCAGTAATGTAAAAGAGTTTTAATCTACTAATTAAAGCAATGAATGCCATCAAATCAGTCTATGACAGCAATGATATTTGACTAAAATAATTAAGATGTTGAAAAGTTCTCTAAAGGTGAAAAGTCAAAGGTTTTGACTAATTTATGGTTAAAAATAGCAGGAAATTGCATCTGAAAAATGTGTACTTTGCAGCATCCAATGCAACCAAGAATACAAAACAATACAAGACAATATTCAAAAACAAAGAAAATACAAACACCAATATTTATATAAGCCCCGACTTTGAACAGCATAGTATTAAATATCCAGCAGTGTGGTTTAGTACTATTGGCGGCCCTAAGCCATCCCACTTTTATAACAACCCTTGATCCGTAAATACACACATTTAAGAATTAAAAATAAACCTTACCTTTCTCAACAGAACTACCATTATTTGTTGATGAGTGAGTTGGATAGTGTTCATCATGATCATCATACCTATTCTTTTTCTGAATGAGATCTGAAAGTAAAGTAGATACATGTACATGTTTTTGGTATTAAAATATAAACACTTAATTTCACAATATTGTATAATTTGACAAGGAGCAAGAGTCAACATCTTTTTTAAACAAGAATTACACAGATATAGGTGTCTAGCTTACTTTGGCAAATATACAGTACTTGGACTTTCACATAAACTTTCACAATTTGACACATTGTTACCAGAAAAGTAACACCCACATGTAAGTCTAGCCTTATAGTAAGTAAGTCTCTGATCCTTTAAGCTTTAAATGTGGATGTTGATGCCAACAGTTACATGTACAACAAATGTATAAAAAATTTAAGCAAGTAAGGAAATCTTCATACATACATATATATTTGAAAATCTTTCTAGATCTTTTACACTCCTACCTTTCTTAGAAGAATTATCACCATCCCTTGATGATTCAGTTGATAATTCAGTTGGACAATATTCATCACCATCATCACGTCCGTCCTCTCTCTGAATAAGATCTGGAAGTAAGACAGAAAAATGTCATAAAAAATCTGTAACTAAATCACAATAACAGTTACAATTACAATGACATTAACTTTTTCACTTTATATTTGTAAAAATCTTTAGTGAGGTTTACTTCATTGTTATGTGGCATTTAGAACAAAGAAACCAAAAAACAATATTATTTTTCTGAAGATATATATGCATGTACAAAAATCATGATAAATGTCATTTGTGATATCGCAATACATATTTGTCCACATCATCATCACTAATGAATAATGCATCATGGCTATGTGTATTTACATATGCACTGGGTTGCATGTGTGTCATTAAAAGTACTGAGTTGCATGTGTGTCCCAGAAAGTAGTGAGTTGCATGCGTGTGCATGGATTATTCATCATGTACTTTCTTTTGCGTCTCACAGAGAGTAGTGTGTTGCATGTGTGTGTATAGATAATGCCTCACAAATGTGTATTTACTTATGTACTGAGTTGCATGTGTCTCAGAGAAAGTTTCTAGTTGCATATGTGTGTGCATGGATTACGCATTATGGATTTACTGATATACATTGGACACCATTTCTAGATCTTTTTACACTCTTACCTTTCTCAAAAGAACTATCATCATCAATTGTTTTAGTTGATATATCATTTAAACAATCTTGAATATCATCACAAGCATCATCACACTGATCCTCTCTCCGAGTAAGAACTGGAAGTAAAGCAGAAAATTTTCATAAAAAATCTGAAACCAAATCACAATAAGTTATTATTTATATATATATATATATATATATGTGACCACTGCTTGTATATATGTAACTACTGCTTGTATATATGTGACTACTGCTTGTATATATGTGACTACTGCTTGTATATATGTGACTACTGCTTGTATATATGTGACTACTGCTTGTATATATGTGACTACTGCTTAGGGTTTACTGAATTTGAACTCAAAATTCTGAACATGATAGGAATCCATAATCAGTGAGTACATTTCCTTAACAGCAAATGAAAATAAAAAATAAATAAGTTGCATCATTAGCAGTTGGCATTTTGAAGCTTATCATTATTATCTTACCCTCCTCCATTTCATCTTTGTTCTCTGATGATGAAACATCATCTTCGTTCTCTGATGATGAAACGTCATCTTCGTTCTCTAATGATGAAACAACATATTCGCTGTCTGATGATGTATCATCATATTCGCTGTCTGATGATGAAACAACATATTCACTGTCTGATGATGTATCATCATATTCGCTGTCTGATGATGAAACAACATATTCGCTGTCTGATGATGAATCATCACATTCGCTCTCTGATGATGTATCACCACATTTATCATTGGATGAATTTGGATTACTTTGTGTAGCACCCACTGCTACTATTGGCTGATTTAGTTCAAATGGATCTGAATCTGCAAAAATATATAAAAATTACTAACAGTTATAAGGAATGACTAAAACCTTCATACCATAGCCAATAAGATTTCAAGTACCATATTTCCTCACTTATAACACAGTTTTAGGCCAAAATAAAAATTTGAGAAGGGGGTACATGTTAAAAGGGGTCTACAAGAAAATTTATCTTAGCCATCTCTCAAAACTGATATAGTCTGTCATGTATACTGAACAAGGGCCACAATCATCATCAGAAATAATGGTTCAGAGTGGTGGATATTTAATTTAATTGTGAAGATTAATTAGGGTGCAGGTGTGATCTGTACTAGGATCTGTACAAGGACTATTCAACGTATTGTACAATCAAAAAGATTTCTGAAACCATGTTTGGAAAATAAATGGTAGACTAAATATTAAGTGCCAATATGAGACTGAAAGAATTCTTAATTTTCAATTCATCAAAATACATGTAAATGATGTCCACATACTAATAAAGAATTGTTTAGTGACAATTATCACTTTAGTATACAGTACATTTGGCTTTATCTGCTAAATTAAGAAAAGAACCTCTTTTAATGAAAGACATAACATGAACTAAAACAGCATGCTTAAGATTAAGATAACTATCAAAAACAACAAAATGAACATATGCAAGTCTCACCATCAAATTTGGCTCATGGGCAAATTTTACCAATTTTTTTAAAATAACAAAATAAACTGCAATAAACATATTCACCAACATAGAACAATGTAGAAGCTAGTTTTCACTCCATTTACTTATCTATTGTTCGCCAACACTAAATATTACTTTATTCTATTCAATTCAAACTTCAATAATAAAGATGCAACTTTGACTATACATAATATGTATATGTAATGTTTTGATTGAACTGTAAGAAACATATACATAATATGTATATCCAATGTTTTGATTGAACTGCAAGAAACATATACATAATATGTATACGTAATGTTTTGATTGAACTGCAAGAAACATCAAGCACTGCTTGCTAATGAAAAAGTATAAAAGAATAACAACTATTCATGTGAAAACTGTACATTTACATTGCTATTAACCAATAACAAAAACCATACCCGAATCAGATTTCACTGGAATTCTATAGCAAGATTTGTTCTGCAAATGTGTAATTTCAAAATTTAAATTCATTGTTCAGTTTTTTTTATGAGAAATTGCTTGACAATGCTATGTATAGTTCCAAAATTAAAATTTAGCACACACATTCCTTGGGGTTTTTTTTACGTGTATATTTTCTTGCCAAAATTTTAAAAAAGCAAAAGATGAAGTTCATGAAGCACTGTTTTGCCTAGTTACTCTGAGAAAAAGTTACTAGGTAGTCTCATTCAAATTCCTAGAACAATTGGCAAGATGTACACCTACAATCTAAGCAATAATTCTGCATTTTATTTTTATATCATTCTAACATTAACCCAACCCCCCCCCCTCCCATATATTCTACTATCAAGTTATAAAAAGTTAGGGGACACTGAGTTTTTTTTAGATGACTTGTCAAACAGATAAACTTACCAGATTCCTCCATTCCAAGTTTTTGTCAGCATCGCCATAATCAAAACGTATTTCTTGACCTTTAGGAATAGTTTTGGTTGCATACAGACAGAGTCTTGGATAGTTGCTGTTAAAGACTTTAAGTTTCATTTTCGAGTTGCATTTTGCACTTTTAACTGCTGAATCATTCACGTAGCGACACAATCTGTCATTTGTGTCAGTGGCATCAACACTGACAAAGATAACAATAATAATAAAAAACTGTAATTATTATAATAATAATAATAAAAAAAACATTACCCTAGACAAAATTAAATTTTCAATTCCAATTGTTTACATATACTATCTTGATAAAAAGATTAAAAACTGGTCCAAAAGAGAAAAGGTAGATTTTCTTTGACATTTTCTAATAACCAGAGAAACGATAATGCCTTTCCTTGATGAATATACATACATGTACAATCAGTGCTAGAAAGTACTGAAATCTTCAAAACCGAAATAAAACAGTTGTGTAAGAAGCATCTGAACATATTCAATTTTGGTGAAAAGATCATTATTCAATATTTTTTAATTTGTTTTGAATCCGACCGTGACCATAGGAATAGAAACAATTATCAGGCACTACATGTAGGTCTGTTATTGTTTCTTGGTCATGACTAAACTAAAAACAATAAATTTCTTCAATCTTTTAATATCTACATTTTTAAATATAATTCAATTTAGCACAAACTTGATAAGAATTGCATTGAAAATAAACTCCCAATTTGCATCTGGATCTGCTTTATAAATGCAAATTTGTCAGTGTAACATGCTTTTTTAATTATTGTTAGAATTATTCTTATTCTTCACTTTCTATCTTAAATGTAAATCTGTTATTATATACTTACCAACATGTCTTCTCTCTATATCTAAAATAATACATATAACATCTGTTGTTTTTCCTTTTTTTCTCTCTCTTAACTGCTTCTTCCAAACTTATTCGTTCACCGACATATTCTAACAGGAAGTCACCCTTATTGAATGTCTTGGTAGCAAAAATCCCAAATCCTACCAAAATAAATCAAACAGTCTGAATATATTTGTGTAATAACATAGTTCATTCAAGTTTTGGGTAAAAAATTTCAAGGATTTTTCAAGGGGTTTTCAAAACTACTGTCTACTGGTCTTCATTTCATTGATAGGAAATGAACATAAAATAATAAACAGAAAAACACTGTTGTATCGATTACAATATTTCAATCCTATGAGAGTTGCAATTGCATCTGTCTGCCCCATTGACTTGAAATGTTTTCTACTTTTGGAGTGAAATTAGAGCATATTCACCCATCTTACTTAGATTGATTATATTGTTGCACATACAACAGTCAGCAGCATGTTTATCCCCTTTGAACTCATGGACCCACTTTGAAAATATTTGGTCTGAGAGCCATATCAGGTTAAAAATGCATTTCCCCATCTTTAAGGGGCCCTTTTACTGTATATTTCTTAAAAAATTTCACCTGTAAACGTGTGGTTGATCTATGTAACTACAGTGCTCTACTAGTGGGGGTATTTCCCCATTGTCACAGATGTTGATAGAGGGAGTCTAAACAATGAAAATGAAACCAGAATTTCTAAATATCTGGGATTTGCATTAAAAAACATGATTTTTTAAAACATTTTTTCCACTATATTTTTGGTTTTTAATAAAAATTATTCTTTGAAAGCAGTATTATTTGTCCAGCATAAAAACAATCAAAATTAAAGGGTTTTTAAAGACCCGTGCAAACTATGAATAACTGTTAATAACTCTTTTTAAACATGATTTGATTTGCATGTGAGATATACATGTAGCTGTTTACAAGTAAACCATTATGATTATATTTGTATGTTAATTTGTCAAATCCACAAATGAGCATTCCCTCACTTGACCTTTAATTTTGGAGAGAGTTAAGCTGCTGTTCAAGTCAAAGATTTTGTTGAGAATTTAAATGTACCCAAGGCAGACAAGTCAGGTTCCTTTTCTATACCATATTTCAGGGATCACACTGTTTAGCCACTGCGGTAGCTCAGTTGGTAGAGTGCTGGCTGCGTAAGTGGAAGGTCGTGGGTTCGAACCCCAGCCGAGTCTGACCCAAGACTTGAAAGTGGGTAGTGACTGTTCTTTCGCCAAGCACTCGGCATTACGAAATGAAAGTCACGGTTCTTTCAGATGGGAACTTAAAATAAACGAGGTCCCGTGTCATGGCAGGCATGGCACGATAAAGAACCCTGCTGTATAATGCCATCAGCGCAACGCACAGGCAAAATTTCTGCAATTTCGCCTATAGCTGGCGACGTCTCAATATAAGTGAAATATTCTTGACTGGGACATTAAACACCATTACTCACTCACTCACACTGTTTAGTTAGTCGCAACTGCCACAGTTTGTGACAATTTTTAATAAACTGTGACAAAAAATCATCTTTAAATTGAAAAATGTCCTAGAAGACTTAAAATTTCTACTTTCGTTCAATATTTTTGACAAATTTTTTAAGTTGGGTGTGTACCCTGTATTTAATCAATCTGGTTTTAAATAGCAGATTTGGAATTTGTGTACACAAATAACTCCTTCAAATTGTTTCAAAATTAATCCAAGTAAATGATTGTTAATAGTGCTCATTTTTTAGACATTTCAAGAGGAACTTGTCTCTTATTATTCCTATCAATCACAATATACTCATTTACATGTATATTCATGTATGCAAAACATGATTAGAACTTCAGCAGTTTTAAAAGTGGTACAAATGTGCAATCCAATTTGCTTCACTTCTCTTACCAATGTTCTTATTGATAAACATTTTGCAGAAGCCATCCTGGTCCAACCCACTTTCACACCAATATTGGTCACTATTGAGACTATCAATTCTAGGCACCTACAATCATAAATGTCAATATCTAAAAAATGCTGTATTTCAAATAACAGAATTTAAACTGGTCTCTGTATACATTTTACAGCACTTGCGTTCTATAAAGCTTGACACAATAGAATATTATTATCATATGATAAGATTTAGAAACTCATGGACTACTAGAAAGTTTTAAATTTCCTGTCAGTTATTCATGTATTTGTTCAAACCTTAGTAAAGCAAGTTTATTTTCATAGCTCTGTTACTCTAGCAAAACTTGCAAAAAGTTTAAAACAAGTTTGTTAAACTATTTCAGTGTTTATGTAATTGATGACAATAGAACTGCTACACTGAGAAGTTGCAACATCATATTCATAAAAGTAAATGACTTTTGAAAATTGGCTTTGTCACAATACATTTATATCACAATAAAAAAAATATGAAATATATATATCGTTTGCATTTGCCTACTTACTTTGGCTGATGTTTGACCCGACATGCTTGCTCTAAGCTGAAATGAAATACGGTAATAGAATATAGACAATTTTATTCATATTGGATTGAAATATTGTGTGTATCAAAAATAAATGGAAATTCTTTAAACTCTTGTATGCATGGACTGTATGTTATATGTAATGATTACACATCATGGATATGTGTATTTACATGTACCTTGCATGTGTGTCATAGAAAGTAGTGAGTTGCAGGTGTGTTTTTGGATTATACAGATATTATAATTCAAACACCTTAATTAACAATGAAATGAATGTCACTGATTGAATGGGGGTTTACTTTCATATCAAGATGATGATGATGATGATGATTTTTATTAATTCATTATATGTACCTAGCTCTAATGGCTACCTGGTCATCTGTTGAGCCTGGTCTACCATATTTCCCCTGGCCCCTTCATCTTTTTTTATTGAAATACCAAAAAGTTAAAACCACTATGCTCCACCCTGGGACCAACCTTTTGATTTTCCATTGCTCTGGGTCAGTCAAGCCCCAAATATGTAACAGGAAAGGGATAAATTCAGAATGCAGCGGTTACACCAGAACTTTGGACCTTTGTAATACTTGCTCCACCAACTGGGCTACCCAGCAATCTATCAAGCCTGGTCCACCTCTTCACTTATTCATTTTTTCTGATTGAACTACTGGCTACCTATCGAGCTAGGTACACCAAATTTCATGTCTATTTTTAACAATTAAATTACCTTGAATTGAAACCACTATGTTCTACTCAGGAACCAAACTCTTAATTAGTGACTGTTCTGGGTAAGATGAGCCTCCAAATATGACAGGAAAGGAAAAAAAGATACTTTAAATGAGGATTTGAACCCCAGACATTCCCAATATCAGTGGGATGACCTAACCAACTGAAACTATGCACAGCACTGCCTCCCCCTGGCCATAAACCTAGCAGATATATTAGATGAATGATAAACTTTTTCAAAGATGGGAACTATCTGAATCCGAAATAAAATAATTACACATTATTACCAGTTGCTGGTTCTTCTGTCTATAGAGGGTTACTGATACTATTTTTATTTGTTCCTAAAGTGACGGATGTGTATCTGTTATTCTAGAAACTGAACAGAACTTGAACTCGCTTAAAATTCCGGCGGATTTAATCTACGTCATGTGTATGAAAAATATTTCTAATAAATATAATTCATAATATTACGTATCTAAAATGCTGGAATTTTAATCTTGACTGGCATTAAACTAAAATAAGATATCTGGTGCTATAATTAGACACCATTCAATCTATAGTTCAAAACATTTTATACTCGCAGCAACAGCTAGGATTTTACAGGACTTTTGAGACTATATTCACATTAACCCAGATGTGAATGATGACGAGCTGACAGTATCATGTTGGTCATCCAAAATATTGTAACAAACATCATTTTTTTCAAACCCTACTCCCCCTTCTATCTCCAACCATGCTATAGTTTTCACTGTTACAAATATGATTTCCTTCTACGATGGTTCAAATTCTCTTTAACTAATGACATTTAATACAGTATTTTAAAAAAAGGAATGACCAAAAGTTCTGTGACCTATGTTCTATTATCACTGATACATTAACAACTATCACAGATAATGCCATCCTTGAAATTTGTACTTGCCAGTGCAAAAAAGTTCGGAATTGTAGCTGAAAAATATGTACTTGACAGTAACAAAATACATGACAAGTTTGTGACAACAAAGAAAATAAGTAAAACAACTAGATAGATTAAGCACAAACTGAAACCACTGGATTATAAAAGTCTCAACTCTGCATTACTCCTATTAAATAAGAGTCTGAGACGCTGGCAAGACATATTTTTTAATACTGTGCCAATGTCATACGTCTTGCCAGCGTCTTAGACTCTTATTTAATAGGAGTAAACTCTGCATATGTATAATTTTAATTATCTCTTTACAAAAGTCTGTTGTAGAATCTAGGTCAGGACTAATTACAATTCTAGTTACTACCCTGACTGGTCTGGTCTTGAAAAAAAAACTTGAACCCTAAATTTGCAAAAAAAAAAAAAAAAAAAAAAAAAAAAAAAAAAAAAAAAAAAAAAAAACAAACCAGAAGAATGACTGTAAATTCCATATAAGCTCAGTTTATCTTTGGCAAGTTTAGCTGATAATTACTTACCATCTTTTTTCCATAACTTGATGTCAAGTTGGTCATTTTTTTTTTATTTTTTACCTAAAATAATTAAAAACAAACCGTTTTTAAAACTGCAATCATCTGCATTGGAATCTGAAAAAATTTTCACGATCGTCGGCGCAAAGGACAAATCCGGTAGCCATCTTTGGCGACCGCCGACGACCGTGAAAATTTTTGTACAAAGTACTAAAAACTCATATAGATCTATATATTAAATATTATAAAACGTTTAATATTAACATTCTTTGATTTTTCAAGAAACAAACATAAGAAAACCATTTAAAATAACTCTTTTAAAAGTACCTCACACTACCTCATACCACCCCTAACTCCCATGCGATTTTTAGTGCACTGCCTTGACCACTTTGCTCCACTTAAACATGCTAGTATGACCGTGTAGTCGTTGACCTCTTTCCCTTTATAGATGCAATATATCCAAATATTTATAAAATATAGCGGTATTAATTAACGAAACTTCACAAATCGGTAAATTGGTTAAGTGGATGGCCGTAGCATGTCGACCCGGCGACCAATAAGCAGTGCCTATTTTCAAATAATTACAATTTCCTGTGCTGAAGAAATGTCAATAACAAAATAAAGTAATCCTATGATATTCAATAAAACGCTTATTAAAACAGCATTTTAAAAAATCAAAATAAATAATGTTTAAATACTTGCTTACAGCATTCCTTTTTCAATCACATGTTGACATTGACGCTTCCGGAAACATGGCATGCGCATGCGCGAGTCCTTGCCGAGTAAAGTGTGTGACTGTGCAGATTACTGTGGGGAATAAATGTGAAATTCTACGGGTTTTCACCGGAAACCCAAACATGTGATTTTTTTTTATTATCTGAATAGGATATGGTCTAAATAGCATTTTCAGACGGATTTTCATCCCAGCTCAGGGTTCTGTGTACTGGGTTGCAAAAAAGTAGTGTGTCGAAGGTGTGTATTCATTTGAGTGTAGTGAAACGAAGGTGAACACACACACACACACACACACACACACACACACACACACACACTGTCCTTTACCTAGAGGTTGACACATACACATCAAATACTGTAAGTGTAGACTTTTTCGCGGTGTCCTTATTTTCGCCAATTTCGCTTTCGCGGTCGAAGAATTTCTGCGTAAATTTGTAACACGCGAACAATAATACATTAAAGTACATAGTCAACATCGATATTGTCTCTTTAAATATAGACCATGTACATAAAATTATTTATATTTAATCCAATTATTTACTATATTTGCACTGGTACACTATTAACAAACTTATTAAATGCAGAATTATTCTGCATTAGGAACTTTGGCCAGCACGATTAAAGGGACGTAACCCGGTAACCCGTTTATGAAAACCTTGTACCTGTATAAGATAGCGTGTCTATATATACAGCTATCGTAACTGCCCGTTCAGATAGTCATAATTATTCCTTACGACGTTAATTAATTATTATTTAATTGATTTGAATTGAATAAAGGAGAAAACCGGCTATGCGCAAGTAGCAGTGGTGGTGTTTTAAATCGCACTAAGAAAATTTTTATATTTATAGCTATTTAATGGTCTTTATGATTGGAAAAAATGCCAGGATTAATATAACGAAGTGTATCTTCCATGAGTTCTAACGAAAATAAGAAAGGAACGGGAAAAAAGAAAAAATCAGGAGTTAAAAGAAAGAAAGACAATGTGAGTAACGATAGCTATGATAGGAATGTTAACAAAGTCCAAATTGTGAACAGTTCTCAAGAATCTACATATTTACAAGATATATCAAATAGAGTTTCATATTGTGCACAATCAAATATAGACAATAGTTTTATTAGTATGTCGCATAATTTGACGCAGTCTACACCAGTAAATATGAATTACCAACAGCCAAATTTAAGTTTTAATGGATCTCCAATTACTGGGTACCCCCCGATTCATCCTAGTCAGGTTCAGTTGTACCATCAATCGCAGGGGTCTCCTCAGATGGAAAGTATTAATTACGGTGAAAAGATTGACTCTCTGTGCTGTAAATTAGACAATGTCTTCAAAAAGTTAGAAAAATTGGATGTTATCGAACAGAGACTTTGTAATTTTGAGAAATTAATAAACACTGTCGTTGAAGATGTAAATAGTCTGAAGTCAAAAATTGGAGAAATTGATTCTGGTATGAACTTTATGAACAACCAATTCGAAGATAATTTGAAACGTACAGATGAACTTCAGATATCAGTAGATGAATTAGTTTCAGAAAATGCATCCACTCGTGATGAAATCAAGAAATTGAATGACAAACAAATAGACATGGAAGCTAGGAACATGAGAGACAATCTTATATTTACGGGTTTACAAGAAGATACTGAAGAAAATCCCGAGGTGAAATTGAAACATTTTATTGAAAACGAGCTTGGCATTGAAAAAGTGATTGAATTTCACAGAGTTCACAGGATGGGACGTAAACTGCAAGATAGACCAAGACCTATTGTTGCCAAATTTGTTAACTTTAAGGATAGAGAATTAGTAAGAAGGACTGCCCCAGTTAAATTAAAGGAATCTCAAGGCAGATACGGCGTTAACGAACAGTTTCCCAAAGAAATCAACAGTCGGCGAAAAGAACTGTACCCGCACTTTAAATCAGCAAAAAGAAATAAACAACAAGCCAAACTAGTTTATGATAAATTGTATATCGATGGCCAACTTTTTGATCCGACCACACGACAAGTAAGGATGGAAACAACTTATCCGGATTCCAGACGACGACACTCGCGGAGCAACGATGGAGCAATGGGTGGGCCTGATTCACATTCAAGTGGGAGATACAGCAGGAACAACACGCGGAAATAGGACAACCACGGAGGTAGATCACGTGACTACAAATTAGTAAACATAAACTGTGTCACCAGTTCTCAAAGTGAAACTGATGGTAATGACATTTCACATACGCTTAGTATGTTTGTGGAATTAATAGGAAATTGCATTATCCTGAATTTCGGAATTTAGTCAACCAATATGATATCTTGTGTTTTACCGAAACAAAAACTAACGAACAAGATGATATTCAATTGGATGGATATAAATTTGAGCACAGGGGCTCGTTACAATTAATAATAGCAGATAGTATAGTGTAGGTCGGGAAAATCGTGTATAAAGGAGGAGAAGGGAGTCATCAATTTTGTCACCAACTTTTTTCAAATCATCCGAATTTACTTATTTTTCCACATTCCGATGCAAACGTTTGTATTTTTCTATTCTACTCACTTTTATCTTTCCAACGATATATAACAATCCATCGAAAACACTGGGCAACTTAACAAAAATCGCATCCAAACGTGAATTTTTTTAATTCGGAAAACATCCCCTACCACTTGTAAACAGGAAGTCGCCAAATCATTCGGAAGAAGTTTAAAGAGAAACGGAAAAATCAGGTGAGTTCCGTATGTCACTGTCCCGCACTAAATAGAAGTAAAACTGACATTCTGGCGGGTATTTCAAACTTGAAAAAAATGAAAGACGATACATTTTCCGTCACTTGGTAAGTGAAAGCAGCAGTAAAAATTATCACCAAAATTTAAATAGATATGAACATTTTTAATTAAAAAAAAATCTTTGAGAAAAAGAAAATTTAATCCTACCAATATCTGGTTTAACTTGTCTTGGCAAAAAAAAAAAGTACAGTAGTTGGCCATAAATGAGTTTGCACTTAAAAAATTCCATATATATCTTTGCCGAACTGCTTTTTTTATATAAAAAAAAATTAAGTCTACTTTAATTCTGGTCTGATTTTCATGAAATTCACACCTTTGGCGCAGAATTAATTATATTTTCTTGCAACCATTTAGAAATAATTTTCTGAAACTTATTTTTTCAAGAAATCAAAAGGTGAACATGAGTAAAATGTTTGCGGTCCAAATATGGCACGATAATATAGATCGGGTAAACAGCCATTTCTGTAGTTCATCATTAAATGGCAATAACTAAAAAAAAATGAAAATCAGAAAATTTTTTGAAAATTACTGAAGGAACTTAATTTTAATTCTCCAGTTAACAGTGAAAATTTCATGAAAATCGGACCAGAAATAAAGTAGAATTAATTTTTTATAAAAAAGGTCGTTCTACAAAGATTATATAAGGAATTTTTCAGGTGCAAACTCATTTATGGCCAACTACTGTAGTTTGAAAGGTGTTTCACGTCGCATCAAGAATATTTTAATTAATCGTGCAACAAACTGATTCAATGTTAAAACGTAGATGAGCTTATCATCTCTATTATGACTGGAATTGTTCATCTAGTTAGTCACTGTGATATCTTCAATGACATAAGTGCATCATACAGCAAGTGATTAGATACCCCAGGCACTGCACTTAAAGCAGAACTATTAGCAATTAAGCTCAAAATAATTTTACATTAAAGTAGCAAATCTGCTTTGATTGGCATTGTACATCTATTGGAAAATTACTAGTTGAATTTAAATTATACATGAATGGTCATCTATTAATTGTCGGCAAGACAAAGATGTCCCTGTTCTGCTTGAGCAAAATAAATCTGAATTTTTAAGAAAGGACCATAACTCTGCCAAATATGGCTGCAGCTTACCAATATGAACTTGACCTGCATTTTGTTATTTTCTAACTACAACTGAAAAAAGGTTGAAATCAACATAATTGAATGGAAACCAAAATTCCATCAATTTCAACGGGCCATAACTCTTCCAATTATAGTTTGAAATAGAACTTTACTTTTTCTTATTCACTAACATACAAAATATGGTTCAACCTCATGAATCTATTCAAAAGCCAGAGTAAAAAATACACATACAAACAATTGGAAAAAATGACCATCATTTATTGTGCTTCATCTGCTTGGCAATTTGCACAGAACCATTCATCAGGTAGATCTTCTAAATTTTCAATTTTTAAACAGTCCCCATGGTACCAGGTATCACAACCGTCACATCCTACCGATCCATAACTGGCACCTTCTCCACATATTCCGCATGGCCATTTAACTGGAACTTTCCCTTTTCTTTTCTTGCCTTTTCCTTTTGAAGACACTGCTGTACGCTTTTTTGATGGCTTTTCTGTTTCTTTACTTTCTTCCAATTCACAGGATGCTGATGCTACCTTTCTTTTTTGTTTTGATGATTTCTTATCCTCTGAAGTTTCATTACTAGTGCTTGGGGCTTGATCAGTTTCAGTCACATTTCTTGCACTCTGAATGGTATCGGATTCACTTGGACAAGTCTCATTCTGAATTCTTTCAGTGTTTTCATCTATATCTTCAAACACAGTTGTATTTAACATATGTGACTGTTCCATTATGACTGGTTTTAGGTTATCTGAAAGAGTTTTCTTATTTAAACTTTTCTGTTCATTGATATCATAGGCTATGCTTAATGTCAATAGCTCAGTTTTTTTAAACGCTGTTTCTAGAAACTTGTTGTCCGTTAGTATTTCTGACTGCAATCTTTTATGTGATGCTTCTTTATTCTGAGTTTTGTCACTTTTTATGGAAATCATGTTGAACTGTTTTGCTTTCTCGCTATGTGTTCGCATTCTGATTTGTTTCCTTGTAGCCTCCATTTTTTTGGTTTGCTTGCTTTCAAGGTAGTCTTTCTTAAGTTGGTTAATACTCATCATACAGTACTTATTTACAACTTCAAGAAACAAACTCTTTAAAACATCTCTATTCGAGTCCTTTACACCAAAAGAGTCAAATAAATTTTCCCATGTCTTGATTAAACTTTCATTATTCTCAATCTGTGTTGTTAAATAATTATAAAAATGAGCACCATACGAATTTAAATTGGCCTCAGTTTGTTGTTGAATACATATTTTATTCAGCTCCATGAAAAAGTTGTAGCAGCTGTCAGAGACATTGGTTAACCCTTTTCTGATATTCTGTTTTCTAGCTGTTTCTTGTAAGGTATTTTTATAACTTGAAATTTCAATTAGTTCCATTTCAGTACTTTCAAGATGTTCAATTAAGTCTCTCTCAAGCAGCCATTTTTCAAGCAAATGAACATTTTTATTATATAAATTTTTCATACTCTTTTTCTTTCTGCTGTTCTTAAGTTTTGACACACACCATCCTGCCAAATATCTTATCTTCCCTCTTCCACCTTCTGACTCCATGAACTGTTTTACACTTTCTCTCTGGGCTTTTTCTTCTGCTGCTTGTCTTACTGGTCTTGCCTGTAAACTCAATACTGCAACTCGCAATCTTGTTGACAGTTTGAATAGGACATTATATTCCGCACTTGATGGGTTATGCCCCAATAATTTTCGGAGGTTGACTTTGTATTTCTCACCTGAAATAAAATTATGGAATTTTCTGTAAAATTCAGTCACTGTCTTATTTTCAACTTTACTTGCTGGAAAATATTCCTCCTTCAATGGCCATAATTCATCCCACAAAAACTGTACAAATATCTGTGTAGCTTCCATGCTATCTTTTAAATACTTAACTACCAAATTCTCTGCAGTTTGTTCTGAAGTATATTCTGTCTTGTATACAAAACCTGAGAGTATACTATCTACATTTATATCATCTGGTATGGGAAATGTTGCAGTGTGTGTGGTGTCTTTTTCAACGGTCTCAATAATTTTGATCAAATCCGCTTCATCATCGCTTCCCAATTCATCAATTATGTCATTTTCAGCATAAATATTCTCTACATATTTACACTCCAATTCCACTGGAAGATGCAATGCTGTTGAAATTTCAAAGTCTGATCCTACACAACACAATAAATTATTTTGTACAGGTAACTGTAATTGTTTATAAAAATCATCAATAATTAAGGGAGGCTTAACAACAATATTTTTTGAAAAATTTAACACCTGCAAGCCTTTCTTCTTCTTTGCTCTGCTTATAGCTGCAACAATTTGGCCATATTGGAACATTCCTTTACAATTTACTGACACCCTGTCTAATGTCATCCCCTGTCCTTTATGTACAGTGATGGCAAAACCTAGCCTTAAAGGTAGCTGAATCCTACAACCAACATCTTTCCTACAACTTACATCATATTTCTTAAAAGGATAAGTCATTATTTCAACCTGTTTATTCAGTGATGGAAAGAAACAGACAACACTTTCACTTTTCAGTTCTGTAACTTTTCCATCTAATCCATTCACAAGTTCATCTGAAAGATTGACTGTTAAAATCACATCACATCCTACTTTCAAATGGAGTTTTTCAACCGCCTGTATCCCTTTGGTATCCCCTTCATCTTCACAAGGGTAAATTTTTTCTTCACCTGAAACATACAATATAAAATTTAATATCTGATGCTTTCAATAAAAATGTTCGTTTCTAATATATATATATATACAAACTATTGACTCAGGGTTATGTCACAGACACACATACAAACATACACACACATATACTTAGCATACACAAACCCAAGCATGGATACACACATGCACATACAGACATACACACACATATGCACAAACACACACAGACATGCACAAGCCACTTAAGTATAAACATGCACACACATACTAGCACACACACACACACACACATGTACATAAACCACACAGGCATGCATAGACTTAAGCATAGACACACCAGCACACACACACTCACACATACACAGAGGCATACACAAACCACACATGCATAAACAGAAACACACACACACACACTAGCATACACATACACACAAAAATACACAAACACACTCACAAAGACACACACACACTGTTATTCATACAAGAAATTCTAATAATTTATATTTGCAGGATGTGTTCTCACATTTCCATGGATAATGAAGGAAAAGAAATTGATATAAATGAAATTTACAGTTTTTATTCCAAAGATTGTGTGACTGAAAATTTGCAATGTTTACCAAGAAACACATTCTTCAGAATTTTACCAAAATTATTCCCTTCAGTAAAATCTTCACATATTAGAGTTTCAAGTGGAAGAAAACATATCTATACTGGTATTTCATTCAATGATTTAGACACTAGGTATGGTGAGGAACTTCTACAAATATCCAATATACAAAATCATCTTTATTATAACACCTTTTTGATGTATAAAACTGAATCTTATGTAAAAATTGGCATGATGTCTAACATTCTTGCAAATGATAATGTCATCATAAAGGAAGTAACATTAAACTTTACTACCAGAAAGTGGAATCTTAAAATTAGGGGAAAGACTATTGCTTTCAAGAGACTTGGAGTTTCAGACAACTTCAACAATACAGTTTCAAATTTAAGAACTATCCTTTACATTGTAAAAATGATTCGAATTTGTACTGGACTAGATGTTGTACAAAAAAAAGCTATACCAGTACGAATTATTTGTGAAAAAATATCATATGTATCTGATGAAAATTTTGGAGGCATAAGGAAAATGAGATGTGGTTCTTGCTGTAGTGTGTTAGGCTGGTGTTCTATTGGTGATTCATGTATTAACTGTATTAAGTTATTAAATGAATTTAAACAAAGTGAACAAGAAAATTTAATCAATTTAGACAATATTGACAAAGAAGACTTAAGTAGTATATTTAATGTTGTTTTTCCCAATGCCACACCTGAAATGAACATTTTTTTGACAAACCAATATGACGCTCTTATGGCTAATAACCCAAGAAGTAGAAAATGGGACAGAAGTGTGATAAAAGCTTGCCTAAGTCTCTGGTCACGCAGTCCTCAGAGTTATCAAGATCTGAGAGATAGCAACCTTTTTATTTTACCATCTGGAGGAGTGCTTCAGAGATATAAAAACATTACCCCTCAGAATTCTGGTATTAATCTTGGAATATTTCTCTGGATGTCAAACACAGCAAAATCAATTAATCTCCCTCCTTCAGGATATTGTGGTGGAATAGTTCGTGATGAGGCCAAGATTCAAGAGGATATAGTTATCAATGTGAAAGGTAAAGAAAACAAACTTATTGGCTGGATTGATACTGGAGAAGAAGCTGAAAATGTTCGCATTTTAATGCAACAAGATGTTAAACAAACAGTAGCATCATCAGTTCTTCAAATCTCCTTTCTTGGATATACTGGATTCAGATTCCCAATAGCCCATTACCCAACAGCTGGTGCCTCTGCTTACGAGCTATACACAATTATATGGGAAATAATTTCTTACTTACAATCCTGGAATTTTACAACTGATTTCATTCTTCAAGATGGAGGAGACCAAAATCGGGAATTCATGAAGATACATTTTAACAACGATGAACATGCAAAGCAGAGCAAATATATGGGGGATAATGTTGTAAATCCAGGTAGAAAAATTGCTCACTCCCAGGATTTTTCACATAACATTAAAAAAATCAGAAATGCAGTATTAAGCAGTGGAACTCATAAATACAACACAAAAAAACTTATGAGAGGAGATCAGTATATTGTATGGGATATGTGGATAAACGCTGCCCAATGGGATGAAAACACAAACTCTAGGAAGATTCATCATAAATTAAGTTCCTCTCATCTACATCCCGACTCGTCCGAGAAGATGAGAAATCATCTTTCAGAGGAAGTGTTAGACTCTGATATGTTTCATCTCATGAAATCATGCAGGGATTCATTACAAAACGGGAATGTTTTGGATAGTGCAGTAGAATTTTTAGAAAACACTAGTAAACTAATTACCATATTTCGTGGCTTCAGACCCATAATGTCACTCTATGACAGCAGGATAAATTCACTGATAATAATAATAATTGAGAACAATTTTTGTCAAGTTCGAGGATTACATAATGGCAATGCTACAAACCCTAATTATAGATCATACATGTCAACTATGAACAGTGTAATTTTGGGGCAGTCATCCATTTCCCGAGGCCGGAAATCCAATGCAGGACTACCAACTGCCACACCATTTCATTTGGATGTAGATATTCCAAAGAAAAAGCAAAGGAAGTCATTGGCTAATATTACAAACATTGTAAAAAGAGAATAAATGTGTGAGCAACATATTATGGTGGTTACCTTTCTAAAATACAACATTGTAAAATTTCAACCAAGATTTCCTCCATGACAAAAAAAAAAAGTTTCACTTAAACGATCATCTCCAATCCAATCAGAGATATGAAGCTCATTTTGATAGTATTTTTCCATCTTCCAAAACTATTTTTGTAGGTTAAAATTGGGTTTTTATTTTCAGACCTTATCATTTTTGTACTAGATTTGTATCATACATGAACAAAATGCCACAATTTGTAGTCTTTGTTTCTGTGCTTGTCATTGCACTGCATGATCTTTTTAATATTTACTTTGCAATTTTAAATTTCCAATATTGTCATTTTTATTTATTTATTTGTTGCTTTACGTCGCATCGACAATTTTTCAGTCATTCGCGACGAGAACAAGGTTATTAATCTCTTGGATTAATCTATACACAATTTCGTGAGGTGCGTGAGTGCGTGCGGGTGTATTTATGGTCTGCATTGTACAAGAGCACACTGATGGTGACTTTTAAGGTGCTAGATCACTGAAGTATTGTGTCACAGACATACACAACACCCCACTCGGCCACATTATACTGACACCGAGCCAGCCAGTATGGGCCAACGGCAAGGAAAATCCACTTTCCCGCATAAGGTCCGAACGGGATTCGAACTCACGTAGGTGAGGGACCTTGGATTTGTAGACTAACGTCTTAACCACTCGGCCACCGCGGCCCTGTCATTTTTATAGCAGACAGTTTTTCCAAATTTCAACTACTTGTAAATTTCAGAAATAACAGTAAATATATTAATGAAAATATTTGGTAGTTTCCCCTCAATGAAAATGGAAAAAAATCTGCATTAATTCCAACAATTTCCAGTGATTGCAGTAAGCCTAAAACTAAATTAGAGATGCATGTCTTAAAATATCACAAATGCAATTTTTCATCTCACACAACCAAAATTTCAACCACTCCCATTTAAAGCTTTATTCTTTTATCAATTCAGCCAGGAAAAATGTATTAATTTATTTCTGTCGAAATTTTAGAAAGGTTATCATATATCTGTTTATAGGTGTACCTTCCATTTCTAGTAAGCGTTTTGCATTATACACATCCACATCCAAATTCTTGGCAAACAATTTCACTGGTTCTTTTCCAGGAGGTAAATTTCTTTTCAGACGATTCAAAAGTTGCAGGGATGGAGTACTTATCTCACCTCTAAAATAAGGTATATATATATATATATATATATATATATATATATATATATATATATATATATATATATATATATATATATATATATATACATATATATAAAATGCTTTATTAGGCTACTGATATTTATGTCCCCACCCGGCCAATTTTTAAAGTGCTCCTTGCTGGTATTTTATGGACTAGAACACTACCATAACACCACCAAGAATGCTAGAAGTGATACTAGGTGTGCTGGAAGAGTAAAAATCTCTTGCCTCATTTGTGTCACTGCATGCTTGAAAGATAATAAACTCTGACTTTCTGCTACTACTTACTAAAAAAGTTAAAGAAGGTGGAGAAGAATCATACATATATTGGTAACCTGAGCTATGCAGTAGTGTTTGTTACCACCACACCTGACAGTGTGTGTTGGGGGCAGAGTTTTTCCTCTTTTAAGATGCAAATCAATTTCTTTAGATCAGAAATTAAACCACAATTTGTATTTTTATTTAACACCCAAGTCATAACACTGCACAAATTCTAAAGCAGTTCAATTGTTTTCAAAATTGAAGTGATTAAATATTTTGGCAAAGGAAATAAAATAATTAAGAATATTCTTACTAAAAATTAATTAGAGATTTTTGAAAAGGGGGTACATAACAAATGCTTCAAATCTGTGTGTGTGTGTGTGTGTGTGTGTGTGTGTGTGTGTGTGTGTGTGTGTGTGTGAAATCAATAAGTACATTTCCTATGACAAGATTGGGGATTAAGATGTTTTAAAAGTAGTTAGCAGTGGAGTGATTTGTTTTGTTTAAATATAGCAAGGTTATTTCACACATATATATATATGTATATTTGGACTTAAGATTAGGTGAGGTAAAATGGGGTTTAATGTCAAGATTCACATTAAACTTAGACCAAAGAAAACATATTGTGTATTTCCCCTTACATGTCCCCAAAAATAGGGTAGGTAGGTAATTTTTTTTATTTTCAATATTTTTTTACATTGACCATATAAGGCAAAGGTATCAACTTAAACAGTGCTTGTCTAAAAATTGTGATAAAAATTTTAGGGTAGGCATAAAAAGATAGGGTAGGTAGGGTAAGGGGAAACACACAATTTATTATTTTTTTAACCTTATTTCACCTAGTTGTAATGAAAACCAATATGTCCATTATAGCAATTCATATGGAATTGCCTAGTGACTACTGTTTTCTGCCTTGTACAACTCTCTTTTGTCCATTTTAATTTTCATAAAATGCTACCTCACCTGGAACACAGTCATAGCCCCACCCACCCCACCCCAGGTCATTCCAAATAAATGATATATTACCTTCCTATCTCATGTATGGCAGTAATTAAATCAGGCTTATCTTGTCTGTGAATCTCAGTCAAATTGATATGATGAAAATATTTCATGAGATGAGAGTTAATAATAAGACAACCATCATCGCCATACTCATGTTTTGGGACTGGTGGTAATTGGTAAAAGTCACCTGATAAAATCACCTGAGCACCACCAAAAACTTTTGTTGTTGTTTTCAAGTTTCTAAGGAGATATTCAACCTGATGTAGTATTTTTCGACTAATCATTGAAATTTCATCAATAATGAGAACTTCTGTTTCAGTTATGTTCTGTTTTTGTTTTTCAAAAGCAATGTTGTAAAGTAACAAGTCAAGGATTTCTCTATCCTGGAATCTGCCATCCATAATTGCAGTAAACCTGTGAATATATGGGTATTGCTAATTAATGTCTAGAATAATCATTTCTATTATCACTGTATAATTATAATTAAATAATTTAAAAAAAAAAGAACTTTTATCATTGATTTATTTCTTTTTTTTTTCCGAAAAATATTTGTTGAAATGGAATTGTAATATGGAATTCATTTTAAGTTTCTCTGAAACAGAGAAATTTCTAGACATTCCTAGACATTAATTAGCAATTACCGGTGCAGGGTGGTCACAGGCTGTTTTATCTTTTCCCTCAAGACACCTGCGGCTTTTCCTGTGGAAGCAGTTACAGCTACTTTCTTATAATGCATGCTTTCTACAATTAAGTTAAGTACATGACTTTTTCCAGTACCAGGAAAACCAGTAATTAACAAGTTATGACCAAATTCGGCCAAGTTTACAACACTTTTTTGTTGATCATCCATTTTTCCCGGACTTTTTTGGAACTTCTCTGATCTATCGATGTCTTCATGAAAAAAACGAAAGAACCCGAACGTCGGTGTTTGGTGCGGGATAGTTCTTCCGAATGATTTGGCGACTTCCTGTTTACAAGTGGTAGGGGATGTTTTCCGAATTAAAAAAATTCACGTTTGGATGCGATTTTTGTTAAGTTGCCCAGTGTTTTCGATGGATTGTTATATATCGTTGGAAAGATAAAAGTGAGTAGAATAGAAAAATACAAACGTTTGCATCGGAATGTGGAAAAATAAGTAAATTCGGATGATTTGAAAAAAGTTGGTGACAAAATTGATGACTCCCTTCTCCTCCTTTATACACGATTTTCCCGACCTACACTATACTATCTGCTATTATTAATTGTAACGAGCCCCTGTGATTTGAGTGTAAGAACAGACGAAATACAAATACACGGTCAGGTGGAATAGTGTTTGGATTTAAGGATTATTTGTGTGATTTTATTATACCTATCGATTCTAATTGTGAATATGTTTATTGGTTCTCTGTGAAAGGTGAAATTGTTAATTCTGATAGAGATGTTTTAATTGGTGTTGTTTATATTCCACCCGAAGGGACACGTTATTCTTCATCAGATGCTTTTAGTGACCTCGAACTTGAATACTTGAACTTCAGTAGTAAGTACGATATTATATGTCTGTCAGGTGATTTTAATAGTCGTGTATCTAATGATAATGATTATATGTGTGTAAATGAATTGTCAAAATGGGAGTTAAAAACAAATGATTCAGATGTAGATACTGACTCCTTGTTGTATAAACTAGATGAATTAAATATTTCTCGCCAAAGGTGTAGTCAAGATTTAAAAAAGAATAATTTTGGAAATTATCTCTTAGAATTTTGTAAAAATAATTATTTGTTTATCTTGAATGGAAGAGTTGGTAATGACAAGCATGTTGGTGCTTATACCACAGATAAATCTACAATTATTGACTTTTTTTATTGGAAATGTGGAATTTTTGAAGATAGTAGACAATTTTGATGTTCTAGATTTTAGTAAATTATTTTCAGATGTACATTGTCCCTTAAGATGTGTTTTATCTGCATACATAAATAGTAACAATGTAGCTGTATGTAATTCTGATAATGTTAATACTTCTATAAAACCATTTGATTTCAGTAAAAGTAATGAGTTTACTCAAAATATTGATGTTAATAAGATAGAATTAATTATAGATCAGGTATTCTTACTTAATGTTGATGATATTAACCAAAATCAAATTGATACTTTATTTACACAAGTTGCAGATGTATTGTGTGAGGCAGCTTGTAATACATTTGGTAAATATAATAATAATAATAATAATAATAATAATAATAAAAGGGTTATATCTAAGGTTTGGTTTACTCACGATTGTTTTATTGCTAGGAAAAATTTTCGAAAAAAGCAAAGGTTGTACAGGAAATATAAATCTGATGTTTTTAGGCAAGAGATGCTTTCATCAGAGAAAAATTATAAACAGGTTATGGATAAAAGTATAAGACAATACAGAGTGAATTTACAAAGAAAAATAAAAAGATTAAAAAGCTCAAATCCAAAGGTATTTTGGAAACTTATAAACAAAAAAGATAAAAACAAAAAGTGTTGTGTATCAGTTCAAGATATGTTTAATCATTTTAAGAATATAAATTCAGGTGGTTTTGATTGTAATGATGAGTTTGATGTAACAAATGTAAATAATAATGTAGATTTTAATTTATTGTTGAATGACACAATATCCTGTGATGAAATTATGAAATGTGTAAATAACCTTAAAAATAATAAGTCTGCTGGAATTGACAAAATATTAAATGAATATATTGTTACTTCTATAGACTTAATGTTGCCTATATATCACAAATTATTTAATATTGTTTTTGATACTGGTGTGATACCAGAATCATGGTTAGCAGGTAATATTATTCCTGTTTATAAAAATAAAGGTGATATTGATCAGCCTAGTAGTTATAGACCTATCACATTGTTGAGTTGTTTAGGTAAACTTTTTACCTCTATTATAAATAAAAGGCTTACAGATTTTGTTGAAAATTTTGATATTTTAAGTGAAAACCAAACTGGATTTAGAAAGAATTATTCAACAGTTGATAATATTTTTGTCTTACATTGTTTGATAGATTTATTACAAATTAAAAAGAAAAAACTTTATTGTGCTTTTATAGATTTTGAGTCTGCTTTTGACAAAATATGGAGATGTGGTTTGTGGAAAAAGTTATTGAATAACAATATAACTGGAAAATGTTTTAATGTAATAGTAAATATGTATAAAAATACAAAGTCAAGAATTACTGTAAATGGCAATTTTTCTGAGTTCTTTCCTTGCACAGTTGGTGTCCGCCAAGGGGAAAACCTGTCACCCCTGTTGTTTGCTCTCTATATGAATGATCTTGAACAGTTTTTAATAGATACAAACATAATTGGTCTCAAAACAATAAACGATGATCTTGTGAAAGAATTAGATGTATATATGAAACTTTTTTTGCTTTTATATGCAGATGATACAGTTCTAATGTCAGAGTCAAAAGATAATCTACAATATATGTTAAACAATTTTTGTGTTTTTTGTAAACAATGGAAACTAAGTGTGAATGTCTCAAAAACCAAGGTAGTAATTTTTTCCAAAGGTAGAATACCAAAGAATGTTTCTTTTAATATGGATGGTAAAAATATAGAAATTGTAAATGCATTTAAGTATTTAGGTGTATTTTTCAGTAGAAGTGGTTCTTTTATAATTACAAAAAAATATTTAGCAGACAGAGCTATTAAAGCAATGTTTTGTGTACTTAAAAAATCAAGAAATCTTATTTTATCAATAGAATGTCAGTTAGATTTGTTTGATAAAATGGTTTTACCAATTTTACTTTATGGTTCAGAAGTATGGGGTTATGAAAATTTAGATGTTTTAGAGAGAGTTCACCTGAAATTTTGTAAAATTTTATTAAATGTTAAAAAGTCAACCCCAAGTTTTATTGTCTATGGTGAACTTGGTAGATTTCCTTTATATGTGTATGCAAAAACAAGAATTGTCAGTTACTGGTCAAGTATAATAGAGGGTAAAGAGAGTAAATATGCTGCAATAATTTATAGATTGTTAGATATTTTTTCATTGAATGGTACAAAAACAAAGTGGATTAATTCAGCTGAGAGTATTTTCAACGAATGTGGAATGAATAATATATGGTTATATCAGAATTTTTGTAATAGAACATGGCTTACTAAGTGTGTTAAGCAGAAACTTCTCGATCAATTTTTACAAAAGTGGTTCTCTTATTCAAACAGTTCTTCTAAAGGTATCTCTTACAATCTTTTTACCAATTTCAATTTTCAGTTACAAAATTACTTATCTTCAGAACTCTCAGATAATGACAAAGTTGTACTTAGTAAATTTAGAAGTAGTAATACAAAATTACCAATTGAAACAGGTCGTTGGTATAACATACCACATGAAAACAGATTATGTAATATATGTAAAGATGATATTGGAGATGAATATCATTATATTCTTTGTTGTAAAGCTTTTACAAATTATAGAAATATTTATATACCTGAGTTTTTCAGAACTAAACCAAATACTATAAAGTTTTTTACATTATTTAATACTAAAGATATACATTTATTAAAAAGTTTATGTAGATTTATAAAAATTATTAATGAGAGAATTGGACCTCCAGGTTAGTTAGTTAATCTTCACTGTTACTTGTGCTGTTATTTAGTATATATTTGTACAGATGTATATGTTCTCTATTTGTATTTGTACAATTATGAGAAATAAAGAATTGAATAAAGAATTAATTTCTGACGACAATAATTAATGTTCTGAAGCAATAATTTAGTTCTGTAATTGAGTAAATCCTTCCGAAAGTAATTAATTCATAATTGATTAATTCATTAGTGAGTCGATTAAATCTATTATTTTTAACAAGAAAATTATTTAATAAATCAATTAAATAAATGAATTAATGTCTTAATGTTGTCATCAAATTCATAATAATAATAATGACTTTATTGCATAAAGTATACAAATACTTGTAGCACATAAACAAAATAATTGTATATGTAACATGGCAGTCGAAATAATTTTAATAATTGACTGGTCGGAAGGACCGAAAAAAAAAATCAATATAAAGTAGCTTAAATGAAAATTAATTACAGTTATAAAATAACATAGGTTAATACATGAATGCAGGTTTATTATTATAATAATAATATACAATAGGTAATTCATATTTTTAGCAACTTTTCCGTGTTTAAATCCAAAATAAATAAATTTTGATAAATTTAAAATATATTTGTAATGAACCATTGAACGGAGTCCGCTAGGGTGATTAGCTAAAATTTACTATTATTTTGAAATTGTACTTCTCCTTTGATTGAGTTATTCAAAAAGCTTTACAGCTGCATCGTAGTAGTTGTAATTTCGAAATGGAATGTTCTACATGTACTGAGAGAGAGAGAGAGAGAGAGAGAGAGAGAGAGAGAGAGAGTGTGTGGGGGGGAGGGTATGTGTGTGTGTGTGACCACAGTAGAAAGTAGACTGAAACGGCATAAGTTTATTAACGTTTGAATCAATAATTGTTTCCGTTTTATCATTGCTAATCGCAAGTTTCAATATAAGTGAACTATTCTTGACTGTAAATCTCGGTTATTGTTAATTGTAGGATATACCAGGTACACTAGCGTTAGGTGTCACAATTATTTTTGACCGTGTTATGGAATCTGAATTATAATAAATGTCAACATCAGGAAAAGATGTTGATAATAAGACACTTTTTTCATTAAATTGCGACGGTAGTTTTGCTTGAGTTATGTTATTTAAAGGGTACCTGTAACGATTTTCAGTTTTGACATATTTTATTCGTCGTACTTAAATATGACTGTAGCGAAAATTTTATAAAATTCCATTCCAAAAGAAGGTAGATATCGGTGATTTCTAATACATCTCTAAAAATCCAAATCAAAAATAATTGTGAAACCGGAGCAAGCGGGTTTTCTTTTCGCTGGGCAAAAAATTCAATAAAAAAAATATCTCAAATTAAATTTTATTCGTCAAAAATATCAAATCATCTCATATATAAGTACAATTGTCTACAATACATAGTTACTAACATGAATATCAATATTATTTCAATATATTACTAAAAATAAAGTTTCTTGCAGCAATTTCCAGTCTCTCTGGAGTAACACTTGGATAATTATAGGATGTTTTCAGCGAATCAGTCAGATTTTCTTCGGGTTCCCATGTTGATTCTTCTATATTGAAATCTTTCCATTTAATAAGGTATTCAGGACCCTAAAATAACAATTCAGTAAAAATAAGACATTTGAAACGCGGGAAGTACAACAAATGTCTGTGATAACTTCAAATTGTATATAACGAGCTTTTAACGTAGGACTACACATCACGAAAAAAAATCAGTAAAATAAAATATTATAAAAAATTATAATGATAAATTGGTGCTTATTTTTCAATAAATAGATAAATATAAACATTTGAATGTTTTCATCAAACTTTATTTCTCTCTCTCTCTCTGTCTCTCTCTCTCAGATATTTTTAAAATTCATTCATTCATTCATTCATTTACACACGAATTATAATTGGTTAACGTATTTAATGATCTCTGACATTACTACTCGGGTAGATTAAACATCAGAATCCATTACTAGCAATACGTATTAAAAGAGATTAACTTATCAGGTAGAATTAACTATCTTCTGGTCAAAATAAGATTGAATTTGCTTCTGTTATCAAATAGTTACGTAATTTTTGATGAGGTATGTCGATAATTCACTAGGAACCACGATCTGTTAAATACCTATGCTCGATATTCAAAACTACGCTTTTGTTTAGTTCAGTTCAATAAATAAGTTGTACAACGAATAACTTAGAGCTGAGACGTTAGATAGATTATACAGTTGATAATAAATAAATAAATAAATAAATAAATAAATAAATAAATAAATTTGGAAACTAACTATAATGAAATTCAGTTCGAGACATTAAATATATAATGTGCAATATTACTTCTATAATTTAAACCTTTGAGAAATAATAAATAAATAAATAAATAAATAAATAAATAAATAAATACATAAATAAATTTGGAAACTAACTATAATGAAATTTCAGTTCGAGACATTAAATATATAATGTGCAATATTATTTCTATAATTTAAACCTTTGAGAAATAATAAATAAATAAATAAATAAATAAATAAATAAATAAATAAATAAATAAATACTGGTGCGTTATAAGCCGATCCAGGTTTGGAAAAAGTGGAAAGTAGAGTTCTTAATTCACCAAAAATATTAATATTCGCAACTTTTTTAAATTAAACATAAGATTTGTCAATATCTCTTTTTTCCTCGGAGGTCAAAATCATTTTATTATTTCAGCTAGAGCGTACGACACGAAATATAGATATTTAGGATTATGACTAAGGAATGATTGTGAAACTAGGGCAGAATTTCTTGAAATATTCACCAAAATTATATATAATGACTTAGTGATTGAGACCAATTAAAAAAGACTGTTAAGCTGATCAATATTTGAATGAAGAACCTAACCAAAATCCTTATGTTACTGTTTAAATAAAAGAATTTTTTATTCTGTGGTGAAGCAAAATCCATGGAAAACTAAAATTTGTACTTTAATTTGAACAATTTAATGTATTTTATAGAGAAATTTCAAATAAATAATAATTTAAAACTTTTTTTTGGGTCAATATGAACAGTATTTTGCTTAATTCTTTATATAAATAATGTATCGAAGAAATGTTATAATTAGAATTTGATAGATCTTAAGCAGGGACGTATATTACTACATGTAGCTATATACGTCCCTGTTTTAAGATAGTTTGTAGAAATATAATATTGAAAACTGAAAAAAAGGACAGACGTTTAGGGTTTTCCAGATATTGATCAGCCCGTACAGTCTTTGAAAATAATAAAGTAGCTTACCCTTTTTCTGTCATTTCTCTTAGTTATTATTCTGTCGACAGCATAAGTTTCTGGTAGATTATTTCTCACTGGTTGTCTCTTTAGCTTCAACGTTTCGCCGTAACATAACTTACGATAATTAACATTATTTTTGCCACGAAGTTGCATGGAAGAAGGCGTTTAATACAATAAATTAATAATCTCAGTATTAAATTTATTCAATAATGTGAAAAACACTCTAAATAATTGGTATAACTTTTAGTAACTTAATATTAATTTATATTTTTAACTTTAATTTTTTTTTCTTTAAATTAATTCGGTATGCAATGATCTAAATGTAATTGTTAATTTTAATCAAGTTTATATGAATCATATTATCTGTTAGTTTTAATGTCTCATAAGTCACAATGGCTGGGAGTAATCATGTTGTGTTTTTTATGTTTAAATGTCTTATTGCTTTGATTACTTGTGACACTTTAATAAATTAAATATATTATTATATTATAATTGTGAAATACTGAATGATTATATTAAAACAAGATCTTAAGACTGTCCATATCTTGTCAAGTTTCATAACCAGTCAGTTAACAAAATTTTTTAAGTCAGATTCATTTTTGGTGGAAAATTTACAAAAAAAAAAAAAAAAATTAATTGAAAATGCCTATCAAATATCTGTGACAAATTTAATACATATTTTATAATTAATAAAATTTGTAATAAAAGTGTACCATACGATATTTGTGTCAAAACATCATGTATATTTATATACATATATTGCCTGTAAAACTGAAGATGTTTATCAGTTCTATGTATTTTTTATCTTTTTTAACGATATGTAATTTACATAAACAAAGAAGTTTAAATAGTCTTCATACTTTTCCCGGTGTGGAAGAATTGGAAGAAGTAATGACATTGTATGTATTAAAGGCATTATATATATATATATATATATATATATATATATATATATATATATATATATATATATATATATATATATATATATATATCACCGTCTTTATTTCTTGTCACCTGTATCTGGACTCAATTTCTGCAGTACAATTTCAAAATCTTTCATTTTCAACTATCCCGTGACGCAAGACGATCTATACTTATATTTTTATAAATCATATCATAGAAAAGATAATTTTGTCTACTTTCTATATATAACTGGGATGAAAATGCATTTCACTGCTATTATTCGATTATAATGTGTTAAAGTTGTCTGAAATGCTCATTTGGCAATTATTAAACATAACAAAGAAGGAAAATAGGTTCTTTCTAAAAGTTAACCGTGACGCAAGAAGAATTAACTTTAAAATTTTGAAAAAAATATCACTGGAAAGAGGACATTTTGAAGTTTCTTATCATAACTGGGATGAAAATAAAACTTTAAAAATAAAAATGTTATTTCATATTTTGTAACGCTTTGCTATATAATTTATAGTACAGGTAAGACACAAGTTGATCTTAAATTCGGCGCATGCGCAAACACAGGTGAGGACTATAGTGCATAATGTGAATCAAGAAGATTTTGATTAGCATTTAAGGGGTTGAGGAAATTTCAGGATGAAGCTATTTTTTCAACATTTTTACAACTGGATACCTGACCGTTTACTGAAAGAAAGGCATGAGCTTTTTTAAAATCATTTTTGAGTAGTACTTGCCTGTTAATTAATCAATTTAATGAATTCCTTAAGCTCAATCAACCGTTCACTAGTAAGTAAAACATTTGCCGAAATATAGAACCTATAGTCTTTTTCATTATTGTATATATTGTCGTGTGTTATAGTCCGTTTCATGATCTTTGATTTTATAATCAGTTTCATCAGTTTCATAAATCCGCACATATTACACTGCGCGAAAAGGTCGGAAATTTATATATGTACCTTTCACACATTCATACAACCCCTCCCCTCCAAAAAAAAATATAAATAAATAAATAAATAAACCTTATATCAGACTTTATACCGGTTACTTATGACTTATACTTTAACTCCATAAGTTAGAGAGATTGTCTTCCTTTTACCAATTACAAAATTGTTAAATACACATAAAGCATTGATGTGTTGTCTCCTTCTCCACTTAATTTAAACCTGGGACAATAAAAAAGAATAAAGTCTATAGGTTTAACTCTGCAAATCGAACGTCTTGAGCAGGTGTTTTAGTATTAATTTCGCGTCGACTCGATTAAACATTTTCTATAGCCTAGTTAAATAAAAATAACTTAGTAATAAAATAGTTTATTATAGTGTCACATATTAATCAACATAAAATGAACACAATTAAAACAATATATCACAGATTAATATCCAGCCAAAATATATTGGCTTATGAGACACTTATATACTATAAACATACATGGTATCTAAATATATACATGTTTAAGAATTTTATGACAAACATTAAAATATGTAGTCATAAAAACGTAAACTTTATAAAAGAAACAATATTAATGTAATAGACATACTATAAAATGATATTAAAAATTCACAATATCTCTTGCATAAAATTTTCGTCTGTTTAAAGATTTGAAAAGGTACGTTGCTAAAGAAGACTGAATTAAGTGAAGAGCATTTCATAATATTTGTAAATTTAAAAATATCATAATATAAGTAAAAACCAGGTATAAAATGACTCGCTTTTTTAAAAAGAACACATCTAAAATCATTATAAAAAGGATACTGTACTAAAAAATTGTATTCATCTTCGACAATGTTAAAATTACAATGATTACATTTCCTATCAGTTAATGGGGTATGCGGCCTGGTATAGCGGCTGGTCACTATTTTTAACGGTAGAGACCCTGCACGGAACTGTGCCAGGAATCGTCTTTGTGTTCGTGTAATGTTTAATTTGACATATGATTCCGTTTGTAACGTGTCCTTAAATGTGCGATATGTTCTCAGTTTGTTCCCGTTTTGTGTGTTACTATCGTTGAAAAGCTCCGTTTTCCACTCCTGATCGTCAATAACTCGTTATTTATCTGTAATATTTCTTACTACGTATCGTGATGAAAACCTCATGTCTTGTATCAAGTTATCGGTATCTATATTACTAACCAAATTTGTAACATTAACGAACCACCCCTTTCTGTATTTTGTCGACCAGTGAAAAATTTGATACAGGAGACGAGTGTTTTCTGTCCGGTAGAGTTTACACAATAGACGTGTACATGAAATCCTCTGTTTAGTGAAGCATGATAACCAACCCATTTCCACGCGAGTTGCGATGTTTGATGTATAACGGTTTACAGACAAAAAGAATCTGCATGCTTTGTTCTGAACTGTGTTTATAACCTTACGCTGTTTTGTTCCCCAAATAGAACTACCATGAAACAAAATCGTTTCCACAACTGAATTATAGAGTTTAAAATAAACATCAAAAGTCATACAACCACTTGAAATATATTTACCAAATAAAGCAGCTAGCTGACTTTGCTAATTCGGACACAGCTTTATCCATTTTTAAGTGTTCATCAAACCAGACACCAAGGTACTTATAGCTACCCGTTGATTCAATATCAAAGTCGCATCATTTCAAGAGACTATTGGTGCGCTTAACAGACGGGTTGCGAAAATGCATAACTTTGGTTTTAGACGGATTTACGATTAGCTGCCGATCACTACACCATTCGGTCACAATATTGAGCATACGTTGTAATTTCTGTTCATTTGGAGAAACCAATGCTATGTCGTCCGTGTAACGCAGAATGCTAAGCATGAAATCGTCCATCTGTATACCGCACTGGGCTGAGTTTATTCTTGATGCAAGATCGTCGATATATATAGAAAATAAACTTGGCGATAGGATGCACCTTTGTTTGACGCCTGTTTCCACATCAAACCATTCAGTATAGTCATCGTTAAGTTTCTTACAGCATTTTGTTTCACAATACAGGGATTGTAGTGCATCGAAAAATTTACCTTGTATACCTATTTTACGGGTCTTTATCCACAAAAAAATTCGGTTAACAGTGTCAAATGCTTTTTTCATGTTTATAAAGCAGACATAACTTGGTTGTTTAGATATTTTTCTATTATTAACTACAGAAAACAACGAATAAATATGTTCTTCGCAGCTACGACCTTTGCGAAAACCATTTTGCTCGTCGCACAGTATATTGTTTGTTTCTAACCAAGTCGTTATTCTATTATTTAGAACACAACAGTAAATTTTACGAGGGACGGAAATAAGAGTGGTGCCACGGTAGTTCAGAGGGTTTCGATTATCACCATCTTTGAAATCGGATTTATTATACCTTGGTTCCAGTCACTTGGGACTTTGCCCAACTCGAAACACCCATTACAGATTGTGTATAGAAATTCAACGGCATTTGTATTTTTCAATACTTCGGACGGAATTCCATAGATTCCAACGGATTTGCGTTGCTTTGATCACTCCACAGCTTGTAGGATTGCCGTACGGGTTATCGGAGCATTAAGACTAGAGCAGTCAATATCATTGTTTTCTGTCAATCCAGCTGTAGTGAAGCCATTATTGTCGGTAGATAGTAGTATCTTAAATTCAGATTTCCATTTATCTAATACAAAGTCTCTATCTGTGCTACAGTTTCCGTCATCATCAACAACGGCACACGGAATACATTTATTTCGGTCATTCCAACTTTTCCTATGGATTTCCAGAAATCTTGTTGGTTGCCGTTTAATAGTCCGTTCTGTATTTTGTCTCTTTCACTTGACTGATACTGACGTTTGGATTTGCGGTTAAGTTTATCGAATGTCTTCCGCTCAGCACAAAACACAGCTTTCAAATTACGTTTAATGTTGTTATGACCTTTAAAATTTAACCATCGTTTTTCAGCGATACGCAAAATGTTCCATTGGGAGTCTAATGTGACGTTCCAGTACGGCTTATACTTGGTTTTTTCGGGTAGCTCAAGCCGTCGTCGCGAGTTAAGCACGGGTAATGTATTTTTCATCTCCTTGTATATTAACTTTTTAAAGGATTCGTAAGCTTTTTGTACATTATTATTCACATTAAGTTCATGTTCAATGATTCTGATCGTATTACATAAACCAGTCTGTATATTCGCGTTGTTGAGAAAATCAATCGGTATGTTTCTTGTTTGGTGTCGCCGCGGTCAATTATCCCTAAACCGGGGCACAGTTCCATTTCGATTACTCTCTTGGTTTATCTTGATCTCACATGTTAACAATGGATGGTCAGGGATTTTTTCAGGGTAAAAACCTATGTTATTTATCACATCAAACATACCTAAAATGTCAAAATTACACACGGCGTGAATTTGTTCATAGGGACAGCATATATAATATACCACTGATTTACCTGTTGGAGATATATATGTCCATGAAAGATCATTAAATCTACCATTTAACATACAAAAATTTTTATCTGTTAAAAAATTCAAAAATAAGTCACCATAATAATTTTCATACTCGTCTAATCCTGACGTGGGCGGATGTTATCAACTCCCTCAATATAATCTGTATTGGTTCCACACCTCGCATTAAAATCACCTAGTAAGAGTACCTGACCTTTATTTTGATTACAATATACCTGTTGTAACAATTTATCAAAGAACACAATTGCTTCACTGGGATTCGAATTATCAGGGGGAGGTAAATAGCACACTGCAAAACAAATAGAAAACTCCTTATTATTTTTTAAAAACATTTAAACCCACAAAATATCATCTACACTTTTATCTAAAATAGTAAAGTCATAAAAAGATGGTTCTAATGTTAGCCTGATAATTTCGTGTTGCGATGGACATATCATTCTCAATGTAGACATTGGAATGAGAGTGACTATCTTTTAATACACGTTTATTTTTCATGATTGTTCCTTTGTCTTCTGAATTATTCTGTTCAACTACAACCACTCCTACACGATCTGTTTTACTTTCTTTACTACACACAGACTTTACAGTTAGGTTATTAAGAGCAAGACCGTCACAGAACAGTGACCAAACTTTATTCATAGAACTCTCAAAAAACATTCTTGCAAACAAAATATGCAAAGCATTAGTTATTATCATAAAGTTTTATTTATAGTATGTAAATAAATAATCAAGATTTACTGAAGAAATTGATATGATACTATACAAAAATAGAAACTTTTAATCCAAAGGAAGCTGATCAGTCTGGGGAGATATCAAATATGGCGCGAAGCTTATTATTTAAGGCGACTTTATATAGGTTGCTTATTTTCTCTAATGTGTTGTCTGAAATCGATTGGAGATTACAAAGGAATAATGCTTCTGACATAAAACTATTATCACAAATCCTGGTTAGTTAAGCTTAAGCTGTTTTCCATTTTTGAAGACTTCTTTAACATTTATCCTTTGGAAACATTTTGAGTTTGAGAAATCAAAGTTGGTCTTTGACAAACAGAATATTCTTAAACATTATGTTGTTTAACTTTTTCACCAGTGACATAGTCAAACTAATTTAATAAGTACTTCGAGAAGGAGTAAAACAAATGCATCACACGTCCAGCAATATAGTTGATGGCTATATTGATAGCATTAACAACTACATCTTTGGAAAGGGAACTAGTTTGTTTCCATTCTTTGTCAGCCATTTGTCCACCACCTTGGTTGCGTTGATGGTATTTCGTTTCTAAATTAGAAACAGTTTTTCTCAGTTCTCCAAATCGTTTATTCACATCTTTATTAATACCATCTTGGTCTTGAATAAAATTCTTAAGTTCTTTTAAAGACTCACCGATGTTTTGCATTCCCCCAAGAAGGTACTTTACATCATATTGAAGTTTCTCATTAACTCCTTTCTGTTTTAACTCGTATACTTTCAATCTGTTGAGTTCTGTTGTCAAATTTGAAATCTCCGCTGTCAGTTTATCTACATGATGTTGTTGGATATATTGATTATAAAACAGAAAGAGTATAAAAACAATCAAAACATGGTGAAGTTCAATTTGTGGCATTGTTATCGAACGAAATAAAAATTCAGTGCAATTATTTTACCACATCTAAATATAGGATTTTCCGAAATTCTAACACGTATGATTTTCAAACGAAGCTATCATAGTGTTAACAAAGGTAACTCAGACGGTACTTTCCAAAACATCAAAATTAGATCATCTTATTGTTGTTAATTTTCTGAAAACCTATCTACTTTCATTGTAGTAACAATGTAACAAATGTTACTCGATCAATAAAACCCTGATATAATTTATACATAATACGTCATTTAATTGTATAATTTTCTAAAAATCTGTCTTCTTTCATTTTCAGAAAATTGATTATTTATACGGAGTGATTATTCACACGTACGGTAGATTTCTAAACACGTACGCATGAGCATTACGATAACTTACATCAGCCGTATACGGACAAGGTGTATGTTCAATGAAGTATATCGGATTTTTCAATTTAAATTTCAAACTTTATTCACTCTTAACCACCGGAGGTGGTACAAGAGGTGTATTTACGCAATAAACAAAATTTGATGACTGCATTACGAATATCTTCCAATACATTTATCATTTATAACAAATATACATTTCATCAGAAGTCCATTAATTACTTAAGTAATCCATGGACTTCTGATTTCATACATAACATTATAGTCCAGTTTGTTGCAAATGACATCAAGACTAAGTTAAATAATAAGCACAACAGAGTGACTGGGTCACAGTCCCTGCCAACGAGTTTCTGTAATGCCGCCACCATCCAACGAAGCCTCCGTATTTAACAGAAGCCTTCAAGACAATTATATATATATATATATATATATATATATATATATATATATATATATATATATATATATATATATATATATATATATATATATATAGATAGATAGATAGATAGATAGATAGAAAGATAGATAGATAGATAGATAGATAGATAGATAGATAGATAGATAGATAACAGATACACATTTCGTACTATAAATAAACCTTAAACATATAATCATAAGTTGAATAATAAGCAGAACAGGGTGACAAGTGGCTGGGTCAGTCCCTACCAACGAGTTTCTGTAATGCTCACCATCCAACGAAGCCTTTGTATTTTTCAGAAGCCTTCAAGACAATTATATATTATATTTATATATATATATATATATATATATATATATATATATATATATATATATATATATATATATATATATATATATATATACACATTTCGTACTATAGATTAACAGTAAACATATAATCAAAAGTTGATTTATAAGCACAACAGAGCGACAAGTGGCTGGGTCAGTCCCTGCCAACGAGTTTCTGCAATGCTTACTATCCAACTAGGCCTTTGTATTTATCAGAAGTCTGCAAGACAATTATATATGTATATATACATACATATACACATATATACCCATTTACATATATATATATATATATATATATATATATATATATATATATATATATATATATATATATATATATATATAACCTGCTGTAGAGTCCACCTCTATATAAAGTCCACCTGTCCATAGCAACCGGTCTGAAGTATCCCCAATGGATTTTACTATATAATGAACCTCTATATAAAGTCCACCTGTCTAATGTGAATAAAGTCCACCCTTTTCAGTCCCAAATGACTCCAGAACCTGTCTATAAAGTCCACTTCTTTAATATAATTCTTTATTAAATTTTATAATTTCACAATTTTTTTGCAGTAAATATCAACCACATTTCTTTGATACTGTGATGTATGAAGATTGGCAATAAATAATTTTAATATAAATTATTGACCACAGTAAATACAATGTAGTAACTTACATAGTTTAAAAATCAAATGTAGTAAAGACTACAGTATCGACTGATATTAAGTAAAATTTTAAAGAAAATATACTATATATGAAGTCATACTTATCATGTCAACAACTGAAGCCATCAGATATAAAGGTAGAAATACCCATTGTTATCTATTATGTTTTATATATAATTGTTTAATTTGTGACACTTATAACAACAAAGACACAATTAGTCAAGTGTTTATGATAGGTAGAGTTTAACCAAATAATCTTTTCTGATGTACAGTTTATCAAATTTTAAGAGTTTGGGGTTTTTTTTAAATGATTATTTCTGAATAATCTGTTTTTAAAAAGTAAAATGAAAATAACTTAATTAATGTATATATTAATAAGTTTTTAATAGGTACTGCATATTTTCACCTTTTTGACTATTTTAAACACTGTATGTTTACTCGTACATATAGGGGACCCTCTATATAAAGACCACCTGTCAATTAAGTCCACTTTTGCTCAGTCCCCTAGGTGGACTTTATACACAGGTTATACTATATATATATATATATATATATATATATATATATATATATGTTTAATATATGTGTGTATGTGTATTTGTATGTACATGTATATGTATGTATGTATGTATGTATGTATGTGGTGTATATATATACAAACACACATACATATATACATACATATATACATATAAATATAAATATATATATACACTCATATATATATATATATATATATATGAGTGTATATATATATATATATATATATATATGAGTGTATATATATATTTATATTTATATGTATATAAAAGAAGGAAAACTTTAAGAAATGCTACCATATATTGAGTAAACATATCCGTTATAGTAGGCAAACCTATATTGTTATTCTCAGATAAAAGTTGTTTAAAAAGATTGCAAATAAAAATGGAGATAAATTTTCGCCTTGTCTCGCTCCAACATTACATTTAAAATAATTTGACATATCTTCTCCAATTTTTACACAAGATTTTATCCCGTTGTACATATTTTTTATAACAGTAAAACAGTAAACATTTCCCATTTATTTGATTTTTCTGCAATTTTTGCCATAAACCCCATCTCCAAACAGTATCAAACGCTTTACCAAAATCTACAAAAGTACAGAATAATTTTTTATTTTGAGTAAACAATAACTCAATTAGACAATGAAGTATAAAAATATTATCTGTTGTTGAGTAAGATTTACGAAATCCTGACTGGAACATTGTAATTAAATTAACATTTTCAGCATAAGTTGTGAGTCCAGGTGAATAATTTACCAAAGCAACTGAGTAACGTAATAGCTCTATAATTGTTAGGGTCGGTTGTTTCCCCTTTATTTTTATAAATTGGTTTTATAACACCTACTAGCCACTTGTCTGGTACAACTCCAGTATCAAAAATATTGAATAATTTAACAAAAATAGATATCATAATATTAGACGTGGATTTAAAGTACTCATTTATCAGACCGTCTTCTCCAAAAGCCTTTTCATTTTTTAAACTCCTTATTGCTTCTAAAATTTCATTTTCTGTAATAGGGGAATTGATTTCTACATTTTCGGATGCCCCATTTGTTCTATTAGAAATCAGTTCCTCGTTTCCGTTATCATTTTCAGTAAACTCATTTAAATATTTAAAGTGTTCAAAAAATACATTGATATCTACATGTTTAGAAGAATGTGTTTTTTTCCAGAACTTATTTTTAATATCTTCCATAAATCTTTAGGACATTTGGTACGTACATTTTTCAACTTTATTTTTGTATTATATTTATGTTGAGCATAATGTTTTTTCAAAGATTTTTTATATACTTTACTAGCAACGTTAAAATTTTCCTTTGAATTAAGAAATGACTTCGTGTTTGGTAACGTACATGAGGGTATGAACGATAGTGAATCCCGCGCAAATTGCATTATCTGCGAAAAGCAGATTATGCCATTTGCGCGGGATTCACTATCGTTCATACCCTCATGTACGTTACCAAACACGAAGTCATTTCTTATATTAACAATTCTTGGCATATTCATGTGTAAAATAATAAATAAACTATGTATAAAATCATGATGTACCATATTCTTGAACCTTCTTACATTGTATAGCTTTTTACAGACTCCTGTATATGTGCTTGTTTCGGGCCACATAAAAAAACACAAAAAAGTTCCAAGTTTATAACATATTTTAATGCAATATATGCACAATTAATCAAATACATTTACATATTCATGTTAATATTAATTGAACAATTAGTAAATGTTGAATTAGTCAACATACCAGACTGAATTGAGGACATGAGAGAATTGGAAACGCCCATTGATTGATTTGGCGGATTGACACTAGGTACACTGGTAAGTTCAAGGCGGGGAAGATTTGATCGAGTTTCAACGGACATGACGGCGTGGTTTTGTCCAGAGGCAACGGATGACAAATCACTACTGATAGACTGTTTTTGGTCAGAGGAATAATCTTTATTATAGCTTCGAATAGATGCCTCATTGCGGTGGCCAGACATATACATAATCTGTCTCGTTTTGAAACCTTCATCACTCATGGCTTGAATGGCGGTTGCACGTAGACAGTGTGAGGTGTACCTCTTGGAGCAACCTGACTGTTTACATATGTCAGGGAGAAAGTTTCTAAATGTGGATACACCGAGAGATTTTGCTGAGTACCAGACGCTTTGTTGTTGTGGAGAATGTATTGCCTCTTTAATGCATTGGTTAAACAGACGTGTTGCAGCTGTGTCAGTTTTATTGAGGAATGTTTTAAGCATTTTAACGGGAGATGACTTAGTGCCTGTGGCATACATACGTTTATCGGAATAAGCTTCCTCGCCAGAAAGGCCATCTTAATAATTTTTCTGTCGAGTTTCATGACTTAAACACACATATTCAAGGCCATTTTCATCATGCTTAAAATCAAAGGAATTTCTGTTTAATTGGTGGTGAAATTCTAACCCCCTTGAAACAAGTGGATAGATATTATGTACCACATGCACAAACGGAGTTTAATTGGATTTATATCAGCACTTTCAAGGTATGTCCCAATTTTTTTAAGGTCAACTTCAGAAATTACATCTTTATGTTTAGTAGGTCGTGATAGTCCTGATGTCATTCTCTCTTTTAAAAGCCCGTTGAAAATTTTATTTGGTTCTTTGAATTCTCTATCATTAACAATGTCAATGTCTCTGTTAATATCTGATAAATATCTATTAACTGCACCCCTGATGTTTTTCAAAGTATTTTAATGATACTCTTGGTCCTTCGTTTCTGCTTTTTGACCATCCGTTTCCTGGGGCTGGGGTTTCACCTCGCAAGAAAACTGTCCTAGCTTTCTCAATAAATCATCTTTAGATATAGTTGCCATATCGATTTCGGTTTCAAATGTTTCAAAATGCCAGTCTAGAGAAAACAACAGAAAAATACAGGTAAACAATAGCAAAAAGAAAATGCATTGTCGAACCGGGACATCCACTACAATACTTGAGCTACACACACACACACACACACACACACACACACACACACACACACACTTGAGGTGTTCATTTGTTACTAACTAAATAAACTTAGATTAGTAGATCTAGTTTTAAATGAAATTTTTGATTTTTTTAATTTGACATCGCATATTTCTACTTATTTATTTAATTATTTATTTATTTATTTATTTATTGTTACCTTTCAATATTTTCATGCCCCATTTGGTGTTTTTCTTCGTAGATTCCGATTGTGTCATAGAGGCATACCTTGAAAGTGTTTCTTCTGTCGATGTTTTGAATCTTTTTTTCTTTGGTTTCACACTCACAAAAGTGGATGAATTTAATGGAGTCTCCGGGGTGGTAAAGATGATTCCATTTCATCAAATATGGTACTGAAGTAGTCACGTGAGATGACGTCAGCTTGTTTCCCATCAGTGCGTTGTCTTGTTTCCTACTGTATGGATGTGTATTGGGATACCTATATAAAGTTTTAAAGTTTTTATTGGTTATATTTAGTTTTGTTTCAAGGAACGATATATTATGTGATTTGCAGATAAACTTTTCAAAATATCTTTTTAGGATTTTAAGTTCTGGATGCATTAAATGTAAAACACTTTTAATTAAATTTCGTGTGCCACAGGCCACGTGTGTTTGCATAATTTACCGTTACGAGCTCACAGAGCCAGGTAACGCAGACACATGGAGAAGGAAACTCCAAATAAAAATAACAATATTGTTGGCAATATTTTCGAAAAACTAGAAATGCCACCGGCATTAAAGAAAACTTGTCAACGTTCAAAGGAGGGAGAAATGACGGCAGAGGGAGAAATGGCGGCGCAAGCTGATCAGCTTCTTGATGTCCCCGGCCAAGCACAGCAGGAGGCCAGTTATAATAACAATACTATGTTAAAACAAATGCAATCCTTTTTGCAGAAGAAAGCCTCAGAAATAATAAGAGAACAGTTGCATCTGCTCGTTGACGCAGAAAGAAATAAATGCAACAGTGTCGATGTGCATAAAGATGCAGACACTGATATACTTCCAACTGCACCTGCAGAAAGTAGGCGGGGCAAAAAACGAAGTCATTCTGATGATAAGGATGAAGACATGTCATCGGGTATGTCAAAAGGTCATCGAGAGGGTACCCCCGACTGTTATAATTTATTATCTGATTCGGACAATGATTCTGGAGAAGGCGGGGATTCAGATAATGACATTGATATTGACAGTTTGATGTCTGAAGTCTCGGAATTATTTAATGATGAAGAAAACATCAAAACTAACGTTTTTGATAAGCTTGCTGAAAATGTAAATTTATGTTTTCGCAAAAAACTACCAAAAGAGAATAGAAAGGCTTTGATGCAAAAATATGGCCGGCCAAAGAACTGTCATAATTTAACAGTGCCGAAAGTAAATAATGTCATTTGGGAAAGTGCAAAATCGTTCACAAAGTCTAAAGATTTGCAAATTTCAAGAACACAAAAATTACAGGTGTTATTCCAGTCATAGAAACTGCTCAGTTGCTTTATGAAAGCAAACAACAATCTGTAGACAAAAGCAAAAATATAAAAGAGCTGTACAAGTCAGCTATACCAAAATGTATGGACGCAATAGTTATGATTGGTGAAGTCTTCGACGATCTTGGACAAAAACGAAAAGATTCGTTGAAAAATGGAATTTCAGTAAGTTATAAAAAACTTTGTCGACCATCAAATGAAACTTCCACAGATTGGCTGCTGGGAGATGATATTCAAAAACAAATAAAAGAGTTAAACGAGGCCAAATCTTTCGAAAAACAACTCGAAAAGGAAGACATTGAGAAGAGAAGGAATGTCGGAACTCTACACCGCAGTATGCCTTTACATCGGTACAATGACCATTATCCGGCATCAAAAGGTGGAAAAGGTGGAGCTAAAAACAGTTATGGAAAGTCTTTTTTATTCAAAGGCCAAAAATTCAGACGAAACAAGTTCAAATAACAAAATTTTGTTCAAGCACGAACGCAAATCAGGTAAGACCAACACTTGAATTACGAAACACGCCAAAATTTTTGTTGCGGGTAAGATTTGCCGGAATTTGGACTCATGGAAATTAATTTCATCTGATCCATGGGTGCTGACCACTGTGAAGGGACTAAAAATTCCTTTTAAGAAAACACCGCATCAAAATTTTCTTCCTAATAAAATTAGTTTCAGTGACAAGGAAGTCAATTTAATTCAAATTGAAATTGACAAACTACTTGATAAAAGAATTATATCAAGGGTATGCGATTATTATACAGGCTTTATTTCAAACATTTTTACTCGTCAAAAGAAAGATGGAACAGTTCGTCTGATCTTAAATCTCAAAAAATTAAATGAATTTATTGACACTGCTCATTTCAAAATGGAAACTCTTAAATCGGCCATTAGTTTAATTACGCCAAATTGTTATTTCGCGAGTTGTGATATATAGCCTTCCGATAAGTGCATGTTATATAAAATATTTGAGATTTATATGGCAACAAAATACTTACGAAATTTGTGCGTTACCAAATGGATTAGCAATTGGACCACGGGTTTTTAGTAAACTGTTAAAATGCGTGTTTGCTGAGTTGCGAAAACGCGGTTTTGTAAATACTGGTTATATAGATGATTCTGTACTTCAAGGTGACACTTATTCTGAGTGTGAAGAAAATATTCTGCAAACTACACAACTATTTGATCAGTTAGGGTTTACAGTGCATCCAGAAAAATCTGTTTTTGTCCCTACTCAAAATTTGAATTTCTTGGATTTATTTTAAATTCAGTTAATATGACCGTTAAATTGACACCCAAAAAAGCTTCAAAAATAAAACAGCTGTGTGAGAAAAATTTACACGACAAAAATGTTGCTCAATTCGGGAATTAGCAGAAATTATAGGAAAATTGGTAGCGACTTCCCCTGGTGTACCTCACGGTACCGTATTTTATAAACGATTAGAGATATTTAAGACCGAATCATTAAAAATTTGTAAAGGCAATTACGATGCTACTGTACATTTATCAAGTACTTGCTTAAATGATTTACAATGGTGGTTAGAAAACATTGATACACTATATGTATTTATGACTCCGCCCCTTCTTGTGATATTTTTACGGACGCGAGCAAATCTGGTTGGGGCGGGGTTTATGGAAAGAGTTCAACCGGGGGTCTCTGGACATCATTTGAGAAAGACAAACACATAAATTTTCTGGAATTGAAGGCTGTTTTGTTATCTTTACAATCATTTTGTAAAACTATGCGAGACTGTCACATAAGAATTAGAAGCGATAACACTGTTGCAGTAATTTCAATAAACAAACAAGGGTCAAATAAAAAGTATTTAAATGAAGTGGTTAGAGAAATTTGGTGCTTTGCAATTACAAGAAAACTCTGGTTATCAGCACATGTACCCGGCGTTGATAATAAACAGGCAGATGAGGAATCAAGAAATATTAATTTGGACGCTGAGTGGATGTTAAAACCAGCGGTTTTCAATAATATTTGTCGCATGTATGGTAAACCTGATATTGACTTATTCGCTTCACGTTTAAATTGTCAAATTTCCTGTTATTTTTCATGGAAACCTGATCCCCATGCACAAGCGGTTAATGCATTTAAAAAATCTTGGACGAATTGTACAAACTATATGTATATTTTTCCACCTTTCATTGTCATTGGATTAGTTCTGCAGAAAATAGAGAAAGAACAGACGGAAGCGGTGATAGTAGCGCCAGTGTGGCCGACACAAGTTTGGTTTCCGAAATTATTGAAAATGGTAGTGGACTGTCCAGTTTTTCCACCACTAACTTCGGATTTATTAACAATAGACGGGAATTTGGAAACTCATCCTCTTCTTCAAAAGCTACATTTAGCAGTTTTTCGAGTATCAGGAAATCACTTAAAAAGCGAGGACTTTCGGAAGACACTGTTCAAGTTATATTGCAGTCATGGAAAAATTCAACCAAGCAACAGCATGGGATTTATCTCAAAAGATGGGTGCATTTTTGCCAGTCACGGTGTATTGATCCCGTTTCATCAAATGAAACAAATATTTTGAATTTTCTAGCGTCACTTTACAAATCCGGTTTAGGTTACAGTGCCATCAATAAGGCTCGTTCTGCGCTTAGCTCATTTTTCAACGTATTGGATACGGAAACTGACATAGGAAAACAGTCACTTATAAAACGTTTTATGAGAGGAATTTTCATTTTGAGACCGTCCCTGCCAAGATACAATGTGACTTGGAATGTTAATAGCGTTTTGAATTACTTAGACACTATTAATTGCTCATCAGCTATATATTTGAAATCATTGACTTTAAAAGTGGCTGTGCTTTTATGTTTATTGTCGGGTCAACGGGTTCAGTCTATTCATCTTATAGACATAAGAAACATTGAATTCAGTGATCAATTTGTAAAAATACGGATAGGCGATCTATTAAAACAAACCAGGCCAGGTTTTCATTTGTCAGAAATTGTCTTTGAAAAATATACACCTAATGCAAATGTGCAGTCCCAGACTGTGTTTACCCTGATTTGATTCTTGATAATTCAAAACTCCAAGCCAGAACTATCTGTTATTAGTTTTAATCAAATCGAACAAGGTAAAAACTGAAATATACAAACAACAGTTACATTACTCATAATACAATATTACACTTTACACTAAGACTCACATACAAACAAACATAAACCTCTCTCACATAGCAATACAACGGTTGGCCAACCTCACACAAGCTAACATACAAATCTCCCAGCATAACAATCTGGCTACATTACACTAAAAATCACACAAAAACACTCTAGTGTATACATACACGAGTGAGCACATAATCAAACAAAATATTTCTGTAATTCGGACTTTGGACAACATTACTTAAAAATAATATAACAAAAACAAAAACAACTTCGTTTAAAGAAGTGCGCCTTCCATAGCTACAAACTACCGTGAGTGAAAATCGTAACTTAAAATACCAATAATTAACAAATAGGTCTATAACAATGTAACAAACGCATCATACGCATTAATATTGATTTACTTACACTAATGTGAACCTTCCTGGTATCAAAAAACGATACATAATTTCATTTCTGGAGACTTTCTTATGAAAAATGTCACAAAGACCACGTTGTCTGATCCGGAAGTATATCTAAAAACATAACCGAAGAGTAGGAAACCGCCCAACCGAGAATTCCGGAGATCGCGACAGCACACTCCCCGCCTGACTTAGTCACTATATTGCACGATACACAATGAATCTCCAAAAATGACAAAATATATCAATAATTAACATGTCATAAATTAAACAATATTAACATAAACCTGCAGCTAAAACAAAGTGTCAAAAAATATGAAAACATAGTAATCAAGGCGAAAACAAATAAACAATTTCACTGATTGGCCTTGTGTAAGTAACTGGCTGATCATTGCGAATTATGGTTACTTGAACCTTGCGAACTTTACCATCATTACTAGCCATAACTTTTTCGATTATTCCAATAGGCCAAGAAATACGATGCGAATCGTCTTTTAAAAGGACCACATCTTTCTCACGAATATTTGGTTTTTCATTTTGCCATTTGCGACGTGACTGCAACAAGTGCAGATATTCACCTTTCCAGCGTTTCCAAAACTGAGTGGCTAAAATTTGTACATGTTTCCACTGGGATTTATACATTTCCTTAGGATCAAAATTATCAAAAGGAGCAACATTATGACCAACCTTTTGGGTGAGCAACATTGAAGGACTTAACACAACAGGATTTTGTGGATCGGATGATACTGGAGTAATAGGCCTTGAGTTAATAATTGCACACACCTCGGCCATAAATGTCACTAAGACTTCATGAGTCATGTGTTTCATTGGAGACTGAAACATTAAAGAATCTAATATTCGTCGAGCTACACCAATCATCCTCTTCCACACTCCTCCGAAGTGAGAGGAATGGGGAGGATTGAAAACCCATGTAGTTCCTTCGTTTTGCAAAAACTTTCTAATAGATGGCTCCTCAATATTAACGACATTTACACCAAGACCATCCGTAGAACCTACAAAGTTAGTACCTCTGTCCGACCTGATTTCTTTCACAAGACCCCGCAAAGCAATGAATCTACGCAAAGCGTTGATGAATGAAGATGTAGATAACTCTTCGATAACCTCTATATGTACAGCACGTGTAACCAGACAAGTGAAAATAATTGCCCAACGTTTGCTGTTTGAAACACCTCCACGTGTTTTCCTTGTAACGACTTCCCAATGCCCGAATGTATCTATACCAATATAGGTAAATGGAGGTGAAGGCTTTAGTCTATCTGATGGAATGTCTGCCATAATTTGGACTTCACATTTACCACGAAGCCTACGACATGTCACACAATGATTAAGTATGTTGGATATTTGACGTTTTGCGCCAATAACCCAATATCCTGCACTACGAAGGGCACCTTCGGTGAAATGTCTTCCCTGGTGGTGAATTCTGTTGTGGAAATGACGAATGAGTAAGGTAGCCATGTGAGAGTTTCTTGGAATAATTATAGGGTTGTTGAAATCTGTACCAAACTCGGATTTATTTAGTTTACCACCAACTCTCAAAACATTATCATTGTCCAAAAAGGGATTAAGTTGAAGAAGAGAACTATCCTTGGGAAGTTTCTCTTTGTTGTGAAGCTTTACTATTTCTCGAGAGAAAACTGTGTGTTGGACTTGCTGGATGATAAATAGCTCTGTTGACCTGAATTCATCAGTTGATATTCCATTCCGGTCTACATGAAATGACCGTTTCTTAGCCATCTGACGAAGCAAAGATAATCCAGATACCAAACTATTCCAAGAAGAATATTTCTCATAACGCGAAATATCAAACACTGGTAAAGTGTCAAGTTTGAGAGTCACAATTGGTCTAATTTCAGAGTCATCATCTGGATCTACTAATGAGTAAGTAATATCATCACTGCCTGCACAATGAAAGGCATCCAATGGCGGTTTTAACCACATTGAATTGGATAAATCCTTCGCAGAAATTCCTCTGCTTCCCACGTCCGCTGGATTTAACTGTGATGGTACATAATTCCACTGACTAGATTTTGAAAGTTTTAAGATCTTATCCACTCGGTTGCTGACATAAGTATAGAAACGTCTGGAGTGGTTACCGATGTATCCCAATACAATTTTGCTGTCAGTGTAGAAACAAACATCATCAATAGGAACATCCAAGTGATCTGTAACAGTTTTTTCCGATTTCACAAGCAAGAACTGCTGCGCATAATTCAAGTCTGGGAACAGTATGACCTGATTTCGGAGCTAATTTTGACTTTCCCAAAACAAACCCAATCTGAGGTTCGTTTTCTGCATTCAAAACTCTGAGATATCCTACTGCAGATACCGCTTTTTCTGATGCATCCGAGAACACATGCACCTCTCGTCTTGGACTATTTACAACCGAAGATGGAACATAGGGACGCATAATTTTAAGGTCTGAAAGATCATAAAGAGAACTAGTCCATTGATCCCACTGTCGACTTAATTCAAAGGGTAACAAATCATCCCAACCAGATGCTGTATCCACCATACTCCTAAATAATAATCTCCCCTGGAGTATAACTGGGGAAACAAATCCTAATGGATCAAAATGGTATGGAGAGTTGATAGAACTCCACGCTTACTAAAGATTTTATCACCTAAATTGACCTGGAATGTAAATGTGTCTAGATGTAGGTTCCATGATATAACTAAACTACGCTGCAATGGGACCTCCTCCATACTTAAATCAATCTCATTCAAATCACCGGACCTATCCTGAACTGGAAAAGACTGAATGACCTCTGGACTATTAGAAGAGACCTTATGTAAACGGAGACAACCACCATCAAGCAGGGCTGACTGAGTCCTAATCAACAAACTAACTGCTTCTTCTACTGACGGAACTGATGTTAACGCATCATCAACATAAAAATTTCTCCTGACGAAATATTTAACATCATCATTGATATCAGGACTATCGACCGACTTCCTCAAACCTATCGTTGCTATAGCTGGTGAAGATGCATTACCAAAGACATGTCTACACATACGAAATTCGACCAATGGCTTAGATGGATCATTATTTTCATGCCATAAGAATCTAAGAAAGTTCCTGTGTTTTTCATCAACTGAGAAGCAGAAAAACATTTGCTGTATGTCCGCAGTAATTGCAATCTTTTCTTTACGAAAACGCATCAAGACACCAATGAGATTATTAGTCAAATCTGGACCTGTAAGGAGAACATCATTCAGAGATACTCCTTTAAATTTAGCCGATGAATCGAACACCACCCTGACTTTACCAGGCTTTTTGTCATTATAAACACCGAAAATAGGGAGATACCAACACTCTTCTTGCTCCAATAATGGTGGTGCTATTTCTGCAAACTTATTTTTTAAAATTCCATCCATGAACGTATAGAAATGCTGAGACTTTACTGGATCTTTACTGAGAGACCGATCAAGTATAAATGCTCTATGTAAGGCCATATTGTGATTGTTTGGTAACCGACTTCTGTAGCTACGAAAGGGCAATGGAGCTGACCACTGATTGGAACTGTCTTTGGTAAAACTTCCAGACATACTCTCCATAAACTCTCTATCATCAGTGGATAAACCAGGTTTATTGTCATCTGGTGTATGTTCAAACAAATCACTTATTCTGTCAATTGCTCTAAAGTTCGAACCAGATAATGTCTGACAAGCTTGGGCAGACTGTTCCTGAACTAGAAAGGCACTATCACATGGAGAAAAAATAGATGTTTGGCCACTAGGTAACACATATGTTCTGTTAACTAAAACACTGTCCGGTGCATGGACTTTGTTGAGACAGGATTCACCTACTAACACCCAACCTAAATGTAGTTTCTGAGCAAAAGGGGAAGTAACTCCAATCTTTTGATCTAACACATGATGAGCCTTTGGGAGATCACGGCCTATCAATAACAGGATAGATGCATCATTGTCAGTAGGAGGAATACAAGGAACCAAGCATTTCAAATGTGTATAGTTAACAGCCACCTCTGGTGTGGGAATCTCGTCACGTGAACTTGGTATGTTCTCGCATTCAATTAATGTAGGTAGATGAAGAGACGTATTTTCATCTAAAGACTGGATAATGAATCCACTACCTCTCCTCCCCGATGCAGACTCTAAACCCGAACAAGATGATATAGTATAGTCCATACTAGCAGAATCTACACCAAAAAAGTCAAAGAACTCAGGTTTAGCAAGACACCTATTGCTTTGATCATCTATAATGGCATATAACTGGAGTGATCTTCCCGGGTCAGTTTCTAGAAATACTCTGACCAACACAATTTTGGCACATGACTTGCCTTTAAACTTACTATTACAAATCTGAGTACAAATACTGTTTAAACGGTCTTCATTAGGTTTATCCTTATCACAACTAGAGTAACACTATCACCATTGTTAACTAGCTTCTCCCCGCCATGCTGACTCTGCTTTGGTAACTTGCTATCAAATCGAGACTGATTAGAATCAACAATATGCATCGCAGTGTGATGTGTATCACTTTGACAAACATTACACTTAAGTCTAACTGTACAGTCTCTAGACATATGTGATTTTGACTCACAACAACGGAAACATATATTAAGTTTCTTTAAGATTTTCCTACGTTCTGAAAAGCTCTTTCCTTTAAATGCAAAACACTGCTCTAAACGATGCTTGGACGACTTATGTATAGGACACAAAACTACCTTTGAACCACCTTGGGACATCATTCCAGTTTTCTTAACCTGCACAAAAGGACCTACTTGACCTACCCCTCTTTGTGTAGGTGCACTAGATTCATACTGAAATCCCGGATCATTTCGTATCTTACTCATTTCCTGAACAAAACTTACTAAGAATGAAAAGGGGGGATATGAAACACCATGCTTCGTTTTATAGTTTGCTGCCTGTGTTGTCCACTTTTCTTGCAGATTATATGGTAATTTGTTAATAATGGGAATGATTCCAGAAGAAGAATCATAATATGCCAACATAGTAGTATACTTAGGATTTTCCTTTATGCATTCAATTTCTGATAAAACATCTGAAAGTTCAAACAGCTTCTTAGAATCCTTTCAAAGTCAACTTGGGAAAATTCTGAAGTTTAGATTTTAAAGCTGTTTCTACAAGTTCTGGGCAACCATATCTATCTTCCAATCGTTCCCAAATTTTTTCCAATCCTTTCTTAGGATCATTAGCATTAGCAGCCCTAATACTAAGCGCAAATTTGGCAGACTGGGGGCCCAACCACTTTATCAATAAATCTATCTCCTCAAATGGAGATACTGCTAGCTCTCTTGTAATTGCTTTAAAACTTGACTTCCAGCAAGCATAACTTTCTGGTTTATCATCATAATTGGAAAATCTAGAGAGAAGCAAATCTTTCTTCAATAAAAATTGAGTTACATTGTTAATTACCGATAACTGATTGTTGTTATTTTCAGGTAAAACTGAGGGAAAATAACTGGGCACATTTGGGTTAAGTTGAACATGCTGTTCTGCTTGACGTTCAATCTGACTATCGCTATCTAAATTATCATCTGCGTTAATTCCCGAATGAGCATATTGTTCATCAATATAACTTGTGACGCGTTCTTCTTTAACCTGATGAGGCGGTAAGTCATTTAACAAAGAAAGCATAGAATTTTTAGGAGACAGATTTTCTGCTGCGTTTAACTCTACTTCTGCTATAGCTATTTACGTTGTTCACCGAGCAAATTTAATTGAGCTTGTAAGTCAGTTATCTGTTTTTGTAGCTCAGTTTCCTTTTCGACAAATTTCAGAGAAGCGCGTTGAACTTCGACTTTAATACGCTGTTTCTGAGTTTCTGATACCGCACGTGAACTACATGGTGCTCTCGATCTCGTTTTTTGTGACGAAAGACTACTAGTTGAAAACGTTTCCATACAGCTCATACGCAGATCTTTGATTTGTTTATGCAACTGATCAATAACCTCTCGGCCACGACCATACTCTTGTACATGCTCATCACAAGCTGCAAAACTTTCACGTGTAGATGTTCGTGTTAAAAATGAAAGTAATTCATCTGAAGCTAACAAATATTTCTGTGAATAACCGAACAGCTCTTGGTCTAAATTTTTGAGTTCAACCAAATTATCAAAACATTGTTTAATTTTTTCAGGGACTGTTTCTATCAATGACCAAGCTTTATCAAAGTTGGATTTAAGTTTCTTATAATTTTCCTCATACAAGACCTGACCAGCTTCTGTCAATACTTTCAAACGACCTTTAACCTGAGATTCAACTTGTTCAGTTTGATCATGTGACATTTAACAAAAATGACTCTGACCTCATTCATACATATATGAACTTGTAACATGTAAATATGTAACAAACCTGACTAGAATGGTGATTAACGACTACATATGTACATACTATTCATAATCAAACCTGAGCAAAATACTACCACACTACCTGGTAAATGTTCAGTCCATACAACATTTCACATAATATATGTCAACTCTATAGTCACACTTCATATTATAATGTTATTGTTCTTTTCTGCTATCTGTATGCTGTTCTGGAAATCTGTCACCACTTTTAAACATTAAAGCACTACAAGGAATAATTGTTCAAAATTCACTCCATCACTTTCTAGCTTATGATACTGTCCTTTCTTCAACCCAGTTGAAGTATAATATATGCATGGAATTCTGTTGAAACCAGTTCCCTGGCATCTAATTCTTTCCGGATGTGATGATACCTCTTGGCTGATTGGTTTTTTACTGTGCAGTCCCAGACTGTGTTTACCCTGATTTGATTCTTGATAATTCAAAACTCCAAGCCAGAACTATCTGTTATTAGTTTTAATCAAATCGAACAAGGTAAAAATTGAAATATACAAACAACAGTTACATTACTCATAATACAATATTACACTTTACACTAAGACTCACATACAGACAAACATAAACCTCTCTCACATAGCAATACAACGGTTGGCCAACCTCACACAAGCTAACATACAAATCTCCCAGCATAACAATCTGGCTACATTACACTTAAAATCACACAAAAACACTCTAGTGTATACATACACGAGTGAGCACATAATCAAACAAAATATTTCTGTAATTCGGACTTTGGACAACATTACTTAAAAATAATATAACAAAAACAAAAACAACTTCGTTTAAAGAAGTGCGCCTTCCATAGCTACAAACTACCGTGAGTGAAAATCGTAACTTAAAATACCAATAATTAACAAATAGGTCTATAACAATGTAACAAACGCATCATACGCATTAATATTGATTTACTTACACTAATGTGAACCTTCCTGGTATCAAAAAATGATACATAATTTCATTTCTGGAGACTTTCTTATAAAAAATGTCACAAAGACCACGTTGTCTGATCCGGAAGTATATCTAAAAACATAACCGAAGAGTAGGAAACCGCCCAACCGAGAATTCCGGAGATCGCGACAGCACACATGCATTCAACCATCCATCCACCCTTTAAATTTATTTAAGCATTTATCCATCTTTATTTATTTATTTATTTATTTATTTATTTATTTATTTATTTATTTATTTATTTATTTGTTTGTTTGTTTGTTTGTTGGTTTGTTTATTTATTTATTTATTTTTATTTTTTTTATTCAACCCATTCTTTTCTTTTTCCTTCTTTCTTTCTTTCTATATCAATTTATCTATCCATCCACACATCCATTTATTTCAGTATCCATCCTTTATTTATTTATTTATTTATTTATTTATTTATTTATTTATTTATTTTTAAATTGAATTATGTATTATTGATTTATATATGTATAAGCGATTGTTAAATAATAACTTGAAGTAATAATTACTTGAAGTATTTTATTTTCGAGAGAAACTGCAGAGTTATTAAAAGTTCGAGAATTAATCATCCATGAATAATACACTTAAAAGTAATCCCATCAAACAAATCACTTATTTCCGACCTTTACAAGGTACACTATACCTATCATCTTCAGTCCTATATGTTTATTAATTAATACCTTAGTACTTCTGGCACAGAATTAACAAATACTTCGGCTAGATAAATAACGTTTGATCATTCATTCATTCATCTATCCATCTACCATTTCATTATTTATGTCATTTTTTTTCCAACCATCCATTCAATTTATTTATTTATTTATTAATTATTTATTTATTTATTTATCCATCCATCCATCCATCCATTCAACAATCTATCCATCCATCCATCCATCCATCCATCATTATCTGGTTATGTATTTATTTAATTGCTTATCCATTCTTTATTAATTTAAATAAATTATTAATTTACTAAATCCAACGACATGTCGTTGCTTAATTCATCTATTAAATCATTTTATTTATTTATTTATTTATCTATCTATCTATTTATTTATCCATCCATCCATCTATTCAACAATCTATCCATCCATCCATCCATCCATCATTATCTGGTTATGTATTTATTTAATTGCTTATCCATTCTTTATTAATTTAAATAAATTATTAATTTACTAAATCCAACGACATGTCGTTGCTTAATTCATCTATTAAATCATTTTATTTATTTATTTATCTATTTATTTATCCATCCATCAATCCATTCAACAATCTATCCATCCATCCATCCATCCATCATTATCTGGTTATGTATTTATTTAATTGCTTATCCATTCTTTATTAATTTAAATAAATTATTAATTTACTAAATCCAACGACATGTCGTTGCTTAATTCATCTATTAAATCATTTTATTTATTTATTTACTTATTTATTTATTTAACCAACTATCTATTCCTTTCTTTCCTTCCTTCTTTCCTTTTTACTTTATTTTCTTTATCTTTATTGATTTATCCATCCATCCATCAATCCACCGACTATAATTTATTTATTTATTTATTTATTTATTTATTTATTTATTTATTTATTTATTTATCCATCCATTCATGCATTTAACCATCCATCCGTTATATTTTTATTTAACAATTTATTCGCCTTTTATTTATTTAATTATATTATTTTTTATATATTTATTCAATCAACCATTCATTCTTTTCTTCTCTCCTTTTCTCCTCTCTTTCTTTATTTTTTTTTATTAATTTATCCATCCATCCATTCAACTATCCGTCCTTTATTTATTTATTTATTTATTTATTTATTTATTTATTTATTTATTTATTTATTTTTTATCTGTCCATTAATCCATCCATACATGCATTCAACCATCCATCCACCCTTTAAATTTATTTAAGCATTTATCCATCTTTATTTATTTATTTATTTATTTATTTTTAAATTGAATTATGTATTATTGAATTAGTTTTTTTATTCTAATTTATTTCTAATTATTTATTTTCTTCAATAAATGTATATGATATTTCCAAGTAAAATTGTATTTTGCCGACTCAAACAAATCACTTGTAAACGATTTACTTGCAAGTCAAACCAGATTCATTTTATTTTCCGTGATTTGTATAATCTGTTACATAGTTACTGCATTAATACTACTTGCACAGAACTAGATAATACCTTGGTTATCAAAACAAGTTACTTACCTGTATTGTGCTATGTTTAAATATATGTCAGTGTTTGATTTTAATTCCAAATCCGATTTTTCAATTAATTAATTAATTAATTAATTAAAAAGAAACAAATAAATAAATAAATAAATAAATAAATTTGTTTGTTTGTTTCCTTTTTATTTCACCTTTATTTTTATCGTTTATTTATTTATATTTTACATTTTTAAAATGTAGTCTGCAACTTACTTCAGATTTCTGTTTTAAATAGACCATTAAGTGATTCATTGATTTATTTTTAATATCATTTAATACCATCTTTAAGCCATCTTTAAGCCAAATGGTGTAAAGGAGCTTAAAATTTCAGTGCCATTAAGCTGCCTTTAAGCCATCTTTAAGCCATCTTTAAGCATCTTTACGCGCATCTTTAAGCTCGGCTTAAAGGTGCTTAAAGATGCGATTCCGTCTTGTGAATGTTATCTTAAATTTAAGTTTTCAAATTAAATTCAATTGCCAAACTAAACATCATTACTTTACATTAGTTTTAACTAATATTTAACGTTACGTATAGAAAAACATATAGAAAGTAAAACCTGTCTGCTGTTGTTGCTCTATGCGTCATTTGCGTAGCAAGTGCTTTTCGCGACTGTAATACCTCATTCCTCACATTTGTCGCTACAGCTTTTTTAAGGCGATTGGCAGACACGTTCGATTTTTGCTATAGAAAGACCAGATACTTTGATTGGTCAGTCATGTTTGTAAATTATTTTGTTGAAGACTTGTTTCAACTTTACTTTACATAGGTAAACTATTTATAATCTAATTAATCATTGAAACTCCATTCAAACTTATGTTAAATTCAAGAGTTTTCAAATTGAATTCAAGTGCCAAACTAAACATCATAACTCTACATTAGTTTTAACTAAAATAAAAAATTACCTCCTACCTGAATTGAATTTTATTACTTAAATTTACATTACAGATTTGGTTACAGTTAGAGGATTATCACAATGACCATTTTGCAACTTTATTTTTTACTTTTTGCAACTAATTTGATCACTTTTGTAACTTAATTTGTTACTGTTGCAATATATTTCAGCATTTTTTCAACTTATTTTACATCGTTATCGTAACTTCATTGGTCATTTTTACAACTTCATTTGTCTATTTTGAGACTGATTTTATCATTTCTGCATCTTAATTTGTCACTTCTGTCTTGTCTATCGCCGACTTGTTTTTTTTTTTTTAATGCTGTTTTTTATATTTGGCATAACTGTTGATATCGGTTCCAGTTTTTAAAGCGTTATGTTTTCTTTCATATAGAAAGTAAAACCTGTCTGCTGTTGTTGCTCTATGCGTCATTTGCATAGCAAGTGCTTTTCGCGACTGTAGTACCTCAATCCTCACATTTGTCGCTATAGCCTTTTAAAGGCTAGTGGCTAATACGCTCGACTTTTGCTTTAGAAGAACCCAGATACTTTGATTGGTCATTTTTGTAACTTATTTTGTTGAAGACTTGTTTCAACTTTACTTTATTTAGGTAAACTATTTAATATCTAATTAATCATTGAATCGCCATTCAGTGTTATCTGAAATTCAAGAGTTTTCAAATTAAATTCAATTGCCAAACTAAACATCATTACTCTACATTAGTTTTAACTAAAATTTTACGTTACCTATAGAAAGTAAAACCTGTCTGCTGTTGTTGCTTTATGCGTCATTTGCATAGCAAGTGCTTTTGGCGACTACAGTACCTCATTCCTCACATTTGTTGCTGCAGGCTTTTTAAGGCGAGTGGCAGACACGTTCGACCTTTCCTTTAGAAGAACCAAAATACTTTGATTGGTCATTTTTGTAACTAATTTTGTTGTAGACTTGTTTCAAATTTACTTTATATATTTAAACTTTTAATATCAAATTTATCATTGAAACGCCATTCAAACCTATCTTAAATTCAAGAGTTTTACCTGTACTAAACATCTTTACTCTGCATTAGTTTAACAAAAATTTTACTTTCACCTCCTACCTTAATTGAATAGTTCGAGGATTATCATAATGACCCTTTTTTTCAACTTAATTCGTTACTTTTTGCAACTTATTTTTTCACTTTTTCAACTGAATTTGTCACTGTTGTTACTTCATTTGTCACTGTTACAACTTAATTTTTATTTATTGGAAATTATTTGGTCTTTTTGCAACTTAATTTGTCATTTTTGCAACTTAATTTGTCATTGTATGAATTCCTTTTTTCATTTTTGCAACTTATTTCATCATTTTGCAACTTAATTCATCACTTTTGCAAATTATTTGTCTTTTTTGCAATTTATTTTATTATTTTTGTAACTTCATTTGTCGAATTTTAAACTTAATTGGTCATTTTTGCAACTTAATTTGTCTCTTTTGCAACTTATTATTCCCCACTCCAAGGAAGTTGGCGGGGGATATAGAAATGGGTTCCGTCCGTTCGTCCGTCACAAGTCCAATGTTAAGTTTTTCCGTTAAAGTTTTTCAAACAATTACAATTCTTCAGAGATTTTCATTCTTATTTAAAAAAATTATTATTTTAGTTTATTTTTAAACATGTGTATATGTTTGTACATAATTCATTGACCAGAAAACTCATCTAGAACACAATGTTAACCTTTTGCGTTAAAGTTTGTTACACATTTTTATATTATGATTTAAGAATAGCATGTTAATCATAATAAATTTATACCAAAAAGATATACTGCTATTACTTCAAAGGTATTTACATATTTCTCTGCAACATTTTAATACCTGCAATTTTAGTATTTCTTATTAAAAATGCATGTTTTAAATGAAAAATGTACATTTTGAAAAAATGAACTTGTTTATTTATTTTATAGGATTTTCTGTAGAAACTGTAGATTTCATGTAATTATTAAAAAAAAGTTTAACATATATAAATACATGGGATTTTAAGTGGTTCAGTTTTTTTGCCATTTTGGGGTAAATATGTCAATTTTAAAAAGAAAACACAGATTTTGAGAGAATTCTTTTTTGTGGCTATTATCAATTTACTGTTATCTTTGATGGGGTTCATTATATTTACTGGGTATTTTGGTATAGGATTTTATTTTTCTGAAAAAAATACATTCATTATTTATTATACAAATATTTTAAAAAAGGGATGATGATTATTATGCTACTGCTGCACATGACAATGATGTTGATGTATGCTGCTGATGATGTTGAATTTGTGCTAGGGATGATGTTGATGATGGTGATGCCGATGCTGCTGCTGATGATGAAAACTTGCTCTTGATGATTTTCATTCAGTGGAACATACTTGTAATGAATATCACTAAGTGAGCAAAATTAGTGATATATAATAGTAATTATTACATTGTCACATATACATGTATATATATATTTTTTCATTAATAGCATATTACATGTGGAATTTTTCAACCAACAACTTGTCTCTTTTATGATGATGAGTTGATGATGATGATGATGATGATGTTTAAGATAAAGAACAATTTTTTTTCTAATTATTTCTTGTTTTTCAGAATGATGTTATATATTTTAACATATGCATATAAAACTAAATAGCTTATTTTTGTTTCCAATGAATACAACATCAACAAAAAATGAAAAAAATGAGAAAAAGAATCAAGTTCTATTCATTCGTACGGATGAAAAATGTTTACTATTTATCGATACTATTGATATTTTGATTAAGCTATGAAATGTCATTTAAAAACATTATAGTTTCCCAGTCATTGTTGAGATAAAAAAGACTCTATATTAAGTTTAACATGATGTTGAATAGAAGTTGCAATCACTGAAACTATTGGTAAATATAAAACAGGGTTAGGGTTAAAATAGAAAGTTAGTAGAGCGGGGGATCTGATTGACAATGGCATCTTGTTTTATTATTTTTGCAACTTAATTTGTCACTTCTGACTTGTCCATCGCCGTTTTTGATATTTGTCATTACTGTTGTTATCAGTTCTACAGTTTACGAAGCGTTCTGTTTTCTTTCATATAGAAAGTAAAACCTGTCTGCTGTTGTTGCTCTATGCGTAATTTGCACAGCAAGTGCTTTTCGCGACTGTAGTACCTCATTCCTCACATTTGTCGCTACAGCTTTTTTAAAGCGAGTGGCAGACACGTTCGACTCTTGGTATGGAAGAACCCAGATACTTTGTTTAGCGTTATTGATGCAGTACTGGTTCAGTTGATTCAAATTGTTTTCAGAATTGGCAAGGTCAGAATCATAGCAGAATCATCCGTCATATTTTTTTTTATCACTGATGCATAATATCATGGGCCTTACTTTGTTGACTTAAATTTTAATTTTTTTTTCCAAAGATCTTTTCCAATTACTAGGTTGACAGGAGACATTCTCAATGTTTTGTGATTGGTCATTCTTGTAATTTATTTTGTTGAAGACTTGTTTAAACCTTACTTTATAAAGGTAAACAATTTAATATCAAATTAATCATTGAAACGTCATTCAAACTTATCTTAAATTTTTAAATTTTACCTGTACTAAACTTCATTACTCTACATTAGTTTAATTAAATTTAACGTTCACCTCCTACCTGAATTGAATTGTTAGAGCATTACCATAATGACACTTTTCCAACTTTATTCTTCACTTTTTGCAACTTATTTTTTCAGTTTTGTGACTTTATTTGTCACTGTTGGAATTTATTTCATCATTTTTTTAACTTAATTCATCACTTTTGCAACTTATTTGTTTTTTGTAACTTATTTTATTATTTTCATAACTTCATTGGTCACAGTTGCAACTTAATTGGTTATTTTTGCAACTTAATTTGTCTCTTTTGCAACTTAATTTGTCTCTTTTGCAACTTATTTTATTATATTTGCAACTTAATATGTCACTTCTGTCTTTTCCATCGCCGTTTTTGATTTTTGTCATTACTGTTGGCATCAGTTCCACAGTTTAAAAAGCGTTCTGTTTGTTTTTTTTTTTTTTTTTTTTTTTCATATAGAACGGATAACCTGTCTGCTGTTGTTGCTCTATGCGTCATTTGCATAGCAAGTGCTTTTCGCGACTGTAGTACCTCATTCCTAACATTTGTCGCTACAGATTTTTTAAGGCGAGTGGCAGACACGTTCGGCTCTTGCTTTAGAAGAACCCTAATGAATATTTGAAGCAACATCCAAAATGCAGCATTCAACACTAAATGCGGAGGCCCTGATTTCGCCGTTTTATGTTCAGGAACATACGTATGAGCTTCACCTGTATAACTTAAAATTGCCAATCTTACTGATCTCATTGTCAAATTCATCACTGATCCTGTTCTTTGTCCGTTAATCAACAGTATAATCATTACTGGGAAATTCCTCATTTTGCAATAATTCTGCGATCTTATAACTTCGCCCATATTCGCGTTTTCAAAAAGTTGATATATAAATTAACACACTTCGCTTTCCAACATTATTCTAATACTTTCCGAAGTTACTAAAAAAGAAATAATCGAATGTTAAAACAAATATGTATATGTGAATATGTCAGTCGTTAAGTATCTCTCTCTGCATGCAAGTACAATCAATCTAATGGCACATGTAAGTTGAAACACAAAAAACTCATAATTTTAAATAAAAAAAAGAAAAAACACAAAGTAAAAAAAAAAAATAGAAAACACGCTAATGTCCATGAAGGAAGTTAGGCCAGGTGTTTCGGAAACGTAAACACTTCCTGTATTGTATAATGTTTCTTATTATGTTGGTTGTTGCTATGTATATGGTTTTTTTCAGTTGAATAATCAAGTCATCTAATATATGAAGTCTATCTATAACTGGTTAAACAAATAATTTGGAAAGGTCAATATTACAATCTAAAATAAAAACGTATGTGTGTACTTACCGGATTCCGTAATTTGTCTATCCCATCTTCTGATTGAATCCTGTTTGGATAGGTTTGCCAACCAAAGACTTGTTTGAAACATCAATTTAGAAATTTTGTCGGAACCATCTAAGTCATTAAATCGTATGTAGTTATAAAATAATCTCAATGAAGTAATATAACTTTTTTCAAAGAGTTGTTCTCTTATCATTTGCCCTTCTGTAATGGATGATAAATTCACTGAATAGTCAATAGCATTCCAGATTTTGTAGACCTGTCTCATGTGGCTACTGCAGACTTCTCAGATTTCCCAGACTCTAATGACGACAACCATTTGTAGAAAGCATTCAGGATAGGCTCTGAAAAAATAATAGAAAAAATTATATGACAAAAACACGTTTATAGAATAATCTGAAGCTGTAAATGTCCTAACCCGCGAAAACGTCATTTTTGTAATTTTTTGTATGTTACAAAAATGACAATTTTATGGTTAGGTTGAGACAAATGGTTTATATAAACCTAAGGAAATATGATCATGTGACCATTTTTTAAAAACCTAAAATTTTGAATAGAAAATATGCAAATTTATGTAACTTTACTCCATTTTATATATTATGATAATTTTTATTTTTTTTTTATAGTATAAATCAATCAATCTTTTATTCTAAAGAAAAATAAATCATTCATATATCAAAGGAAGGCAGGAATGTCAAACCCCACCTGTAATATACTTATTTATATGACTGGCAAAATCAGTTGATTTGATTGCAAATTCAACAAATAGTTATTTTTAGACATTAATATGCATTTGTAGAATCTTATCTAAGTACACTTCTGTTGTTAAAATTTTGATACAGATAAAAGTTATTGAGACTATTTTGTAAATTGAATTTGTTTATAATTGAAAATTCTAATTTAGTTTTTAATTGAAATGAATAATAATATTGGATGCACAGATACTTTTCAAGACAGAGAGAGAGAGAGAGAGAGAGAGATCTGTATAATGGGATATCGAAATATAAAGATATAAAGAAACAGCAGTAAAATAATATTTATAAATAGCTTATAAGCTATAGATTGATATTTGTGTAAAAATGTGTCCTCGAATTATCATCAAATTTATATGTATAAGCGATTGTTAAATAATAACTTGAAGTAATAATTACTTGAAGTATTTTGTTTTCGAGAGAAACTGCAGATTTATAAAAAGTTCGAGAATTAATCATCCATGAATAATACACTAAAAAGTGTTTTTTTTATTTATTTATTTATTTATTTATTTATCCATTCATCCATCCATCATTATCTGGTTATGTATTTATTTAATTGCTTATCCATTCTTTATTAATTTAAATAAATTATTAATTTACTAAATCCAACGACATGTCGTTGCTTAATTCATCTATTAAATCATTTTATTTATTCATTTATGTATTTATGTATTTATTTATTTATTTATTAAACCAACTATCTATTCCTTTATTCCTTCCTTCTCTCCTTTTTACTTTATTTTTATTTCTCTATCTTTATTGATTAATCCATCCATCCATCAATCCACCGACTATCATTTATTTATTTATTTATTTATTTATTATTTATTTATTTATTTATTTATTTATCCATCCATTCATGCATTTAACCATTCATCCATCCGTTAAATCTTTATTTAACTATTCATTTGCCTTTTATTTATTTAATTATATTATTTTCTATATATTTATTCAATCAACCATTCATTCTTTTCTTCTTTCCTTTTCTCCTCTCTTTCTTTATTTTTTTTATTAATTCATCCATCCATCCATTTAACTATCCGTCCTTTATTTATTTATTTATTTTATTTATTTATTTATTTATTTATTTATTATCTGTCCATTAATCCATCCATGCATGCTGTGCAGTCCCAGACTGTGTTTACCCTGATTTGATTCTTGATAATTCAAAACTCCAAGCCAGAACTATCTGTTATTAGTTTTAATCAAATCGAACAAGGTAAAAACTGAAATATACAAACAACAGTTACATTACTCATAATACAATATTACACTTTACACTAAGACTCACATACAGACAAACATAAACCTCTCTCACATAGCAATACAACGGTTGGCCAACCTCACACAAGCTAACATACAAATCTCCCAGCATAACAATCTGGCTACATTACACTTAAAATCACACAAAAACACTCTAGTGTATACATACACGAGTGAGCACATAATCAAACAAAATATTTCTGTAATTCGGACTTTGGACAACATTACTTAAAAATAATATAACAAAAACAAAAACAACTTCGTTTAAAGAAGTGCGCCTTCCATAGCTACAAACTACCGTGAGTGAAAATCGTAACTTAAAATACCAATAATTAACAAATAGGTCTATAACAATGTAACAAACGCATCATACGCATTAATATTGATTTACTTACACTAATGTGAACCTTCCTGGTATCAAAAAATGATACATAATTTCATTTCTGGAGACTTTCTTATAAAAAAATGTCACAAAGACCACGTTGTCTGATCCGGAAGTATATCTAAAAACATAACCGAAGAGTAGGAAACCGTCCAACCGAGAATTCCGGAGATCGCGACAGCACACTCCCCGCCTGACTTAGTCACTATATTGCACGATACACAATGAATCTCCAAAAATGACAAAATATATCAATAATTAACATGTCATAAATTAAACAATATTAACATAAACCTGCAGCTAAAACAAAGTGTCAAAAATATGAAAACATAGTAATCAAGGTGAAAACAAATAAAAAATTTCACTGATTGGCCTTGTGTAAGTAACTGGCTGATCATTGCGAATTATGGTTACTTGAACCTTACGAACTTTACCATCATTACTAGCCATAACTTTTTCGATTATTCCAATAGGCCAAGAAATACGATGCGAATCGTCTTTTAAAAGGACCACATCTTTCTCACGAATATTTGGTTTTTCATTTTGCCATTTGCGACGTGACTGCAACAAGTGCAGATATTCACCTTTCCAGCGTTTCCAAAACTGAGTGGCTAAAATTTGTACATGTTTCCACTGGGATTTATACATTTCCTTAGGATCAAAATTATCAAAAGGAGCAACATTATGACCAACCTTTTGGGTGAGCAACATTGAAGGACTTAACACAACAGGATTTTGTGGATCGGATGATACTGGAGTAATAGGCCTTGAGTTAATAATTGCACACACCTCGGCCATAAATGTCACTAAGACTTCATGAGTCATGTGTTTCATTGGAGACTGAAACATTAAAGAATCTAATATTCGTCGAGCTACACCAATCATCCTCTCCCACACTCCTCCGAAGTGAGAGGAATGGGGAGGATTGAAAACCCATGTAGTTCCTTCGTTTTGCAAAAACTTTCTAATAGATGGCTCCTCAATATTAACGACATTTACACCAAGACCATCCGTAGAACCTACAAAGTTAGTACCTCTGTCCGACCTGATTTCTTTCACAGGACCCCGCAAAGCAATGAATCTACGCAAAGCGTTGATGAATGAAGATGTAGATAACTCTTCGATAACCTCTATATGTACAGCACGTGTAACCAGACAAGTGAAAATAATTGCCCAACGTTTGCTGTTTGAAACACCTCCACGTGTTTTCCTTGTAACGACTTCCCAATGCCCAATATAGGTAAATGGAGGTGAAGGCTTTAGTCTATCTGATGGAATGTCTGCCATAATTTGGACTTCACATTTACCACGAAGCCTACGACATGTCACACAATGATTAAGTATGTTGGATATTTGACGTTTTGCGCCAATAACCCAATATCCTGCACTACGACGGGCACCTTCGGTGAAATTCTTCCCTGGTGGTGAATTCTGTTGTGGTAATGACGAATGAGTAAGGTAGCAATGTGAGAGTTTCTTGGAATAATTATAGGGTTGTTGAAATCTGTACCAAACTCGGATTTATTTAGACTACCACCAACTCTCAAAACATTATCATTGTCCAAAAAGGGATTAAGTTGAAGAAGAGAACTATCCTTGGGAAGTTTCTCTTTGTTGTGAAGCTTACTATTTCTCGAGAGAAAACTGTGTGTTGGACTTGCTGGATGATAAACAGCTCTGTTGACCTGAATTCATCAGTTGATATTCCATTCCAGTCTACATGAAATGACCGTTTCTTAGCCATCTGACGAAGCAAAGATAATCCAGATACCAAACTATTCCAAGAAGAATATTTCTCATAACGCGAAATATCAAACACTAGTAAAGTGTCAAGTTTGAGAGTCACAATTGGTCTAATTTCAGAGTCATCATCTGGATCTACTAATGAGTAAGTAATATCATCACTGCCTGCACAATGAAAGGCATCCAATGGCGGTTTTAACCACATTGAATTGGATAAATCCTTCGCAGAAATTCCTCTGCTTCCCACGTCCGCTGGATTTAACTGTGATGGTACATAATTCCACTGACTAGATTTTGAAAGTTTTAAGATCTTATCCACTCGGTTGCTGACATAAGTATAGAAACGTCTGGAGTGGTTACTGATGTATCCCAATACAATTTTGCTGTCAGTGTAGAAACAAACATCATCAATAGGAACATCCAAGTGATCTGTAACAGTTTTTCCGATTTCACAAGCAAGAACTGCTGCGCATAATTCAAGTCTGGGAACAGTATGACCTGATTTCGGAGCTAATTTTGACTTTCCCAAAACAAAACCAATCTGAGGTTCGTTTTCTGCATTCAAAACTCTGAGATATCCTACTGCAGATACCGCTTTTTCTGATGCATCCGAGAACACATGCACCTCTCGTCTTGGACTATTTACAACCGAAGATGGAACATAGGGACGCATAATTTTAAGGTCTGAAAGATCATAAAGAGAACTAGTCCATTGATCCCACTGTCGACTTAATTCAAAGGGTAACAAATCATCCCAACCAGATGCTGTATCCACCATACTCCTAAATAATAATCTCCCCTGGAGTATAACTGGGGAAACAAATCCTAATGGATCAAAAATGGTATGGAGAGTTGATAGAACTCCACGCTTACTAAAGATTTTATCACCTGAATTGACCTGGAATGTAAATGTGTCTAGATGTAGGTTCCATGATATACCTAAACTACGCTGCAATGGGACCTCCTCCATACTTAAATCAATCTCATTCAAATCACCGGACCTATCCTGAACTGGAAAAGACTGAATGACCTCTGGACTATTAGAAGAGACCTTATGTAAACGGAGACAACCACCATCAAGCAGGGCTGACTGAGTCCTAATCAACAAACTAACTGCTTCTTCTACTGACGGAACTGATGTTAACGCATCATCAACATAAAAATTTCTCCTGACGAAATATTTAACATCATCATTGATATCAGGACTATCGACCGACTTCCTCAAACCTATCGTTGCTATAGCTGGTGAAGATGCATTACCAAAGACATGTCTACACATACGAAATTCGACCAATGGCTTAGATGGATCATTATTTTCATGCCATAAGAATCTAAGAAAGTTCCTGTGTTTTTCATCAACTGAGAAGCAGAAAAACATTTGCTGTATGTCCACAGTAATTGCAATCTTTTCTTTACGAAAACGCATCAAGACACCAATGAGATTATTAGTCAAATCTGGACCTGTAAGGAGAACATCATTCAGAGATACTCCTTTAAATTTAGCCGATGAATCGAACACCACCCTGACTTTACCAGGCTTTTTGTCATTATAAACACCGAAAATAGGGAGATACCAACACTCTTCTTGCTCCAATAATGGTGGTGCTATTTCTGCAAACTTATTTTTTAAAATTCCATCCATGAACGTATAGAAATGCTGAGACTTTACTGGATCTTTACTGAGAGACCGATCAAGTATTAATGCTCTATGTAAGGCCATATTGTGATTGTTTGGTAACCGACTTCTGTAGTTACGAAAGGGCAATGGAGCTGACCACTGATTGGAACTGTCTTTGGTAAAACTTCCAGACATACTCTCCATAAACTCTCTATCATCAGTGGATAAACCAGGTTTATTGTCATCTGGTGTACGTTCAAACAAATCACTTATTCTGTCAATTGCTCTAAAGTTCGAACCAGATAATGTCTGACAAGCTTGGGCAGACTGTTCCTGAACTAGAAAGGCACTATCACATGGAGAAAAAATAGATGTTTGGCCACTAGGTAACACATATGTTCTGTTAACTAAAACACTGTCCGGTGCATGGACTTTGTTGAGACAGGATTCACCTACTAACACCCAACCTAAATGTAGTTTCTGAGCAAAAGGGGAAGTAACTCCAATCTTTTGATCTAACACATGATGAGCCTTTGGGAGATCACGGCCTATCAATAACAGGATAGATGCATCATTGTCAATAGGAGGAATACAAGGAACCAAGCATTTCAAATGTGTATAGTTATCAGCCACCTCTGGTGTGGGAATCTCGTCACGTGAACTTGGTATGTTCTCGCATTCAATTAATGTAGGTAGATGAAGAGACGTATTTTCATCTAAAGACTGGATAATGAATCCACTACCTCTCCTCCCTGATGCAGACTCTAAACCCGAACAAGATGATATAGTATAGTCCAAACTAGCAGAATCTACACCAAAAAAGTCAAAGAACTCAGGTTTAGCAAGGCACCTATTGCTTTGATCATCTATAATGGCATATAACTGGAGTGATCTTCCCGGGTCAGTTTCTAGAAATACTCTGACCAACACAATTTTGGCACATGACTTGCCTTTAAACTTACTATTACAAATCTGAGTACAAATACTGTTTAAACGGTCTTCATTAGGTTTATCCTTATCACAAACTAGAGTAACACTATCACCATTGTTAACTAGCTTCTCCCCGCCATGCTGACTCTGCTTTGGTAACTTGCTATCAAATTGAGACTGATTAGAATCAACAATATGCATCGCAGTGTGATGTGTATCACTTTGACAAACATTACACTTAAGTCTAACTGTACAGTCTCTAGACATATGTGATTTTGACTCACAACAACGGAAACATATATTAAGTTTCTTTAAGATTTTCCTACGTTCTGAAAAGCTCTTTCCTTTAAATGCAAAACACTGCTCTAAACGATGCTTGGACGACTTATGTATAGTACACAAAACTACCTTTGAACCACCTTGGGATATCATTCCAGTTTTCTTAACCTGCACAAAAGGACCTACTTGACCTACCCCTCTTTGTCTAGGTGCACTAGATTCATACTGAAATCCCGGATCATTTCGTATCTTACTCATTTCCTGAACAAAACTTACTAAGAATGAAAAGGGGGGATATGAAACACCATGCTTCGTTTTATAGTTTGCTGCCTGTGTTGTCCACTTTTCTTGCAGATTATATGGTAATTTGTTAATAATGGGAATGATTCCAGAAGAAGAATCATAATATGCCAACATAGTAGTATACTTAGGATTTTCCTTTATGCATTCAATTTCTGATAAAACATCTGAAAGTTCAAACAGCTTCTTAGAATCCTTTAAAGTCAACTTGGGAAAATTCTGAAGTTTAGATTTTAAAGCTGTTTCTACAAGTTCTGGGCAACCATATCTATCTTCCAATCGTTCCCAAATTTTTTCCAATCCTTTCTTAGGATCATTAGCATTAGCAGCCCTAATACTAAGCGCAAATTTGGCAGACTGGGGGCCCAACCACTTTATCAATAAATCTATCTCCTCAAATGGAGATACTGCTAGCTCTCTTGTAATTGCTTTAAAACTTGACTTCCAGCAAGCATAACTTTCTGGTTTATCATCATAATTGGAAAATCTAGAGAGAAGCAAATCTTTCTTCAATAAAAATTGAGTTACATTGTTAATTACCGATAACTGATTGTTGTTATTTTCAGGTAAAACTGAGGGAAAATAACTGGGCACATTTGGGTTAAGTTGAACATGCTGTTCTGCTTGACGTTCAATCTGACTATCGCTATCTAAATTATCATCTGCGTTAATTCCCGAATGAGCATATTGTTCATCAATATAACTTGTGACGCGTTCTTCTTTAACCTGATGAGGCGGTAAGTCATTTAACAAAGAAAGCATAGAATTTTTAGGAGACAGATTTTCTGCTGCGTTTAACTCTACTTCTGCTATAGCTATTTACGTTGTTCACCGAGCAAATTTAATTGAGCTTGTAAGTCAGTTATCTGTTTTTGTAGCTCAGTTTCCTTTTCGACAAATTTCAGAGAAGCGCGTTGAACTTCGACTTTAATACGCTGTTTCTGAGTTTCTGATACCGCACGTGAACTACATGGTGCTCTCGATCTCGTTTTTTGTGACGAAAGACTACTAGTTGAAAACGTTTCCATACAGCTCATACGCAGATCTTTGATTTGTTTATGCAACTGATCAATAACCTCTCGGCCACGACCATACTCTTGTACATGCTCATCACAAGCTGCAAAACTTTCACGTGTAGATGTTCGTGTTAAAAATGAAAGTAATTCATCTGAAGCTAACAAATATTTCTGTGAATAACCGAACAGATCTTGGTCTAAATTTTTGAGTTCAACCAAATTATCAAAACATTGTTTAATTTTTTCAGGGACTGTTTCTATCAATGACCAAGCTTTATCAAAGTTGGATTTAAGTTTCTTATAATTTTCCTCATACAAGACCTGACCAGCTTCTGTCAATACTTTCAAACGACCTTTAACCTGAGATTCAACTTGTTCAGTTTGATCATGTGACATTTAACAAAAATGACTCTGACCTCATTCATACATATATGAACTTGTAACATGTAAATATGTAACAAACCTGACTAGAATGGTGATTAACGACTACATATGTACATACTATTCATAATCAAACCTGAGCAAAATACTACCACACTACCTGGTAAATGTTCAGTCCATACAACATTTCACATAATATATGTCAACTCTATAGTCACACTTCATATTATAATGTTATTGTTCTTTTCTGCTATCTGTATGCTGTTCTGGAAATCTGTCACCACTTTTAAACATTAAAGCACTACAAGGAATAATTGTTCAAAATTCACTCCATCACTTTCTAGCTTATGATACTGTCCTTTCTTCAACCCAGTTGAAGTATAATATATGCATGGAATTCTGTTGAAACCAGTTCCCTGGCATCTAATTCTTTCCGGATGTGATGATACCTCTTGGCTGATTGGTTTTTTACTGTGCAGTCCCAGACTGTGTTTACCCTGATTTGATTCTTGATAATTCAAAACTCCAAGCCAGAACTATCTGTTATTAGTTTTAATCAAATCGAACAAGGTAAAAATTGAAATATACAAACAACAGTTACATTACTCATAATACAATATTACACTTTACACTAAGACTCACATACAGACAAACATAAACCTCTCTCACATAGCAATACAACGGTTGGCCAACCTCACACAAGCTAACATACAAATCTCCCAGCATAACAATCTGGCTACATTACACTTAAAATCACACAAAAACACTCTAGTGTATACATACACGAGTGAGCACATAATCAAACAAAATATTTCTGTAATTCGGACTTTGGACAACATTACTTAAAAATAATATAACAAAAACAAAAACAACTTCGTTTAAAGAAGTGCGCCTTCCATAGCTACAAACTACCGTGAGTGAAAATCGTAACTTAAAATACCAATAATTAACAAATAGGTCTATAACAATGTAACAAACGCATCATACGCATTAATATTGATTTACTTACACTAATGTGAACCTTCCTGGTATCAAAAAATGATACATAATTTCATTTCTGGAGACTTTCTTATAAAAAAATGTCACAAAGACCACGTTGTCTGATCCGGAAGTATATCTAAAAACATAACCGAAGAGTAGGAAACCGCCCAACCGAGAATTCCGGAGATCGCGACAGCACACATGCATTCAACCATCCATCCACCCTTTAAATTTATTTAAGCATTTATCCATCTTTATTTATTTATTTATTTATTTATTTATTTATTTATTTATTTATTTATTTATTTGTTTGTTTGTTTGTTTGTTGGTTTGTTTATTTATTTATTTATTTTTATTTTTTTTATTCAACCCATTCTTTTCTTTTTCCTTCTTTCTTTCTTTCTATATCAATTTATCTATCCATCCACACATCCATTTATTTCAGTATCCATCCTTTATTTATTTATTTATTTATTTATTTATTTATTTATTTATTTATTTTTAAATTGAATTATGTATTATTGATTTATATATGTATAAGCGATTGTTAAATAATAACTTGAAGTAATAATTACTTGAAGTATTTTATTTTCGAGAGAAACTGCAGAGTTATTAAAAGTTCGAGAATTAATCATCCATGAATAATACACTTAAAAGTAATCCCATCAAACAAATCACTTATTTCCGACCTTTACAAGGTACACTATACCTATCATCTTCAGTCCTATATGTTTATTAATTAATACCTTAGTACTTCTGGCACAGAATTAACAAATACTTCGGCTAGATAAATAACGTTTGATCATTCATTCATTCATCTATCCATCTACCATTTCATTATTTATGTCATTTTTTTTCCAACCATCCATTCAATTTATTTATTTATTTATTAATTATTTATTTATTTATTTATCCATCCATCCATCCATCCATTCAACAATCTATCCATCCATCCATCCATCCATCCATCATTATCTGGTTATGTATTTATTTAATTGCTTATCCATTCTTTATTAATTTAAATAAATTATTAATTTACTAAATCCAACGACATGTCGTTGCTTAATTCATCTATTAAATCATTTTATTTATTTATTTATTTATCTATCTATCTATTTATTTATCCATCCATCCATCCTATTCAACAATCTATCCATCCATCCATCCATCCATCATTATCTGGTTATGTATTTATTTAATTGCTTATCCATTCTTTATTAATTTAAATAAATTATTAATTTACTAAATCCAACGACATGTCGTTGCTTAATTCATCTATTAAATCATTTTATTTATTTATTTATCTATTTATTTATCCATCCATCAATCCATTCAACAATCTATCCATCCATCCATCCATCCATCATTATCTGGTTATGTATTTATTTAATTGCTTATCCATTCTTTATTAATTTAAATAAATTATTAATTTACTAAATCCAACGACATGTCGTTGCTTAATTCATCTATTAAATCATTTTATTTATTTATTTACTTATTTATTTATTTAACCAACTATCTATTCCTTTCTTTCCTTCCTTCTTTCCTTTTACTTTATTTTCTTTATCTTTATTGATTTATCCATCCATCCATCAATCCACCGACTATCATTTATTTATTTATTTATTTATTTATTTATTTATTTATTTATTTATTTATTTATCCATCCATTCATGCATTTAACCATCCATCCGTTATATTTTTATTTAACAATTTATTCGCCTTTTATTTATTTAATTATATTATTTTTTATATATTTATTCAATCAACCATTCATTCTTTTCTTCTCTCCTTTTCTCCTCTCTTTCTTTATTTTTTTTTATTAATTTATCCATCCATCCATTCAACTATCCGTCCTTTATTTATTTATTTATTTATTTATTTATTTATTTATTTATTTATTTATTTATTTATTTTTTATCTGTCCATTAATCCATCCATACATGCATTCAACCATCCATCCACCCTTTAAATTTATTTAAGCATTTATCCATCTTTATTTATTTATTTATTTATTTATTTTTAAATTGAATTATGTATTATTGAATTAGTTTTTTTATTCTAATTTATTTCTAATTATTTATTTTCTTCAATAAATGTATATGATATTTCCAAGTAAAATTGTATTTTGCCGACTCAAACAAATCACTTGTAAACGATTTACTTGCAAGTCAAACCAGATTCATTTTATTTTCCGTGATTTGTATAATCTGTTACATAGTTACTGCATTAATACTACTTGCACAGAACTAGATAATACCTTGGTTATCAAAACAAGTTACTTACCTGTATTGTGCTATGTTTAAATATATGTCAGTGTTTGATTTTAATTCCAAATCCGATTTTTCAATTAATTAATTAATTAATTAATTAAAAAGAAACAAATAAATAAATAAATAAATAAATAAATTTGTTTGTTTGTTTCCTTTTTATTTCACCTTTATTTTTATCGTTTATTTATTTATATTTTACATTTTTAAAATGTAGTCTGCAACTTACTTCAGATTTCTGTTTTAAATAGACCATTAAGTGATTCATTGATTTATTTTTAATATCATTTAATACCATCTTTAAGCCATCTTTAAGCCAAATGGTGTAAAGGAGCTTAAAATTTCAGTGCCATTAAGCTGCCTTTAAGCCATCTTTAAGCCATCTTTAAGCATCTTTACGCGCATCTTTAAGCTCGGCTTAAAGGTGCTTAAAGATGCGATTCCGTCTTGTGAATGTTATCTTAAATTTAAGTTTTCAAATTAAATTCAATTGCCAAACTAAACATCATTACTTTACATTAGTTTTAACTAATATTTAACGTTACGTATAGAAAAACATATAGAAAGTAAAACCTGTCTGCTGTTGTTGCTCTATGCGTCATTTGCGTAGCAAGTGCTTTTCGCGACTGTAATACCTCATTCCTCACATTTGTCGCTACAGCTTTTTTAAGGCGATTGGCAGACACGTTCGATTTTTGCTATAGAAAGACCAGATACTTTGATTGGTCAGTCATGTTTGTAAATTATTTTGTTGAAGACTTGTTTCAACTTTACTTTACATAGGTAAACTATTTATAATCTAATTAATCATTGAAACTCCATTCAAACTTATGTTAAATTCAAGAGTTTTCAAATTGAATTCAAGTGCCAAACTAAACATCATAACTCTACATTAGTTTTAACTAAAATAAAAAATTACCTCCTACCTGAATTGAATTTTATTACTTAAATTTACATTACAGATTTGGTTACAGTTAGAGGATTATCACAATGACCATTTTGCAACTTTATTTTTTACTTTTTGCAACTAATTTGATCACTTTTGTAACTTAATTTGTTACTGTTGCAATATATTTCAGCATTTTTTCAACTTATTTTACATCGTTATCGTAACTTCATTGGTCATTTTTTACAACTTCATTTGTCTATTTTGAGACTGATTTTATCATTTCTGCATCTTAATTTGTCACTTCTGTCTTGTCTATCGCCGACTTGTTTTTTTTTTTTTAATGCTGTTTTTTATATTTGGCATAACTGTTGATATCGGTTCCAGTTTTTAAAGCGTTATGTTTTCTTTCATATAGAAAGTAAAACCTGTCTGCTGTTGTTGCTCTATGCGTCATTTGCATAGCAAGTGCTTTTCGCGACTGTAGTACCTCAATCCTCACATTTGTCGCTATAGCCTTTTAAAGGCTAGTGGCTAATACGCTCGACTTTTGCTTTAGAAGAACCCAGATACTTTGATTGGTCATTTTTGTAACTTATTTTGTTGAAGACTTGTTTCAACTTTACTTTATTTAGGTAAACTATTTAATATCTAATTAATCATTGAATCGCCATTCAGTGTTATCTGAAATTCAAGAGTTTTCAAATTAAATTCAATTGCCAAACTAAACATCATTACTCTACATTAGTTTTAACTAAAATTTTACGTTACCTATAGAAAGTAAAACCTGTCTGCTGTTGTTGCTTTATGCGTCATTTGCATAGCAAGTGCTTTTGGCGACTACAGTACCTCATTCCTCACATTTGTTGCTGCAGGCTTTTTAAGGCGAGTGGCAGACACGTTCGACCTTTCCTTTAGAAGAACCAAAATACTTTGATTGGTCATTTTTGTAACTAATTTTGTTGTAGACTTGTTTCAAATTTACTTTATATATTTAAACTTTTAATATCAAATTTATCATTGAAACGCCATTCAAACCTATCTTAAATTCAAGAGTTTTACCTGTACTAAACATCTTTACTCTGCATTAGTTTAACAAAAATTTTACTTTCACCTCCTACCTTAATTGAATAGTTCGAGGATTATCATAATGACCCTTTTTTTCAACTTAATTCGTTACTTTTTGCAACTTATTTTTTCACTTTTTCAACTGAATTTGTCACTGTTGTTACTTCATTTGTCACTGTAACAACTTAATTTTTATTTATTGGAAATTATTTGGTCTTTTTGCAACTTAATTTGTCATTTTTGCAACTTAATTTGTCATTGTATGAATTCCTTTTTTCATTTTTGCAACTTATTTCATCATTTTGCAACTTAATTCATCACTTTTGCAAATTATTTGTCTTTTTTGCAATTTATTTTATTATTTTTGTAACTTCATTTGTCGAATTTTAAACTTAATTGGTCATTTTTGCAACTTAATTTGTCTCTTTTGCAACTTATTATTCCCCACTCCAAGGAAGTTGGCGGGGGATATAGAAATGGGTTCCGTCCGTTCGTCCGTCACAAGTCCAATGTTAAGTTTTTCCGTTAAAGTTTTTCAAACAATTACAATTCTTCAGAGATTTTCATTCTTATTTAAAAAAATTATTATTTTAGTTTATTTTTAAACATGTGTATATGTTTGTACATAATTCATTGACCAGAAAACTCATCTAGAACACAATGTTAACCTTTTGCGTTAAAGTTTGTTACACATTTTTATATTATGATTTAAGAATAGCATGTTAATCATAATAAATTTATACCAAAAAGATATACTGCTATTACTTCAAAGGTATTTACATATTTCTCTGCAACATTTTAATACCTGCAATTTTAGTATTTCTTATTAAAAATGCATGTTTTAAATGAAAAATGTACATTTTGAAAAAATGAACTTGTTTATTTATTTTATAGGATTTTCTGTAGAAACTGTAGATTTCATGTAATTATTAAAAAAAAGTTTAACATATATAAATACATGGGATTTTAAGTGGTTCAGTTTTTTTGCCATTTTGGGGTAAATATGTCAATTTTAAAAAGAAAACACAGATTTTGAGAGAATTCTTTTTTGTGGCTATTATCAATTTACTGTTATCTTTGATGGGGTTCATTATATTTACTGGGTATTTTGGTATAGGATTTTATTTTTCTGAAAAAAATACATTCATTATTTATTATACAAATATTTTAAAAAAGGGATGATGATTATTATGCTACTGCTGCACATGACAATGATGTTGATGTATGCTGCTGATGATGTTGAATTTGTGCTAGGGATGATGTTGATGATGGTGATGCCGATGCTGCTGCTGATGATGAAAACTTGCTCTTGATGATTTTCATTCAGTGGAACATACTTGTAATGAATATCACTAAGTGAGCAAAATTAGTGATATATAATAGTAATTATTACATTGTCACATATACATGTATATATATATTTTTTCATTAATAGCATATTACATGTGGAATTTTTCAACCAACAACTTGTCTCTTTTATGATGATGAGTTGATGATGATGATGATGATGATGTTTATGATAAAGAACAATTTTTTTTCTAATTATTTCTTGTTTTTCAGAATGATGTTATATATTTTAACATATGCATATAAAACTAAATAGCTTATTTTTGTTTCCAATGAATACAACATCAACAAAAAATGAAAAAAATGAGAAAAAGAATCAAGTTCTATTCATTCGTACGGATGAAAAATGTTTACTATTTATCGATACTATTGATATTTTGATTAAGCTATGAAATGTCATTTAAAAACATTATAGTTTCCCAGTCATTGTTGAGATAAAAAAGACTCTATATTAAGTTTAACATGATGTTGAATAGAAGTTGCAATCACTGAAACTATTGGTAAATATAAAACAGGGTTAGGGTTAAAATAGAAAGTTAGTAGAGCGGGGGATCTGATTGACAATGGCATCTTGTTTTATTATTTTTGCAACTTAATTTGTCACTTCTGACTTGTCCATCGCCGTTTTTGATATTTGTCATTACTGTTGTTATCAGTTCTACAGTTTACGAAGCGTTCTGTTTTCTTTCATATAGAAAGTAAAACCTGTCTGCTGTTGTTGCTCTATGCGTAATTTGCACAGCAAGTGCTTTTCGCGACTGTAGTACCTCATTCCTCACATTTGTCGCTACAGCTTTTTTAAAGCGAGTGGCAGACACGTTCGACTCTTGGTATGGAAGAACCCAGATACTTTGTTTAGCGTTATTGATGCAGTACTGGTTCAGTTGATTCAAATTGTTTTCAGAATTGGCAAGGTCAGAATCATAGCAGAATCATCCGTCATATTTTTTTTTATCACTGATGCATAATATCATGGGCCTTACTTTGTTGACTTAAATTTTAATTTTTTTTTCCAAAGATCTTTTCCAATTACTAGGTTGACAGGAGACATTCTCAATGTTTTGTGATTGGTCATTCTTGTAATTTATTTTGTTGAAGACTTGTTTAAACCTTACTTTATAAAGGTAAACAATTTAATATCAAATTAATCATTGAAACGTCATTCAAACTTATCTTAAATTTTTAAATTTTACCTGTACTAAACTTCATTACTCTACATTAGTTTAATTAAATTTAACGTTCACCTCCTACCTGAATTGAATTGTTAGAGCATTACCATAATGACACTTTTCCAACTTTATTCTTCACTTTTTGCAACTTATTTTTTCACTTTTGTGACTTTATTTGTCACTGTTGGAATTTATTTCATCATTTTTTTAACTTAATTCATCACTTTTGCAACTTATTTGTTTTTTGTAACTTATTTTATTATTTTCATAACTTCATTGGTCACAGTTGCAACTTAATTGGTTATTTTTGCAACTTAATTTGTCTCTTTTGCAACTTAATTTGTCTCTTTTGCAACTTATTTTATTATATTTGCAACTTAATATGTCACTTCTGTCTTTTCCATCGCCGTTTTTGATTTTTGTCATTACTGTTGGCATCAGTTCCACAGTTTAAAAAGCGTTCTGTTTGTTTTTTTTTTTTTTTTTTTTTTCATATAGAACGGATAACCTGTCTGCTGTTGTTGCTCTATGCGTCATTTGCATAGCAAGTGCTTTTCGCGACTGTAGTACCTCATTCCTAACATTTGTCGCTACAGATTTTTTAAGGCGAGTGGCAGACACGTTCGGCTCTTGCTTTAGAAGAACCCTAATGAATATTTGAAGCAACATCCAAAATGCAGCATTCAACACTAAATGCGGAGGCCCTGATTTCGCCGTTTTATGTTCAGGAACATACGTATGAGCTTCACCTGTATAACTTAAAATTGCCAATCTTACTGATCTCATTGTCAAATTCATCACTGATCCTGTTCTTTGTCCGTTAATCAACAGTATAATCATTACTGGGAAATTCCTCATTTTGCAATAATTCTGCGATCTTATAACTTCGCCCATATTCGCGTTTTCAAAAAGTTGATATATAAATTAACACACTTCGCTTTCCAACATTATTCTAATACTTTCCGAAGTTACTAAAAAAGAAATAATCGAATGTTAAAACAAATATGTATATGTGAATATGTCAGTCGTTAAGTATCTCTCTCTGCATGCAAGTACAATCAATCTAATGGCACATGTAAGTTGCAACACAAAAAACTCATAATTTTAAATAAAAAAAAGAAAAAACACAAAGTAAAAAAAAAAAATAGAAAACACGCTAATGTCCATGAAGGAAGTTAGGCCAGGTGTTTCGGAAACGTAAACACTTCCTGTATTGTATAATGTTTCTTATTATGTTGGTTGTTGCTATGTATATGGTTTTTTTCAGTTGAATAATCAAGTCATCTAATATATGAAGTCTATCTATAACTGGTTAAACAAATAATTTGGAAAGGTCAATATTACAATCTAAAATAAAAACGTATGTGTGTACTTACCGGATTCCGTAATTTGTCTATCCCATCTTCTGATTGAATCCTGTTTGGATAGGTTTGCCAACCAAAGACTTGTTTGAAACATCAATTTAGAAATTTTGTCGGAACCATCTAAGTCATTAAATCGTATGTAGTTATAAAATAATCTCAATGAAGTAATATAACTTTTTTCAAAGAGTTGTTCTCTTATCATTTGCCCTTCTGTAATGGATGATAAATTCACTGAATAGTCAATAGCATTCCAGATTTTGTAGACCTGTCTCATGTGGCTACTGCAGACTTCTCAGATTTCCCAGACTCTAATGACGACAACCATTTGTAGAAAGCATTCAGGATAGGCTCTGAAAAAATAATAGAAAAAATTATATGACAAAAACACGTTTATAGAATAATCTGAAGCTGTAAATGTCCTAACCCGCGAAAACGTCATTTTTGTAATTTTTTGTATGTTACAAAAATGACAATTTTATGGTTAGGTTGAGTTATGAATAAAAAGCATTCAGATACTGTTTGACATGTTGTATGCATGCAGTAAAATATTATTTGTTTAACATTATTAAAATTAGTTGTAAATGTAAGAGAAACACGTCTTCTGTAGTGCATTGGTTTGATCACAAAAACATATTGGGAAAAATATTTCTACATACACTTGTTCTGTTGTCCATTTCTGTTTCTGAATCATTTGTAACATCTGGTTGTATTTCCATCATTTCAGCCTGAGGGTGTACGGAAATAACCTGATCAGTCGCTGAACAAGTATCAAACTCAAAATTATGCTCAACACAAGGTTTTTTTCGGAAATGACCGGATCAGTCGCTGGACAATATTTGGCTTCAAATCATGTCCCCCTAAAATTTAGTCACCCTCACTTTCACTTTAAGCTGATCGCTTATATTTCGCAGCTTGTATTCTGTCATTCCCAATCTATGCACCTGTCGTAAATGCTGCTCTAACCACTGAACTGTAGCTTTGCAATTTTTCAAAAGACATTTCCAGTATTTGCGTTTTGGTTTTCTGGCTCGCAATACCATTCTATTTAATTGTGTATTGAACTGATTCCTCCTGAGTGAAATCATGCGATTCTCTCATGTGCCTAGGAAGATGCTTAACCTCTATTGAGCAAATTCTACACATGAATTTTTTTCTTTTTGAAGGTATATTTTGTGTTGTTTTATTTGCTGTCCTCATCCTGTGTTTTTTTGGGTCTTACTGTCTAACTTTTTAGTGGAGGCAGCACACCAATATTTATTTCAACCCTTTCAGATTTTGATTCCGAAAGAGTTAAATGAACTATCTCGTCGTGTTTTGGTTTGATAGCCTTGCTTTCTTTGCTTTTTTGAATACGAGAATAATAATATACCTTAACAGTATATTTTAATTTCATTACAAAAATATTATAAATACGATTTTAAACAATTTATATAGAAAAAAATCCATGTAATATTATTAATTGTAGCTTCTTTAGCGATTAGTATATTATGAACAGAAGTGAAACTATAATTTATAGTTATAAATAATCATAAATTACCCGTTAGTATCCATTACAATGTACTTTAACAGTATATGTTAATTACGTTACAAAAATCTTATAAATGCGTGGTTAAAAATATTTTGTTTAAAAAACTCAAACTAGTATCCATTGTTGCATCTTTAGCTATCAATTTATTGTTAACAGGAGTGTACCTATATCAAATAATTAAAAATTAAAAATAATCATGAATTAATGGTTAAATTTCCTTACGAATTTACAATAAACTTTAACAGTATATCTTAATTACGTTACAAAAATATTGTAATTACGTGGTTAAAGAACTTTTTAAAAAAACAGTTCATGTTCAATTTATTGTTACTTCTTAACGATTAATATTTTATAATATTTTATAAACACAGGAAATGTAACCGTAGGCATTATGTCTATGATTTAATGCATCAGAACCGTACGGAAAGATGTACAAGTGATAAGATATTAATACCTTGTATTCTTTTGTACAAAAACTTCTTAAAATCTCATCCTTCCAAATACAAGTCATCATACAAATAATGCATTTGTCGTTTGGCGAAGAAATTAACAATTATTGAAACGAAAAAGAAATGAAAACCTGAAAAAGTACTTTAACAAAATTTTATTAATAACATAAATCAAAAACATTATTATACTTTAAAATAAAACCTGTAAAAATTATCAAAAAATGATATAAACATAGAAAACTATTTACAGCAAACTAACTCAGCATACATACAACAATCACTTAAAATTGTGATTGAGAAACAACATACCAAGGCAAAATTGACAGTACCACAACCGCAAGGTAACGGAAAATGAATGCCATTCTATTCTGTTCTACTGTTGAATATAAACAAAAGAATTTATTTGCTTCTTTTTCTTAAACCTTCCCGTTTTATGAGTTACCAAGACTCTAAAATCTAAGTAATCTTTCAAACCCTTAAGGAACTTGACCGTTATTGGTTTCTTGATTGTAAAGTCGCTTAAACTACGGAATGAATCTGTATAGGATAGATATCATGGTAAGGGTTAGGGTAAGTACAATGGTCAAATTCCGTTACTTATTTTTCATTTTTGTAACTTAAAGTTTCATATTTGTAACTGAAAGTTTCATATGTAACTTAAATATCATATCTTGTAACTTAAATATCATATCTTGTAACTTAAATATATCTTGTTACTTAAATATCATACATGTAACTTAAAATTTTTCATTAATGTAACTTAATTTTTCGAGCTGTTTTAAGCAAAATTCGTGTTTTTTTTTCGGTTAATGAAATAAATAAAGCTTACTCTTAGGGTCAAAACGCACTGTGAAATATTAAAAAAGACACATTGTGTCCCGAGCTATTCTCAGTTGAAGGATGTTTAAGGTACAAATATGACATACCATTCTAAAGTGTTTATAGAGGTGATATTTTTAAAAAAAGCTTTGTGTGTAGTATCTGTTTGACATATAATTATGATTTGCGAAGTTTGATCTCGATATCTTTAAAAATAAGGATGTTATCAATTTTGTTAAGTTACGAGTCGAATCGTTGTTTTTGTTCATTATTTTAAATTATATCAAAGAGGTAGCCAACAAGTATATCAGTGGAATTTATTTGGATCTAAAAAACATTGTTTTCATATTAACCCTTTCTTAACCGCCTATATTTCATATTTGTAACATAATCGACCTCGTTTTAGGATGCAATTTAATCCTCGAAATTGTTAGATATTGCTGGAAATTTCAAACAAATCAGTTTAGGGCAGTTTTGGATATGACATGTCAAGTTGAGAAAAAAATTCATAAAGATATATTATATTTTATTTTCTAACCCTATAGGATTCAGTTTTGTAACTTAATAAAGATCACCTTTTTGGCAAGGGTTAGGCTAAATTTTGCTTTTTTATACTAAAAAAATTACATGCGTATAACTTTTCACGCTACATCCTACTATGTTAATAAATCTATGAATAGACAAGAAAAAAAATCATGACCAAAAAAAAAAAAAGAAAAAGAAAAAAGAAAAAAAAAAAAGAAAGAAAAACGAAATACACTAAAATCGAAAAAATGTATTAAAATATTTTTGTCATCAAATTCCTTCAAATTTCAAACAGTGATATATTAACTCTTCATATTAAATTACTAGATCATCAGGGAATTTATCAGAAAAAAAGTATAAAAAATTATTAATATAAAATTAGTGTTTATTTATGCTATATTTTTCGTATTAAAACCGATAGATCGTACTTTATAAGTAGGTTTGAGCACTGATAATCAAATAAAAAGAGACTAGGATTACTAAGAAACATGTAACTAAAACTTGGTTGAAAAGAATTCTGATAAATTTCAATTCCTTGTCGAAAAACTTAGTATGAAAATGCTGTCAGAAATGCTCTATATCTTCAAATAAGCGAGATAGTTTATATCTTATTCAATATTTTATCTTGGAATTTTTTCATCAAAATTCGGTTAAAGAGTAAGTAAGTCAATATTCTTGTTAATTTTAGGCTTTCTAGACTTAATGGAATTCTTTGAAAAAACTAACCGCAGATATTTCAGATTTGGAACTTAATTTGTTTTCTCAACAAATTTCCGTGTTTTATGTTTATGAATATCCAAATTAATTTCACTCTGCATTTCCTATATGTCACTATTGCTTACATATGTCCGGACTTGTGACCGTCTGAATTTATATGTAATAATAAAACAAACATACCAGTGATAATTTGATTAGTACATATATATCGGGTTGCATTAAAATTACTTGCAAATCAAATTATTTACAGTCATTAGAATCAGTTTAGTTTTTCTTTTGTATTTTTATTGTTTTTATTTTTTTTATTATTTTTTTTAATAAATATTATCTATTTACAAGGGCCAGAAGTCTCTATCCTGAGTTGCCTATCACAAATATGCTTTTTTTATTAGGGCAACAAGTCCATTTCTTGTTATGCCTATAACAGTTATGCTTTAAAACGATGCACAATTAAAACACAATTTAATTAGACTGCAAGTTCATTAGACTTTTTTTTTCATTTGCAAATTATCCATAATCATGTCATTAAACTATGCACATTAAATTGAAACAAAATCACTAAGGCAATAGTTTTTTTTTTTTGAAAGAGATTTTCTCATTGTTTGTATTCTATCTGCAGCTTTTTTGATGAATGCTTACCATACTTGCTTTGGTATTTCCTGATAAATGACCTTCCCTTTTCCGTGGCACTCAAAGTTTCTGCAATTCGTGTTTGTGTAATAGGAGGGTTATTTATCAGGAAACCACAAACAGATAATAAAAAATGTGCATCTTCATCATCAAATGCCTTTCTTCCATGAAACTTAACTGGAACGGTTGGTGTTCTTGTCTGAGGTTGTTGAATATCTTCAGGTTTTACAGTTCCAATTGGTGTACCAAGCTCTGTTGGTGTTGCATTTGTGTCTCTTTTTGTTGGAGTAACTGTAATTGTGTGTGTTGCTGTTTTACCTGTTGCATCATTTTTTGCAATTTAATTTATCATTTTTCCAACTTTATTTGTCACGTTTTGAATTTATTTCATCATTTTTGCAACTTATTTGTCTTTTTTGCAACTTATTTTATTATTTTCGTAACTTCATTGGTCACATTTGCAACTTAATTGGTCATTTTTGCAACTTAATTTGTATTTTTTGCAACTTATTTTATCATTTTTGCGATTAATTTGTCATATCTGTCTTGTCCATCGCCGTTTTTTATATTTGTCATTACTGTTGTTATAAGTGTCACAGTTTAAGAGCGTTCTGTTTTTTTTTCATATAGAAAGTAAAACCTGTTTGCTGTTGTTGCTCTATGCATAATTTCCAAAGAAAGTGCTTTTCGGGACTGTAGTACCTCGTTCCTCACATTTGTCGCTACAGCTTTTGTAAGGCGATTTGCAGACACGTTCGACTTTTGCTTTAGAAGAAACCAAATACTTTGATTGTTGTTGTTTGTAAATTATTTTGTTGAAGACTTGTTTCAACTTTACTTTATAAAGGTAAACTTTTCATAATCTAATTAATCATTGACACGACATTCAAACTTTAAATTCAAGAGTTTTCAAATTAAATTCAAGTGCCAAACTAAACATCATAACTCTACATTAGTTTTAACTAAAATTTAACGTTACTTCTTACCTGAATTGAATTTTATTACTTAAATTTACATTACAGGTTTGGGTACAGTTAGAGGATTATCATAATGACCCGTTTGCAACTTTATTTTTCACTTTTTGCAACTAATTTGTCACTTTTCAACTTCATTTGTCACTGTTGCAATTTATTTCATTATTTTTGCAATTTATTTTACATCGTTTTAATGACTTCATTGGTCACTTTTTGCAACTAAATTGGTCATTTTTGCAACTTAATTTGTCACTTCTGTCTTGTCTATCGCCGACTTGTTTTTTTATGCCGTTTTTTATATTTGTCATAACTGTTGATATCAGTTACAGTTTTAAAAGCGTTCTGTTTTCTTTTATATAGAGAGTAAAACCTGTCTGCTGTTGTTGCTCTATGTGTAATTTGCATAGGAAGTGCTTTTCGCGACTGTAGTACCTCATTCCTCACACTTGTCGCTACAGCCGTTAAAAGACTTGTTTCAACTTTATTTTATATAGGTAAACTATTTAATATCTAATTAATCATTGAAACGCCATTCAATGTTATCTGAAATTTAAGAGTTTTCAAATTAAATTCAATTGCCAAACTAAACATCATTACTTAACATTAGTTTGAACTAAAATTAAACGTTACGTATAGAAAATAACATATAGAAAGTAAAACCTGTCTGCTGTAGTTGCTCTATGCTTCATTTGCATAGCAAGTGTGTTCGCGACTGTAGTAGCTTATTCCTCACATTTGTCCCTACAGCCTTTTAAGGCGAGTGGCAGACACGTTCGACTTTTCCTTTGGAAGAACCCAAATTTTTTGATTGGTCATATTTGTAACTTATTTTGTTGAAGACTTGTTTCAACTTTAAACTATTTAATATAAAATTATTCATTGAAACGCCATTCAGACGTCGAACTAAACATCATTACTCTGCATTAGTTTAACTAAACTTTTACTCTCACCTCCTACCTGAATTGAATAGTTCGCGGATTATGATAATGACCCTTTTTTCAACTTTATTTGTTACTTTTTGCAATTTATTTTTTCACTTTTGCAACTTAATTTGTCACTGTTGTTCATTTAATATGTCACTGTTGCAACTTAATTTTATTTATTGCAACTTATGTGGTCTTTTTGCAACTTAATTTGTCACTGTTGGAATTCATTTCATCATTTTTGCAACTTTTTTCATCATTTTTGCAATTTAATTCATCACTTTTGCAACGTATTTGTCTTTTTTGCAACTTATTTTATTATTTTTGAAACTTCATTGGTTGCATTTGTAACTTAATTGGTCACTTTTGCAACTGAATTTGTCTGTTTTCCAACTTATTATCTCCCGCTTCAAAGTAGTTATTATTCTAGTTTATTTTTTAACATGTGTATATGTTTTTACATAATTCATTTACCAGAAAACTTATCTAGAACACAATGTTAACCTTTTGCGTTAAAGTTTGTTACACGTTTTTATATTATGATTTAAGAATAGCAAGTTAATCATAATAAATTTATACCAAATAGAAATAGTGCGATTAATTCAAAAGTATTTACATATTTCTCTGCAACATTTTAATAGCTGCAATTGTAGTATTTCTTATTAAAAATGCATATTTTATATGAAAAATGTACATTTTGAAAAAATGAACTTTATTTATTTTATAGGATTTCCTGTAGAAATTCTAGATATCATGTAATTATTTAAAAAAAAGTTAAACATATATACATGGGTTTGTATGTGGTTCAGTAGTTTTGCCATTTTGGGGTAAATATGTCAATTTTGAAAAGAAACGCTGATTTTGAGAATTTCTTTTTTGTGGCTATTATTAATTTACTGTTATCTTTGATGGAGTTCTTTATATTGGGTGGGTATTTTGGTGTAGGATTTTATTTTTCTGAAAAAATAAACATTTATTATTTATTATACAAATAGTTTAAAAAAAGGATGATGATTATTATTCTACTGCTGCACATGACAATGATGTTGATGTATGCTGCTGATGATGTTGAATTTGTGCAAGGGATGATGTTGAATTTTCTTAATGATGACGATGATTGTTTTGATGATGCCGATGCTGCTGCTAATGATGAAAACTTGCTCTTGATGATTTTCATACAGTGGAACATACTTGTAATGAATATCATGAAGTCAGCAAAATTAGTGATATATAATAGTAATGATTACATTGTCACATATACATGTATATATATTTTTTCATTAATAGCATATTACATGTGGAATATTTCAACCGACAACTTGTCTCTTTGATGACGATGATGTTGATGATGATGAAAAAATTTTCCCTGATTATTTCCTGTTTTTCAAAATGATGTTATATATTTTAACATATGCATTTAAACCTAATAGCTTACTTTTGTTTTCAATGAATACAACATCAACAAAAATTGAAAAAAAAACATGAGAAAAAGAATCAAGTTCTATTCATGTGTTACTGATGAAAAATGTTTACTAGTTATGAATACTGTTGATATTTTGATTAAAATATGGAATGTCATTTAAAAACATTTTAGTTTTCCAGTCATTGTTAAGATAACAAAAGACTCTATATTAAGTTTAACATGATGTTGAATAGAAGTTGTAATCACTAAAAGTATTGGTAGAAAATAGAAAGTTAGTAGAGCGGGGGATCTGAATGACAATGTCATCTTGTTTTATTATTTTTGTCACTTCTGTCTCGTCCATCGCCGTTTTTGATATTTGTCATTACTGTTGTTATCAGTCTCAAAGTTTAAAAAGCGTTCTGTTTTTTTTTCATATAGAAAGTAAAACCTGTCTGCTGTTGTTGCTCTATGCGTCATTTGCATAGAAAGTGCTTTTCGCGACTGTAGTACCTCATTCCTCACATTTGTCTCTAAACCTTTTTTAAGGCGAGAGGCAGACAAGTTCGACTCTTGCTTTAAAATAACCCAAATTCTTTGATTGGTCATATTTGTGTTTTATTTTGTTGAAGACTTGTTTCAACTTTACTTTATATAGGTAAACTATTTAATAACTTATAAATCATTGAAACGTCATTTAAACTTATCTTAAATTCAAGAGTTTTACCTGTGCCAAACTACACTTCATTACTCTACATTATTTTTTACTAAAACTTAACGTTCGTCTCCTACCTAGACTGAATTTTATTACTTAAATTTACTTTATACTTTTGGTTACAGTTAGAGGATTTTCATAATGACCTTTTGCAACTTTATTTGTCATTTTTTGCAACTTATTTTGTCACTTTAGCAACTTTGTTTGTCACTGTTACAACTTATTTCATCATTATTGCAACTTATTATATATCATCTTCGTAACTTCATTTTTGTAACTCGTTGGGTTACAAAATCCAAATTTTTTTTAAGTGTATGTAACTTGTCGGTGCAAATTGCAAATCTTAATTTTTGATGATGTAAGCATAATTTTTATATATATTTTTTCTAATTTTTATTTAAGTATATTAGTGTATAAAAATTTGGTTTTAGTCGAAGGTACCTATTTTTTTCATTTTTGTAATGCACGGTTCGATATCCAATTTTGTGTTACCTATTCAAATTGAATGCATTTTTGATATTTCATTTTGGTATTTGCGTATTGCAAATATATTTTTGATAATCATGTCTAATAATTGCTTTTGCAATTGTAATTCAAGACTGAAAATTTTTAAGTTTCCATGGCCTATAGTAAAACGTTTATAGCTTACAGAAAAAAACAACATATGCTATAAGATATACCATGTCTTAAAATTTTAATCTAAATTACTATTTCAAACTAAGGTTTGATCCGTCGTGCAGAGCATTTATTACCTTCATTTGGAATAAATATTTTTAAAATTTTGGGTTTAATTCATTTTCAACCCTTTGACTATCTTTTTTGTATTATCTTTTCGGTCCCTTATGACACTGAGGATGATAAAATAAATACATCTTTTCATCTGTCTGTCGGTATTTTGTAATTCTTTGTTAATTGTTTATTATTACTTTAAATGAAATATTTCCTAAAGGTAATTAACAAGTAGTACAAGGCGCGGTTTTCTTCATCCCGCTCATTGTTTTGAGTTCCACCATTATCAATCTATTTAGAGTTTGATTTTCCCAGTTTCAGTTTTTTCATTAGTATCTTTTTGCATATGTTTGCATATCAATATGGCTGTTTGTATAATAATATTTGTTTTTGTATATGAAATTAAAATTAAAAATAGCGCTTTTGTGATTTAAGAGGAAAATGTTTTTTTTTTTGGCATTATTAGTTAGACATGCGAACGTGAAATTTCCACTCTTTTAAGTAACAAGTTTCAGCGATATGCATATTTGTACTTAATGCATAATAAATTAGATGTCTTTTTCACAGAGATTCATATAATTATATTGCTTAATATTTCTTTTTTCAGATAGTAAAAGAATTGCAGTATACAACACTAGACCAACCCCCTGCTTAAAAATCCTTAGATATGTCATTAAAGATCCTTAAAGGTGCCTTAAAGCCATTCCATCTGTAAGGATCTTTAATGGACCTTAAAGGACTCTTCAAGGACATCTTTAAGGATCTTTAAGGAAGCTTTAAAGGTTCTTAATGGAACTGAAATTTTAAGGATCCTTAAAGATGTTTTTATAAAAACTCAATTTTTAAAAAAATTATTGATGGAACGATGGCTATTACATTAATTCATTAAAAAGTATGATTTGTTTTTAGCATATTTTGAATTAGTTTATACGACATAGGGGACGTAGATGACGCCTGTCTAAAATCTAATTTCTACATTAAGTTTGTGTAGAGGAGCCGTATGTAGTTTCCTAAAAATACTTGTTTCTTAATTAAAAAATTAATTAGATAACAAATGTGCATTTCCACAGTAAAGGTAAACAACCCGTGTTTTAATAAGATCGACAGTAATTATAAAGTAATGAACGGTAATTGTTAATTGTATACAGCGGTAATTGTTTGATTATAGATCCCAGGTGATTTCACCCGCGGCTTTTGACTTTGATGTGCAGTTTCTTATCTAGATAGGAGATCAAAGTCAAATAACATGTTAAAATGATTACCTAACACTGAACTCGGGGTGTTGTTTTTGGAAGTGCTTTTAAAAGACAATTTTGATATTAAAATATTAAAACATAATTAACCAAAGGAATAAAAGTAATTGCAAAATAATGTTCTAAGAATGTCATATATTTTTATTTTATTTTATTTTGTTTCATTTCATTTCATTTTTTTAAATTATATTTTATTTTATTTTATTCTAACTTTTAAAATTTTATTTTATTTCATTTCATTTCATTTCATTTCATTATGCATAGATGCAAATAATGCATATGAGAGAGAGAGAGAGAGAGAGGACACATCTACTGTTAATTTTTTTTCTTTTTTTTTTTTGTTGAAAAATAGACTCATATTTATCTACTTATTTATTTGTTTGTTTATTTATTTAATTAATTGATTAATTAATTATTTATTTGTTTGTTTGTTTGTTTACTTTTTGTTTATTTATTTATCAATTCATTGATCAATGTGTTTTTTTTAGTTTATTTGTTTATTTATTTATTTATTTATTTGTGTATATATTATTTATTTACTTATTTATTTATTTATTTAATTGATTAATTAATTATTTGTTTGTTTGTTTGTTTTTTTTTGTTTATTTATCAATTCATTCATTCATTTGTTTTTAGTTTATTCATTTATTTATCTATTTATTTACATATTTATTTATTTACTTATTTCTTTATTATAGACATTATGACCAATTTTTATTTCAAAAGCTGTTTGTATTGTTAACATACTGTTTCTTCTGTATCAATTACATCTCTAATTATTATATATAAATAATAAAAAATTTCAAGTTAAAGGAGTTAGGAAAAATAGGTGTCATCAACATAATTAATTAAGTGATTAATACACTTGCTCATCAAACACCATCTTGTTGATTGATGTTAGATATACTAGTATATTACAGGTAATTTTGGAATGCATTCCAATCAACAGATAATCTTTCTCATGCAATTAATATTCTATATATATAGACAAAAATAATGACTGGAGCAAATTATATATGAATTTTTTATAAATACATGTATAAATAAATAAAAATTAATTTGATCATTTTGTTGTAAGAGATATTTTAAAAGAAATCAATGAAAATTTTTCACAAATAGATTAAAAATGTCCCACTTGTTTTCTTTCAATCACGTGATCTCATTTGCATATTGTTAGTGTCATATTTTATAATTATCAACACAGGTATAATTTCTTCCATACCTACATAGGTAAGGCGGTGGACCCCTAACTTGAGAGACAAGGGTTCGATTCCCAGTTACAGCAGATAAATAATGAAATTTAAATGATGAAATATCTTGTAATTTTTATCCAATTATCTTAAAAATGTTATAAATAAATAAAAAGGAATTAAATAAATAAATTAAAAACTTGATCGTGAAAAATTTAAAAAAAGAAAATAAAAATCGGTTTATTTTTTCTAATAAAAAACGCAATAGTTTTTTCAAATAAAATTTTAAAAAAGATAATGAACCTTAAAGATGCCTTTTCATTATGTGCAAACACTTGGGATTCATGTAGAAAGATAATAATGAATTGCAGAATTTTTTAGCAACAAAATGACCCATAGTTAGTATCTCTTTGCTCCCTTAAAATGATAATTATAAGAACTCCAAATCAGTATTTAAATTTATTAAAACCACAATTAGATAAATAATGTATTTTCATCTATTAGATGCTTTTAAATTGGCCAATGATAGTTAAATGATTAAAATAACTATGAGAATTGCTTCAATCTATTGCCGTTAAACAATACAATCGTTTTGTAATTATTATCATTGAAACGCAATAATAACCTTCTTGGTGCACATTTTTTATGATTATTCGTGGGAATTACTTGAACTTGAAAGTATTACTCATAATTATATTAAATGAAATAATAATATACTCAAAAGACACGCATTTCTATTTGGTATCTCTTGATTAGCACATTTTGGCAATAGAAGTTAGAAGACTCAAATAATTATGAGAATTATTTCAAACTAATGTCTTTAAACAATCCAATTGTTTGTAATTATAAATTGTTGAAACGCAATAATCACCTGCCTGGTATTTTAGTAATTATATCAAATAAAGTTGGTAATAATGTTCTAACAAAATGATTAAAACATGAAATTCTTTAATTTTTTTTATACCGTCAACCTGCCGCGATTGGTGAAAAACAGATGTCCTATTTTTTGAAATTTAAGTTTTTTTCCTCCTCATCTATAGGTTCTGAGCCTGTCTGTGATTTTCTTAAGAGCTCTAGCTTGACCATAGATGGTAGACAATCTATCTAGCAAGTTTCTTCCCTCTTCTTCCTGAACTATAATGTCTAAGACAGCTGTCTGTATAATTGGAACCTTTCCTTTAGCCATATCTGGGCATAAACGTAATATCAATTCTCTTTCTTCAGAAGTGAATGTTCTCCTTCCATGACTTGAATGAGATGTTGATGCATCACATTCTGACTTAGGCGATTGAGGTGGAGTTACATCTTTGTCAGGCTCAATTTCTTCCCGACCATCTCCTGAATGACCATCTCCTGTAAGGTTAAGAATATCATCAGCTGGATTTGTTGTCTTTTCTGTAATAGAAAGGTCTAGAGGCACACATCGTTTACGGCTTAGTATGGCAGTAGAACTTGTAGAGGCTGTAGGTTCCGAGTTGTTTCCCCGATTTTCATTCCCAGAAATGACTTCTTCTATACTTTTTGAAACCTCTACTGCTTTTATGCTACTTTGGGCCTGAGCATAATATGTATCGCTTGTTGCCACTGCATGACTCATGCGTTTTGCTAAATCGACTCTTGAATGTGGTTTAACCTTTGAAACCGACTAACAATTGATTTTCTGATGATCGTCATTGAAATGTGCCCATCGCACCCGGCTTTACTCCATACTCTATTAATCAACTTATTGAATAGTGATGATGTAATTGTGTCACCTTGATGTTGTATAAATAAAGGTGCATTCGGTTCCAGCAGCTTTGGTTTTTTCGATGCAACACGGTGTCTTACAGTTAGAAAAGACGTCATAAGAAAATGTAACTCTTTATTCACAACCAAATTGCATGGGGATGTTGATGAAGTCTTATGTTTGATGATGGTGCAAACATATGATTCGTTAACATATGATCGGTTCGCAAAAACAGAGATTCATATAATTATATTGCTTAATATTTCTTTTTTCAGATAGTAAAAGAATTGCAGTATACAACACTAGACCAACCCCCTGCTTAAAAATCCTTAGATATGTCATTAAAGATCCTTAAAGGTGCCTTAAAGCCATTCCATCTGTAAGGATCTTTAATGGACCTTAAAGGACTCTTCAAGGACATCTTTAAGGATCTTTAAGGAAGCTTTAAAGGTTCTTAATGGAACTGAAATTTTAAGGATCCTTAAAGATGTTTTTATAAAAACTCAATTTTTAAAAAAATTATTGATGGAACGATGGCTATTACATTAATTCATTAAAAAGTATGATTTGTTTTTAGCATATTTTGAATTAGTTTATACGACATAGGGACGTAGATGACGCCTGTCTAAAATCTAATTTCTACATTAGGTTGTGTAGAGGAGCCGTATGTAGTTTCCTAAAAATACTTGTTTCTTAATTAAAAAATTAATTAGATAACAAATGTGCATTTCCACAGTAAAGGTAAACAACCCGTGCTTTAATAAGATCGACAGTAATTATAAAGTAATGAACGGTATTTGTTAATTGTATACAGCGGTAATTGTTTGATTATTGATCCCAGGTGATTTCACCCGCGGCTTTTGACTTTGATGTGCAGTTTCTTATCTAGATAGGAGATCAAAGTCAAATAACATGTTAAAATGATTACCTAACACTAAACTCGGGGTGTTGTTTTTGGAAGTGCTTTTAAAAGACAATTTTGATATTAAAATATTAAAACATAATTAACTAAAGGAATAAAAGTAATTGCAAAATAATGTTCTAAGGATGTCATATATTTTTATTTTATTTTATTTTGTTTCATTTCATTTCATTTTTTTAAATTATATTTTATTTAATTTTATTCTAATTTTTAAAATTTTATTTTATTTCATTTCATTTCATTTCATTTCATTATGCATAGATGCAAATAAAGCATATAAGAGAGAGAGAGAGAGGACACATCTACTGTTAATTTTTTTTCTTTTTTTTTTTTTTTTGTTGAAAAATAGACATATTTATTTACTTATTTATTTGTTTGTTTATTTATTTAATTAATTGATTAATTAATTATTTATTTGTTTGTTTGTTTACTTTTTGTTTATTTATTTATTAATTCATTGATCAATTTGTGTTTTTTAGTTTATTTATTTATTTATTTGTGTATATATTATTTATTTACTTATTTATTTATTTATTTAATTGATTAATTAATTATTTGTTTGTTTGTTTGTTCTTTTGTTTATTTATCAATTCATTCATTCATTTGTTTTTTAGTTTATTCATTTATTTATCTATTTATTTACTTATTTATTTATTTACTTATTTCTTTATTATGGACATTATGACCAATTTTTATTTCAAAAGCTGTTTGTATTGTTAACATACTGTTTCTTCTGTATCAATTACATCTCTAATTATTATATATAAATAATAAAAAATTTCAAGTTAAAGGAGTTAGAAAAAATAGGTGTCATCAACATAATTAATTAAGTGATTAATAAACTTGATCATCAAACACCATCTTGTTGATTGATGTTAGATATACTGGTATATTACAGGTAATTTTGGAATGCATTCCAATCAACAGATAATCTTTCTCATGCAATTAATATTCTATATATATAGACAAAAATAATGACTGGAGCAAATTATATATGAATTTTTTATAAATATAAATAAATAAAAATAAATTTGATCATTTTGTTGTAAGAGATATTTTAAAAGAAATCAAAGAAAATTTTTCACAAATAGATTAAAAATGTCCCACTTGTTTTCTTTCAATCACGTGATCTCATTTGCATATTGTTAGTGTCATATTTTATAATTATCAACACAGGTATAATTTCTTCCATACCTACATAGGTAAGATGGTGGACCCCTAACTTGAGAGACAAGGGTTCGATTCCCAGTTACAGCAGATAAATAATGAAATTTAAATGATGAAATATCTTGTAATTTTTATCCAATTATCTTAAAAATGTTATAAATAAATAAAAAGGAATTAAATAAATCAATTAAAAACTTGATCGTGAAAAATTTAAAAAAAGAAAATAAAAATCGGTTTATTTTTTCTAATAAAAAAACGCAATAGTTTTTTCAAATAAAATTTTAAAAAAGATAATGAACCTTAAAGATGCCTTTTCATTATGTGCAAACACTTGGGATTCATGTAGAAAGATAATAATGAATTGCAGAATTTTGTAGCAACAAAATGACCCATAGTTAGTATCTCTTTGCTCCCTTAAAATGATAATTATAAGAACTCCAAATCAGTATTTAAATTTATTAAAACCACAATTAGATAAATAATGTATTTTCATCTATTAGATGCTTTTAAATTGGCCAATGATAGTTAAATGATTAAAATAACTATGAGAATTGCTTCAATCTATTGCCGTTAAACAATACAATCGTTTTGTAATTATTATCATTGAAACGCAATAATAACCTTCTTGGTGCACATTTTTTATGATTATTCGTGGGAATTACTTGAACTTGAAAGTATTACTCATAATTATATAAAATGAAATAATAATATACTCAAAAGACACGCATTTCTATTTGGTATCTCTTGATTAGCACATTTTGGCAATAGAAGTTAGAAGACTCAAATAATTATAAGAATTATTTCAAACTAATGTCTTTAAACAATCCAATTGTTTGTAATTATAAATTGTTGAAACGCAATAATCACCTGCCTGGTATATTAGTAATTATATCAAATAAAGTTGGTAATAATGTTCTAACAAAATGATTAAAACATGAAATTGTTTAATTTTTTTTTATGCCGTCAACCTGCCGCGATTGTTGAAAAACAGATGTCCTATTTTTTGAAATTTAAAAGTTTTTTTTTCCTCCTCATCTAAAGGTCCTGAGCCTGTCTGTGATTTTCTTAAGAGCTCTAGCTTGACCATAGATGGTAGACAATCTATCTAGCAAGTTTCTTCCCTCTTCTTCCTGAACTATAATGTCTAAGACAGCTGTCTGTATAATTGGAACCTTTCCATTAGCCATATCTGGGCATAAACGTAATATCAATTCTCTTTCTTCAGAAGTGAATGTTCTCCTTCCATGACTTGAATGAGATGTTGATGCATCACATTCTGACTTAGGCGATTGAGGTGGAGTTACATCTTTGTCAGGCTCAATTTCTTCCCGACCATCTCCTGAATGACCATCTCCTGTAAGGTTAAGAATATCATCAGCTGGATTTGTTGTCTTTTCTGTAATAGAAAGGTCTAGAGGCACACATGGTTCACGGCTTAGTATGGCAGTAGAACTTGTGGAGGCTGTAGGTTCCGAGTTGTTTCCCCGATTTTCATTCCCAGAAATGACTTCTTCTATACTTTTTGAAAGCTCTACTGCTTTTATGCTACTTTGGGCCTGAGCATAATATGTATCGCTTGTTGCCACCGCATGACTCATGTGTTTTGCTAAATCGACTCTTGAATGTGGTTTAACTTCTCGAAACCGACTAACAATTGATTTTCTGATGATCGTCATTGAAATGTGCCCATCGCACCCGGCTTTACTCCATACTCTATTAATCAACTTATTGAATAGTGATGATGTAATTGTGTCACCTTGATGTTGTATAAATAAAGGTGCATTCGGTTCCAGCAGCTTTGGTTTTTTCGATGCAACACGGTGTCTTACAGTTAGAAAAGACGTCATAAGAAAATGTAACTCTTTATTCACAACCAAATTGCATGGGGATGTTGATGAAGTCTTATGTTTGATGATGGTGCAAACATATGATTCGTTAACATATGATCGGTTCGCAAAAACACTCAAAGTGAGATTGCAAACAGCGCCACATCTCTGAGCGTTATTTAATGCAAGGCTGAGAACTAAGTACCCGATGACGAGGTTCCAATCCGCTGGATTTATGAAACGTTTGAGAAGAATACCCTTGACTATTTCCTTTATATTGGAGGATTTAAACTTCTTCATCTCTGCAACAGATATCTTTCTTTTATTATCTGCTACCATAACTTCATGTTGTCTCTCTTTAGACAATCGACGAATTCTTCTCAGCCACATTGTGCGATGAATGGAAAGATCAGCAAGTGTATTTTGATTTATCTTTTTCTGGATTTTGAAATAATCAAAAAATTCTTTTAATGATCCTATATAGGACTTAACAGATCCAGGTTTCACTGTCTTTGTAATTTGATCAAACCAAGGAGCAAGTTTACGAGGATTAGTTAGGGGGCCCAATCTGTATATTTTTAATGGATCACACTTGATCCAGATGTTAGAAACTTGAACACAGTGTTGAACAGCCTGTTTGTCTTTCATTCCCTTGTTTCCCCCTGTCAAGAACGTGTAAATTCCCTTAAGCTCCTCAACTAGAAAGTAGAAAAAAATTACCGATTAAAATTTTGCTTCATGATTGTTGTATGTATTTAAGCATTTTTTTCTATCGATCGTTATCTTTTTTCTTGAATTTGAATTTAAGATATACCCTTTATACACATAAATGAATGAAGTTTGATATACTGTGCATTAATATATGAATCTGAACCAATTTAAATTTTGTATTTTTTTAAGAGTTATGGACTAAAGAATTTGCGGGATGGTTGATTTTATAGTATTTTGTTATCAATATCTTCAAAATTAAATACAGTACCCACTTTGATTTTGCATCATTTGTAACTAAAAGTTACATAAGCTACATATGGATATTGTAACCTAGCAAATAGATCTAGTAACTTTGCAAAAGGTTTTGTGACCTTTGGTAACAATGACACAAAAAGTTGACATTGTAACCTACATTGATTTTGCAACACACTTTGAATCAGCAACTAATAGTTACAAAACTATTCTTTGGATTTTGCTACCTGGTGTTACAACTACACCATTTAGGGCTGATTTTGTATCTATAAGGTACAAAGGAATATGATACGGATATTCTAACATACGTTGTTTTTTATCATGGCATATACTGTTGCAATTTCCAGTCTTGAAAAATAAACTGGAATAATAATACCAAGTATATTTTCTTTCCATTGCAAACAAATGTACGAAATACAACGAAACTCTTCCAGTTTTATGTCAATTTTTTTCTATATGTTATATATTTTTTATAATCATTTTATTATGCAATTTTTTATTTACATAAATCAGCAGACATGTTTATAAGGTTTCATTTACGCAAATTTCCAGATATTGTGTCCAAGATAATAAAAGGGAAAAAAAATACATATCGCAATAGAAAAGAAAAAACACAGGTCATTAGGTAATAATGCACCGTCTTTAAACAAAAGTGGATGTGAGATCGGGAGCTTCCAAAGAGTAGCAGGACGTAATAATACATTAAAGCAGAGCATAATAGATAACTTTTGAGTGGTTTACCTTTTCTCCATTTAGTTGTTCTTTTCTGTTTAGTGTCCAGTCTTTGTCTTATTTTGGCACCTTTTCCAGAAGTCAATGTTCCACTCTTCGACAAGATATTTGTTTTTTCCCAATTGATCGGTCACTTCTTTTATACTTTCCGGTTCGTCTTCAAAGTCCCTTGGATCAGCAGAAATTTCAACAGTATCTCCAATTTGCAGAATAGGTGACTGGAGTGAAATGTCTTCCTCTTCAAAAGAAGAATCCATCTTCAAGTTGTCTTCCAATTTATTCCGATACTCGGTGCTTCCGCCAACTTCTTGTCTATTGCATAACAATGATCTGAAATTAAATGTTATTTCACAAATTATAGTAAAGTGCGTAAGTAGGTATGCATAAATGCATATATGTATCAAAAATTTCTGCTGAATTAGCCCAGTCGCATTATTTAATGAGTCTTACAGAACAAACAACGAAAACATGTTTCAGTTTTCCAGATTATCTTGGCCGTTTTTATGTGAGTATGGATGTATGTATGTATGTATGTAAATGTATGTATGTGAATTCAACAATAGCCAACCTTTGAGAGCAGAGTTTCCTGTAGCTAATGATCCCATTTTTTCCACGACAATCTCTTCGCCATTTTCGATCAAAGTTGTTATATTTTCTGGACCCACCGCTTCACCGTCTATTAAAATATCTTCTATTCTCCACCCTAAATTCAAATATAAATGATAATAAATGTATATTACCACTCTTGTTGTGCATTCTTGTATGTATGTATGTATAAACGATACTAACTGTATCATACTTGCCTGTTTGTATGTTGTTTATATCGTCAATCGTTTGTGGTGCAATTTCCTCGTTCCTCTATCGTTTCTTCTCTCTCATTTCCCTTTTCAACTCTTCCTTGTTCCAACTCTAAATCAGATGTTTCTTCTTCCAGTTCTGTACATTTATTCCCTTCCCCTTTTCTTTCTTTTTGTTTTTTACCTACACTGCTTTCTTCACGTCTATCTATTCTCTCTTCTGAACTTTCCTCTTTTGTTTCTTCGCGAGTCTCGTTGTCACTATCGTTTTCAGTCTCAAACACATTTTGTCCGTATCTTAGTTTTTTCGAAATTTTTCGTGCTTTTTCACCAGAGTATCCATTGACAACCTTAAGGTCTTTAGTCAAGTATATCACACTGGCTTTGCAACTTGTTATTGGACACTTCCTACATCTTTTAGGGCTAGACCCAAGACTCTGTCTATGCTGTCTAACATAATCCAATGATTTTTGGCGCGTGTAGTCATGTATCTGTTGGAGGTGGCGAGGCAGGTGCACAACTTCTACAACGCAAAAAGGACATCGCTTTCTTCTTCGTACACCGCCTTTCCTCTTCCTGTTGTAAACTTTTACTGTAAATTTAAAAAAAAGCAACTTCAGAAACAAGTATTAATGTTCAACCATGGCAGAGTTTTCAAGTCTTTTGATATTAACCTTAGCGAGGAAGAACTTTATCTTGAATACCTTTAATGGCTTACCAAACTTCCTAACAATTCATACAAGGAAATATATGTCTCGAGTTCCTCTACGTGTGCTACGATCATTGTCAGTGGTTTTAACAATAATTCTAACAGTCATCAAAGATGACCTTTAGTCTTATTCCAATCAAATCTATTCTACATCTTGCGTCAACTAGATGTGGATTTTTAAAAAAAATTCTAAAGACTTACTTCAACAAATTGGGTCCAATACTTTACCTCATGTAACAGTATCTAAACGTTCGATTTCTCTACACTCTATATGACTATTCCTCATTCAAAACTAAAAGAACGCTTAAATGAAATTATTCACTTGTCACTCTTTAGATACTAAAGATACCATCATTAAAATGTTAGAGCTTTTTTTATAGATAACGTATTTGTAGTGTTTGGGTGATATTTTTATCAACAAGCAATCGATTTACCCATGGGCACAAATTGTGCACCACTGATTGTCACTTTGTAATATTTGGATTTCGATGTAGATCGTGGCCTGATGTCGGTATGTTGTTACTTCATTTATTTCATGAAGTCCGTAATTTTTGTCGAATAAAATTGTTTTGTTTCGCAACGTTACGTTACAAGTCCATTAAAAGTAGATATTGTAACTTGTTTCAGATTTGGTAACTAGTTCAAAGATATTATCACTTAATGTTACAATTTCCATAGAAATGGAAATTGTAACTTCTTGTGGATTTGGTAACCATATTGTAAATACGTTAACTTCAAGTTACAATTTCTATAAAAGAGGATATTGTAACTTGTCGTGGATTCGGTAACTAGTTTGTATATTAAACTACTTTATGTTACATTTTCCATAGAAATAGACATTGTAACTTCTAGTTAATATTGTAACTTATCTCGGGATATTGTACCTTCACGTGCATTTTGTAACTCAAATATGAACTATGTAATTGCACTGAAAGAATTGTGTTGGAACAATACCAATTTCAAACTCACAATTTATTATTTAAGATTTACTATTATCTTGCCGATCTCCACTGCTCCTGCCGAAGTTTCTACAGTCGTTGGATGCTTTGATTCCTCTATCCTATTTAGTTGTTTCTTTATACTAGCCAACTCCTCCATGAGTTCTACTATAACATTTCCTGCGACGTAAAATAAAATATGCAAAAGTCAGTAGTTGATGGTTATGTTTTTTCACCTATGTTATCGCTAAGCTTAATGATAAGGATGTATGTTTTTTTCTTTTATAAGGATGTATGTTGTTGCTGTTTGAGGATTTCTTTTTATCTTTGTTCAATGAAATTAAAAAACAACTGCTTTCATGAATTGAAATATAGAAAGATTTAAAGGTAAGTTTTTTTTATATCCTATAGAAATATATTCTATCTAACTCTTACTGTCTCAAAACCAAACAGAAATATTTTACTATTGTTTCAAGCAGTGAGAATTCAGCAACATTATATGAAGAGCAAAATGTTGGAAAACACGTACTTCTTTTGGTCACTGTTCCTTGTTGTTCAGTCTCCGCAGTGGTTTTCAATTGGTGCTTTACCTTTCGCGGAAGCAGTTTTTCCTAATGATCAAGAAGAAAATTTAATAATAATATGCGGTATTGTAGTGCTATTGATTGCAATAACAATAGTGGGACTTATCTGTCTCAACAATGAATTCCATAAAGAAAACTAAAGAAAATTATTATTTCAATTTGCTTTTGTTGCACCCCTTGAAACTCAAACCAGTAACATACAACTATTGCAACATTTGAAAGCATTCAAATGTATTGAAAGCGGAAATTGGTGATTTCTCTCAAACGGTAAAGAAACAAGATAACAAACAGTGTAATTAATATTTCTTGAAAATTTCAATTTGGCTTTGAAACAGCAAAAACAATTTATGTTTAACTCACGTTTTTGGATATTTTCAGCAGGTTTTTTTTGCCGTATTCTTTTTAGCAGGTGCTTTTCCCTTTGTTCGTTTTTTGTTAATCTCGGCGGACTGAGTTTCGTTGCCTCATTTTTGCTACTTTCAGATCTGTTATAATGAATAGAAACCTAGTATAGCTGTTGTGTTAATTTTCATGTATATAGGTTTGATGAATAACATACATGCTTTAACATTTCTTATGAATTTGTTTTTTGATATAACTGTCACTGATGAGGAATATTTCCGAAATGTTCACATATGGCACAACAGAATTCAACAGGTATTATTTTTTGGAAAATATAAGTAGAAAAGCAATAATACAGGGGACTATTTTAGTATTTAAGATATGAAATTGTAACTAAAGTACCTGCTAACCTTCACTTATAAAACTAAGAGTTTGGTAAAACAACAAATGGCGTAATAAAAGGTCGAAGGTTTCCATACTTTTTTAGTAGAAATCATACCCTGCGGAAAGAGAGTATGTTGCAGTTAGGAAAAATTCAAAGGGAATTTAAATACTTGTTTTTATTCACTTTTTTTTACCTGATCCCTTTGATGTGCCCGGTTCTTCATCAAACTCATCGAATGAACTTTCCTCTTCGTATTCTTGATGACACCTTTTTCTGTGTCCATCTAAATCGGAAGTTTTTGTTTTACAAATGGGACAAAGCATCTGAAAAGAGATATTTATCCAATTCGGAAACCGGTCAAGTGTTGTAAAATCAAAAATATACCGTTCAAGCTTGAGTTCATGTAGTAAATTTTCCAAAGAAAAGGACAACATTAACCTATGGAAAAGATATGAGGTTCTCCGGAATGCTAAGCATCTTTTGCCACACATGTGACAACTATAATTTATTTGATGCGGTGAAAATCGGTATTAGCAATTTATAACGCATTTACTCAACTTCAATTGTTTCAAAAAAAATCACACACAGTCCGACACAAAAACAGTACCTAACTGTAACAAAGTTACAAAATCCAACAAGTCAAGTTACAGCAACCGTGTTGCAATAAACAAAAATATCTTTTTCGTCAAGATACATATTGCATTTAGAAAGTTACATTAAGCAATCTAACATTTTAGTATAAAGGACCTTTCAAGAATCTCGTAACGTAACAATGCAAAATCTACACAGGGTAGCCTAATCCAAAAAGCATGAGCTTGTATCATGCAACTCCAAGTTGCCAAATCCATTTAATTTTGTAACAAGCTCAATTCATACAAGCAAAACAATTTGTTGAAACTTTTGTATCTGGAAGTTACCTTTTAACCTGTGATTTATCTAAATGGTTAGGGTCAGTGTTCGTCCACCGGTAAAATTGTATTTTGTATCTTTTCTGAAATCAATGTTTTTGAGGCCGGTAAGGCTTATTGAAAGATTAATTAAAAATAAGAATGAGGTAACTTGAGAACTAACTTTTATGTTTTTCATTTGGCCATTTTATCTTTTCGGTCGTATTTAATTTATGGTTCCTCTTTTACTCTTTTACATTTCTTTTACTCGAAAGATATCCAACAAATTTTTTTTTTACAAATTTCTTAGTAATTTAGTTTAGGTATATCAAAGAGAGTTTATTTGAATAGATTTAAAAACAGATTTATATTTTTAAACAAAAATACCATATTTTTACTACTACAATTAGGCATTGTTACTCAAGCAGAAATTAAAATTTTTCAGCAGAAAAAAACTTCAATAAATTACTTACAGTTGAATTCTGTGAACTTCATACATATACGTCTGCCCTCTTCTACGTCAAAAAAAATAATTGGGGAATATAGTTACAGTATACCAAATACCAAAGATTAACAGGTTATTTGTCCTCCGGATATATTGCGGATCTTAAATTTTTTAATGTAATTACAAAATAAGGGTTGACATGTTAATTACACAAACAGATGGTGATTGGCGTAACAATGACCCTTAATTAATATTGATTATTTGCAGGCACATAGTGTATTGTTATTATTACAAGTCGGTAAATAGATTTTAAAGTTGACCGATTTTTCCAAGAAAACAGGCATTTGAAAAAATATATTATGTTTTCCACTATTTTAAGAATTGCAATAAAATGAAAGAGGTAAATACATTTATTAGCGTTAAATTTAATTTGTAAAATATAATTTTTTTAAAGTAAATTGTTATATATATTTTACCCTGACGATATTTAGAGCTTTGCAATTTTAACTATCACAAGTAATATTGGGCATAGTGTCTTTTCTTTTCTAGGAGAAACAACGAGCGAAAAAAGATATTATTCTAGCGACTTCTTTAATATTTTTTGTTATCGAAAGCTATTGCGTAAACCAGATTTGGTGCAGAATTCCATACGATTTCTCGTAATTGTTCGTGATCTTAAGTTTATTTCAATTGTTGTGTCTGTCAGACAAATATTAACTAAATATTTTAACTTACATTTTAAGTTCATTTGCAGTTACATTACAATTTTCTGTCCAGTGGTTTTTCCCCGTTTTAATCAGACTTCTGATCTACCTGAAAAAGAGTTAGAGTCAGAAATGAAAAAAAATCATTTCAACTCTTTTGTAAAAAACATACCGATAATTTATATATAATATTGCATATTTAAAACGGATATGTAAGCTAAATACAATTTACTAAATATGCTTTTCTTTAGAGAATCCAAGTTAGTTTACTATGTAACCTACATCTAGTTTTTGTAACGTAATGTTACACATCCATTAGAATTTGATTTGTAACATTTGTAGAAGAAGTAACCTACAAATGGATTTTGTAACGTTAAGTTGCATATTGTACCTTAGGTAGATTTTGTTAACCTGTCTGTAAATGCGTAACTTAAAGTTACATTATCCCAAAGCTGACAGTGTGTATTATTTCTTTTGATCATGTAACCTTCATGTTTATTTGTAACTTCAAGTTACATTATCCAAGTGGATAGGTAACTTCCGGTGGATATGTTATCGGCATAAAATTTCAATTACTTCAAATCTATATATTGAAATGAAGCTTAAGACTTTAAATCTGATTTTACTTACAAACGCGATTGGTGTCGCATTTTTTGATTACAAATTGAGAAATTTCTTTGATGTTTATTCATAATCTTTGATGGCAAAGTGAAGCGAAATCCTTTGATCTCCTTTGAAATTCCACAACAAAACAGGTTGTTATTTCCTGTACCCTTTAATCTAAATTTGAAGTGTTAATTAGGTATTATAAACTGTTTATTGAACTAAATGGAACTATCTTGGCACATATAGTTGTTTATTGCAACAGGTATAAAATCTGACGTATATTGAATCTGCAACCATTTCTAAACAGAGTGGTTATAATTTCAAGGTAACGTAATTTAAATTTATTTTTGTCTTTTACTTTATTTCGTTTTTTATTGTGCCACACAATCGTTTTCGTCATTATTGAACATGGTTAGCATGTATTTAATGTAGTTTTGAAATGCGATTTTTTTTGGTTTACAATTCGACAATTTTAGAGTGTTTACTTTCTTTCAAAGAATCTTCACTTAATGTTTTGAGCTTTCTTCTTATTGAAAACAAAAGTTAAATAGGTAATATTCAAATTGAATTTTCCATGAAACAGACAAATGCATGCAGTAAAAAGTGAGCTTTTAGACTGCAATTAGCTATTTTGTGAAACTTTTGTATACTATTTTACTGAACATAGCTCCAGGAATTGGTTATTTGTACTATTAGAAAACAAAGAAACATTTCCATTGATAATATCTCAATGATGTTAATACCCTATCTTCGATAATGAACGTGAAAGTGTAGTCAAATACTTTGATTTAAATCAATTGTATCAAATTGGAGAAGTGAGATTAGTTGAGCTTGTTTGAAAATCGGTAGAAATATACCTAACCTTTAATATGTTGCACAAGACCAACCCCCTCCTTTAGGGATCCTTAAAGATCATTTAATATGTCCATAAAGATCCTTACATGTGCCTTAAAGCCTCTTTAAAGCCATTCCATCTTTAAGGATCTTTAATGGATCTTTAAGGACACCTTTAAGGATCTTTAAGGAGGCTTTAAGGATCCTTAAAGATGTTTTTATAAAATTCAATTTTTTTTATTATTGATGGAACGATGTCTATTACATTAATTCAGTTAAAAAGTATGATTTGTTTTTAGAATGTTTTGATTTTTTTATAGTTTATACGACATAGGGGACATAGATGACGCCTGTCTAAATTCTTATTTCTACATTAAGTTTGTGTAGATGAGCCGTATGTAGTTTCTTGATAATACTTGTTTCTTAATTCATAAATAAATTAGATAATGAATGTGCAGTTTCCACAGTACATGTAAACAACCCGTGTTTTAATCAGATCGACAGTAAGCATAAAGTAATTAACGGTATTTGTTAATTGTATATAGCGTTACTGGATTGATTATAGATCCCAGGTGTTTTCACCCACGGCTTTTGACTTTGATGTGCAGTTTCTTATCTAGGTAGGAGATCACTATGAAGTCAAATAACATGTTAAAATGATTACCTAACCCTACTCTGGGTGTTTTTTTAAGTGATTTTAAGAGATAATTTTAATATTAAAATATTTAAACATACATTTAATAAAGAAATAAAAGTAATCACAAAATAATGTTCTAAGCATGTTATATATCTTTTTATTTCATTTTATTTTATTTTGTGTTATTTTATTTTATTTTGTTTTATCGGGGTAGTGATATGCATAGATGCAAATAAAGCATGTGAGAGATAGAGAGAGAGAGAGAGAGAGAGAGCACATTTTAGTGTCTTTGAAATTGACATATATGGAACTGACACATGATGATATTGGAATTTAAATAATTTCAATTCTTAATGAAAAAGAGTTGGTAAAGTAAATTTTTTAAACAAGAAGAATATAAGGGTAAAGGTTATTCTTTTCAAACATGAACAAGTTACGAAGTGAACATATTAAAATAAGAAACCAGTCACAATAAAAAAACATTAACTGACAAACTTTATCTCAGTTGAATGTAAATTTCTGCAGTCGGGATGAAGTGCAGTGGAATAATAATGATAACCCTCTCCCTCTTTGAATTTCATAATCATAACCATCTCTCTCTCTCTCTCTCTCTCTCTCTCTCGTATTCGATTTCTGCTGACTCCCCTCTCTTTGAAAGTGGACACACACACACACACACTCTCTCTCTCTCTCTCTCTCTCTCTCTCTCTCTCTCTCTCTCTCTTGTACATTGAAATCTTGACACACTCTTGAAATTTCTGAATATAACTAGACTAGTACCTTAGAATATTATGTGTACTGCAGATTCCAGAAAAAATCTACTGTTATTTTTTTCTTTTTTGTTGAAAAATAGACACGGAAAGACCATATTTATTTATTTATTTATTTATTTATTATTTGTTTTTTTTTTGTTTGTTTGTTTATTTATTGATTTAATTATTATTTATATATCCATCTATTTATTTATTTATTAATCCATTTATTTACTTATTTATTTTGGACATTATGGCCAATTCTTTAATTCAAAAACAGTTTGTATAGTTAACATACTGCTTCTTCTGTATCGATTACATCTCTAATTATTCCATATAAATAGTAATAATTTTCAAGTTAAAGGAGTTAGAAAGAACTGATGTCATCAACATAACTATTTAAGTGATTAATACACTTGATCATCAAACACTATCTTGCTGATTGATGTTAGATATACTAGTATATACAGGTAATTTTGGAATGCATTTCTATCAACACATTATTTATCTAATGCAATTCAAAATTCTATATATAGAAAAAAATGATGACTGGGGCAAATTATATATGAAATTTTTATAAAAATAAATAAATAAAAATTAATTTGATCATTTTGTTGTAATTTTTCACAAATAAATTAAAAATGTCCCACTGATTTTCTTCCAATCACGTGATCTCATTTGCATATTGTTAGAGTCATATTTTATAATTACAAACATCAGTATCACTTCTTCCATAGCTACATAGGAAGGGTGTTGGACTCCTAACTTGAAGGACCAGGGTTCGATTCCCAGTGAGAGCGTATAATTAATGAAAATTTAAATGATAAAATTTCTTGTAATTTCTATCCAATTATCTTAAAAATGCAATAAATAAATAAAAAGAAATTAAATTAATAAAATTAAAATTTCAGTTGGTGATTTTATAAAAAGGGTGAAGGTTTGAAATAGCATTTAAAAAATTTTAACGCTAGTGTAATCAGAAACTAGGTTATATATCTTTGCACATTTTAAATGAATATGTAACCTAAAGTGACATAAGTTAAATGCTAGTTACAGAATGTGGGTTTTTGTACAGAATCCAAGTAGTGTACAATGTAACATAACATTAGTTTTGTAACTTCAAGTTACATATCCATTACACCTTGATTTTGTTACATTTGTAAGAAGATGAAACCTTCATATGGATTTTGTAACTTCAAGTTAGATATCCATTAAAACTTGATTTTGTAACATTTGTATGAAGATGTAACCTTCACATGGATTTTGTAACTTCAAGTCACATATCCATTAAAACTTGATTTTGTAACTTGAGTGAGATTTTGTAACCCGTACGGACATTTTGTCACTTAAAGTTACATTATCCACAAGTCCAGAACGTATAGCGCTTATTTGGATCATGTAACTTTCAATTTAGTTACTTCAAGTATATATTAGGAAATGAGCCTTAACACTTCAAATACTACATTTTATTTTTTTTTGCTGGACAAATATTGCAAAGTCTAAGTCGTTGCCAATGGCATTAACCTGCTTTTTTATATTCCGCTTTTTATACTTTATTATCTTGCTTTTCTTTTTTAATTATTATTGTATCGCTCCAAAATCCTTACCCTGCAAAAAATTAACGTGTAAAATTGTCCGCTTCTAGCAACCCTAAAAAATGAATCTAATTAATAAAACAAACATACCAGTCCTTGTCCATATCACAATCCCAAAAACAAAGTAAAAACTTTGCAAACTGGCAAAATAGGTGATACACGTGAACTTCCATTAAGGAAGTGAGGCCGGGTGCTCCGGAAGGGTAAGCACCTCCTGTTTAGCTAGCTACACCCGTCACGTGTAAGTCAATTTTGAGAATGAAAGGAACAAAGACCTATGGTAAGTCAAATATATCCAGTATAAGTTGGGATACAGTGACTACATACTTATCAACAATATTGTGATGACGGCCATAAACTTTTTAAGGGCCCTGATTAGCCTAGGCTTGCAATATCCTTGTGTCAACAATTTAATTGTAAGTAATTTGCTTCGTTGCAGAAAGTTCCCATAGTGGGAACAAGCTCTACCGTACCGTATTAACTGTGAAACATATACACCATACGCAGGAGAAGCAGGGATATTACTGCAAAGAAACGGTAAGTTGACAATAGAAAAATTGAAGTCATCACGTTTGTCGTATAGCTTCAGATGTAACCTTTCATGGGTGTCATAATTGAGGTATAAGTCCAAATATGAAGCAGAACATGGAGAATCTGTCGTGTCTTTTATTTCAAGCTCACTTGGATAGATGACATTCACATATTCTCCAAATTTGTGATTATTTAGAGAAAGAACGTCATCTATATATCTGTATGTGTAGTTGAATGATTTAGCGACAGTCTTTTTTCCAGATTTGACAAGGTTCTGTAAAAATTCTATATTTTCTGACAGCACAAAGTATTGCCTCCTGAGTTATGGATACCCTCGGGGAGTTGTACTCCACCAGCAGCGGTACCCGCTCAGTGGTAGTAAATATATTCAACAAATACCTGCTAAATTTTGATGTGCCATATATGCACATTTCGGAAAATCATTCCTCATCAGTGACACCAGGGGCCGAAAAGTTTGATAGATAAAAAACATAAGCCAAACAGTTGAAAAAGAATGAATCTAAAGTTCCAAAATTGTATCAATCCAAAGCCAGCTAAAAGATTAAAATTAATCGTTTTTAACAGCAGTACTATTATTAAGTCAATGAAAATGCTAAAATAAGTGTTCACTGATTTTTAGGATATATGAACATGATGCATTTTCAGGGATAGAAATACCTGCATAACAGAATGCTTAACATGTTTTAAATTTAATTTTTAAAATTTTCACTAGGTTTTAGGTAAACAAAAGAACAAACGCGTTGAGCAAAATAAATGTCCAATAATATAGCAAAATTTACAAGTTAGAGAGCATCTCCTCACCCACATGCGACACCCGTCGCTTATTTGAAAGTAAAATCCGGTATTTAGATCAAAATAAGTTTTTAACTCAATTGCCTATCACAGGAACAAAGTCAATTTTAAAATTTGATAACATGTTAGATTTCTATCTAATAACGTTAAAGCTTGGGGTTAGGGTTAGGGTTAGGGGTTAGGGTTAGGGTTAGGGTTAGGGTTAGTTAGGGTTAGGGTTAGGGTTAGGGTCAGGGTTAGGGTTAGGGGTTAGGGTTAGGGTTAGGGTTAGGGTTAGGGGTTAGGGTTAGGGTTAGGGTTATCACACACTTCTGTTTTGGTAACTTAAATATCAACTTTGTAACTTATGACTTCACATTTGTAACTTAAATATCAACTTTGTACAGCCTTTTCAACTTTGTAACTTAAATATCATATTTGTAACTTAAATATCATATTTGTAACTCTATTTTCAACTTTGTAACTTGCAAAAATATCACATTTGTAACTTAAATTTTGGGGTTGAGATGGTCAAATATTTTTTTTTCTGTCTGATTGAATGGGTGAATGAAGCCTGTTTTGTAGATCAAAATGCACTTGGAATCATTAAAATCAAAGCATTACATTTTAAGATATGATGATTTTAAGTTACAATTTTGACCCACCCAGAATTTCTGTTCGTTAGGGTATTTTGAAAAAAAAGTTGGTATCCTTGATCTATCTGACCTGTAATGATGGTTTGCCAATTATGATTTCGATATCTCTTAAAACATATTAATTATCTATTTTATTTAAGTTACATTTTCTATGAATTGTTTTCCCCTAACCCTTAAGTATCACCATCAAGTTTGTCATCCAGTGTATCACTGCAATTTTTTTGACTTAAATAAAATATTTGTTTGTGTTAACCCTTTTTTAACCGCCGTACCTTCATATTTGTAACATAATCCACCTCATTTTGCAATTAGGTTTAAACATTGAAGATAATAAAAATTGCCTGTAATTTCGATTGATATTGGGCATTGGGCAAAATATAAATAAATCTAGCAATTTCAGAATGAAATGGTCAGGAAATTGTATGGAAATTTGTCTTACCAAGTTGACTTCACATTTGTAACATAAAAAAGGTCACATTTTACTCAAGGGTTAGGTCAAATATAAGCATTTTTGGCCTAAAAAAAATCGTGAATATGTTTTATTTCATGCTTATTCATCTAACACTAACGTGAGAGTGATTTTGAAAAAATAAAATTTTGTCCCAAAAAAATAAATAGAGAAATTAAAAAAAAATTATTTAAAAATATAATATGTGATCAAATATATTCAAACTGTTATTGCAAATACTGACTTTAGTTGTAAATCAATAAATTAACTGAGAATTTATAAGAAAAAAACAAATAAACAAATTAAATTTTTACGTTAACTAATGAGACATATTTTGCTATACATTCGTATTCAAACCCATATATCCTAATTTAGAAGAGGTTTTTGTGATTGATGTAAATTAAAACGGCACGAGTAAAATCAAAATCACAAAACAGAAACCACAGATCAAAAGAAATTTTAAGTTTTATATTCAAATTCCATGTCGAAAAACTTAGTACGAAAATGCTATCATTATTAACATATCTCTTCTAATAAGCGAGATAGATTATATCGGATTTAATATAATAACTTGGTAGTTTTTCTACTGAAATCGAATGAAGAGATTGATGCTTAATATTAACAGTTACTGTAAGCTTTAAAACATAAAATTCTACTGGAAAAAAGCTAACCGCAAATTCTTCATATTTGTAACTTAATATATGTTTTCTGTATCAGTACCATACATTTTAAAAAGTCAATTCCATCAATCGATATCCAAATAAAAGACATATTCTCTCTCTCTCTCTCTCTCTCTCTCTCTCTCTCTCTCTCTCTCTCTCTCTCTCACACACACACACACACGCATGCACATGAAAAGGATATACACACGCTGCGCAACGCTATAATCTCACATGTACAGATGAGCTTTAACTAGTCAATTAATATTGCAAAAATAATAAAAGAAAATTACAATGAATAAAAAAAGAAACAGATAACAAATAAAATAAATAAATAAATGTGAGATGTTTTATTAAACCCTTTGTTGAACCCCTTAATCAACTTTTCTTTGCATTTTGATGTATTATTAAACCCTTTCTGGAACCCCTTAATCTCCCTTCTTTGATGTATTATTAAATCCTTTGGTGAGCCCCTGAATCTCCCTTTGTTTGATTATTTAATGACGTATCCTACTAGAATCGCACATTAGGTCCATTTGCAAAGTAATTTATTCTTTTACAAGTTGGTTTTCAAAGTGATAACTAGAAGAAAAAAGAATCAGTTTGTAAGTATGATAAGAACCCCAACCCTAACCCTATTGAAATAATTTTGAGTTATTTCTATTTCTTTTGAAGTTCATCATTATATAGGTAAACCAATAATAAAAAACCCTAATTTAAATCTTGTTCTTTGCCCTTTATTGAAATTTTATTTTTCTGTAAATAACACAGTAAATGTACAACGCGACTGATTAATTGGATGACATTTTATTTGCATTTAAATGAATTGTTACGTGTTGTGGAAGGTTTTACGCACAACCGAATGAACTTTTCAAAAACTTTGCCCGTTGGTCTATTCTAAAAAAAGTCAGTTCCATGTTGCGGCATTTGGATAAAGTCGATTGCAAGTAATAATTAATTTACAAATATGAATATTCTGCGGTTTGACATATTTGTATCAAAAGTTTGTAAACAAGCTCTATTGAATGACTTAAATGAGAGGAAAAATACATTGTATAATAGCATTTACACTTTTATTCACACAATAAACACTGTTTTACCAAAAACATCTTAACCGTGGAATCTTCAATTTTGTAACTTAAATATACATAGCAAAATAGTAATCCTATTTAAAAATTAATATGTTTTAGAAAATCACTGACAATGAAAGACCTCAATGCAGAGCATTATTTTGTTTTTGCAGGCTAAGATGCAAGAAGATAATAGCGACACCGACAGTGTTACGTGTGTTCAAAATCAAATAGTCAAAACGTCAAGGACATTTCCATCAACGATGCCTATGACTAATCTAAACTTTTTACGATTTAAGCCATTAACAGAAGTCGATATGGCTGAATCGTCGGTAATCGAACAAAAGAGTCCAAAGAAATTAGTAAAGGACACAAGATTGATCCAAGTTCATATCAAACCAATTTGCACTCGGCAGTTCACTGGTAGTGAAATAAAGGACCTTAATCAAACGAGGAAGGGCAAAACTCAGGTTCTGGTTCGTAAGAATAAAAGCCAAAATCAATCAAAAAAGGGCTATACCAAGTTCCTGAATACAAAACAAAATCGACTTAAACAATTAAAACATAAAAACAGACAGGTTCAAAGCTGTAAAACAAAGCGCCCTAACAAGTTACAAAAAGTCACCAGCAAAGTCCTTGACCTTAAAAAAAGGTCCAAAAAGCCGAGTATACTGCCTCCGTTAAAACCATTGTTAATAAAAGAAAAACAACAGGAACCTTTTCCAACAGAAACAACAGAACAGGAATCAACTACAACAGAGTTTCAGGCAAATTATAACATAATTACAGCGACAACAGCAATGTACACAAATACACAGAAACCTAACAGAAAAACACCAGGTAATGAGGAAGAGTTTTTAGCCCATGGCAGGCGCGCCTTTTTAAAAGAGGATTCTGAGTTTATAATATCAAACTTGGGATTTTTGATTCATGATCCACCAATAACTCAAAGTAGAATAGCAGACATTTTATCAGGATCTGAAAGGGGTAGGGTATTCCTTCATAAATACAGAACCTTATATGGAGACAAATTTCTGAAAAAAGTAGCTGACAGAATTCAAACCGAAAGAAAAAGATTAAAAAGGAGTATATCGAAGTGTGAATGATTATTGGAATTACGTTCTTATTTTGAAAGCTGTGATAGGCGATTTCAAGAAAAATGACTTGTAGCCCTCTAACTTAGCTGTGATAGGCGATTTCAAGAAAAAAGACTTGTAGCCCTCCTTAAAAAAAAAAAAGAAAAAAAAAAAAAAAAAAAAAACACATGAAAAAAAAAAAAAAAAAAAAAAAAAAAAAAGAAAAGAAAATTAAAAAAAAAAAAAAAAAAACATGATTCAAATAAATGTATATAGTGTGATTAGCAAATGATTTTTAATGCAACCTGACATATATGTGTTGAATTATATTTGTCACATGTATGCAGACGGTCACAAGTCCGCCCATATGTAACCGATGGTTAGATATGGATAATGCAGAGTGATTATTATTTGCAAATGTATGGTGCGAAAATGCTATCAGAAGTGCTTTATTGCTTCTAATAAGGGATATAGCTTATATCTTTCTCTAAATGTTGTATAGGATCAGGTTTCAACTGAATATGAAACAGAAGATTGCTTAGCAATACCTACATGTATATTTACAAAGTATAAGAAAAATAAGTTACAAATATGAAGTGGTCGCGGTTAGAATTTTTTCGACAGAAATAAATGTAATTGTATAGACAAAACTATCTTATCATTTCAACTAAGCACTTTTCTTTTCATTTAACCAGTTTTCACCAGATTGTATCATATTTTTAAGGGGATTTATATCTAACCGCAGATACTTCATATTTGTAACTTATTTATACATACTTCATTATATGAATTAAATCATTTAATTTTAGTTTATAATAAAACTAATATCTTTAATGTTGAATGCGTTTTTATATCTTCATTGCTTGTTATTTTTGAACCGAAAAATGCTATCAGAATTGCATTATCGCTTCTAATAAGGGATATAGCTTATATCTTTCTCTAAATGTTGTATAGGATCAGGTTTCAATTGAATATGAAACAGAAGATTGCTTAGCAATACCTACATGTATATTTACAAAGTATAAGAAAAATAAGTTACAAATATGAAGTGGTCGCGGTTAGAATTTTTTCGACAGAAATAAATGTAATTGTATAGACAAAACTATCTTATCATTTCAACCAAGCATTTTTCTTTTCATTTAACTAGTTTTCACCAGATTGTATCGTATTTTTAAGGGGATTTATATCTAACCGCAGATACTTCATATTTGTAACTTATTTATACATACTTCATTATATGAATTAAGGCATTTAGTTTTAGTTTATAATAAAACTAATATCTTTAATGTTGAATGCGTTGTTGTATCTTCATTGCTTGTTATTTTTGAACCGAAATAACAACAAATTCAACCAAACCCTTGGTACCTTGTGCTTTAATACTTTTTCTTTTCTTGTGTTTGTTTTATAGAAATTATTATTTGAATAAGTTTATCACGTTCAGGCATCGATTCACTTATTTATATTCCGTAAAAGAAACTAGCCTATCGTAATCCGTTCAAAAGTAATATTATTATGAATTGTGACTTAAATCCGAACTGATGCTAAAAAAAACCAAAATAGGTTTTTATATTCTTTGTTCATCCATCATATTCCCCTTGGCAAATTGTGTAAGATATCTGACAACGGAACAAATATATATTCAAAAAGTTTAAAAAACCATATGTTTAAATGTTTTAGACAAATAAGTTACAAATATGAAATTCTGAGGGTTAGAATTAATTAGGGGTAAATAAAGCATATTTTTTTAACTTTTGTAATTTAAATTAAAAGTTTTTTGTCATTGAATAGCCAAGTGTGCGAATTAAAATTCCAAAGTTAAAATTATAAATACTAGGACATGTTCTGCTTTGAAAATTCAAAAAAGTTTAAAATTGCTAATTTCAAGTAGAACGTTAAAAGAGACAGGAAAATGAAGCTTTACGTATTGTAGTTTGTAATTTTAAAATATCTTTTCGATATCTGAATAAAAAACATAGAACCCTAGGTAAAAACCAAAGTTAGGGTTATTTTTTGACAGTTTGGTACATGCTTAATACGTCTTGAGACATGGGGGGCTTTTGCATGGCCGTTTATTTGGAATTATAGAATATTTTCACCAAAGAAAACTTTATTCTGACAAAAATTGACAAAGTACGACATCATTGAAAAAAGTCAATTTTTCAGAATTTTTTGTCGAAATTCATGCATTATTATTTTACAATTACCAAAAAACTACAAGTTCCAATTTAGGTTTCTGCTGTGCACAATTAAGTGGAGAGTACATCTGAACAAAAAGCTACTTAAAAGAAGCACGCAAAAAATTTTAAGATTTTTTCAAATGTACCCACCACTAGTCAGGTTACAAATGTGAAATTTAACTAAAGAACGGTTTTCGTCAAATAACTTCGCCAATTATAGACATAGAGAAACAATTTTTATATCAAAATGTGAGGAATACAATGTTGTTTGGAATACTACTCAAACCCTAGACAATATCGATTGGAAATACCTCAATACTTAGTGAAAACCTGTCAAAATGGATTAAGTTACAAATGTGACACAAATATAGTGCCTAGGGTTGAGGGTATTTTTTGAAAGAAAGTTTTCAAATATACCAAAATCCGTAAGCCCTATGTCTCCTCTTTCTACTAATCTCAAACTTTTTGCGATAGCTTATATAGTTCAGAAAATATTGGAACTCAAACCTTGGTGGGGTCAACCCATTTTCGTCACATTTGTAACTGAAGCACTTTTTCCAAAAAAATTGGTTAAGTTACAAAAAGTTCAATAACTTTTGATGCAGATCATATTTTGAAAATCGGTTTTCAGATGCTTGTAGAGAAAACATTTCTGCATCTGACAACGAAAATTTGGTGGAAATATCTTATCAAATAAAAATTTTAGATGGACTTAACCAAAGTCAATGGAAAATGTGAAAATCATAAGTAAGGTCGATCTGATGGGGTAAACCCACCAGACCTTTTTCTCGATGGAGCCATATTTTAAAGTGCAGGATAGCGGGAATCGAAGGGCAGAACCCCAGGGGGTTAGGCTAACCCCCTGGAAATTTCAGAAAACATCTTTTATAGCTCTATCAGGAGCCGAAAATGGATTATGTTACAAAAGTCCTAACCCTAACCGCGGATCGATATAAGGACATGAAATCAAAAGTTTTCAAATCGTTTTAAAGTGTTAGATTATGGTTTTTAAAACGTTCTACAGCATAGCAGAAAGATCAAATTA